>JAQOWM010000293.1:0-403577 GCA_029041755.1 Resseliella maxima | reverse complement strand
CAGCTTGAGAAACATAAACATAAACAACAAACGTATTTTCATATGAAAAAATTAAATGAACAAATGGTTTTACTGCTAAAAAGTTATAAAAACTTTGACAAATATCTCAGTTTTCAACAATAAAGTCGGTCATTATTTATTATTTTGTATTGCAAAATAAGAGCCAGTTACCACTTTATAAAGCGAATAACCAATAAGATGCAAACAAATGTCAATTAAATAGTTCACTTTTCGGCTTATTGTAAATTTCGATTGCTGAACAAAAAACAACAACATCAAATATTTTTTTTATTCTGTTTTTGTTTTATTCACATATCATCATTGATCAAGTCATTATTTCGCTTCAATTCATTTGTCTAGTAGTCTTAATCTCGAATATTCATTGTGTGCTTTTATTTTGGATTTCAAGTTTTTTCGTAAATTACAAACAGATGCTATTAATTTCAGTGTATTGTAGTCATTTGAGTTTAATTAGGAAAATAAATGATAAAGTTTCACTCTGTTGAATTTGTTTTTCTATTTTTGGAGTGCAAATTTTAATACGAAAAAAAAAAATTCAATATTTAATATATTTTTTCGATTACAAATATTTTATGACGAATGTTGCTTTCAAAATTCTCATTCCTTATCAGTTATATTGCATGACGCGCGTGATGTTATTCACATCAGTATACTTATTAAAATGTAACATGAGCAAAGAATGATTTCTAACTGAAACACCGATGTTTTTTTTTTCGAAGAATGAAACAGAATTTGAAATGCTTTTTTAAAGAGAATCATTGAAAATAATTTTTATTAAAATGAAGCACTTCGGTGTTTCACTCTGTTGAACTTGTTTTTCTATTTTAGTGTTTTTTGATGTACATATCTTATTAATATGTTTTTCCAATAATGTTCCTTAGTATGGTCAAAGTGTAGTTGAATATTATTCGGAAATATGCATGAGAAAATATATGGGAACGTGTATCAAGCGTTAAAATTTTGTTTTAATAACTGTTTTCTTGCAATTATTGTCATTTCCAATATTCTAGATTAAATTCTAAGGCCAAAAAATTTGCTTGGAATAAAATATTGGTCAAACGTACTTTAATGTGTTATATATAAGATTGGAATTGAGCAGAGCTTCAACAAATTTCCACATTTAAATTGTTTTTATTATTCGTGCTTGATTTAAATGCTGTTAAAAAAATTCTACACCATTTCAAGTCAAAGGAATGAATGTGGTTCATCTAATGCGTTCAAATCAATCATTTAATCATTTCGGATCCGTTCAAACGCTAATGAAAAACAAAAAACCAAAATTCGATTTGTTAGGCCCAAGTTCCATTTTCGGTAAAGTTTTAAAATAATTTCGCAATATTGAACAATAAAATTCGGTTGTCAGTTACAATAACTTACAGTTTTATATATAGAATAAAAAATAAACTAAAAGCAAATTTTGCGTGAGATTTTGTTACTTCTTTGCATGTGTCAATGTTAAATAATTACATTTGGAGAATGAATTTGAAGATCTTGAGCATATTAATTTAGGTTGGATTAGTCTTTCGCAAGAATTTTCTGATCAAAATTTTAATGATGCAATCCTACGGGAAATATTTATCGGAAACATTGTATCCCGTAGTAGAAAATATTTCCCGCGTGACTGCACCCTAATAATATCTATTTTTCTTTTTACACATAAATGTTCTCTACATTTTTCATATATTTCCAATTGTTTGTTTAAATTTTCATACATTATTTATTGGATATCCATGGATATGGTTTTTATTTTTAATCAGAAAATTGTGTCTTTTATTAAGAACGAAAAATTCCGAACCAATTGATGAATAAACTTGTTTTTTATATAAAACTTTTATTTGAAAATAAATGAAGCAATAATTGAAACACATATAAATATCAAACATTGATATTTACCATACTTTACACTGAGCTGTTATTAGCCAGCTAAATAATATTGTCGAAATGGTGTTAGACGCTGACCCGATATTGTATATAAACGAAGAAGAAGAATCAATACATAAGCAACACACGAAGGAAGAAGCACATACCAACGAATTAAGTCGTGCGCGTATATTAAAAGAAGCAATTCTTAGCTCGTTGCTATGAGCTTCTTCCTTCGTGTGTTGCACACATAAAAAAACTGGAGAGAAATTTTATTTTTGGATTTTTATTTGAAAATCTATCCAATTATTTAGATATTTATGGAAATATTTTATTTTACAAAAAAAAAATTATCGAAATATTAATAAAATTTCTCTCCAATTTTTTTATGAGTGTAGTTGTTGATTGCAGTTTCAAAACCCACCTTTGTTTCCAATATATGTGCACTGCTTGAAATCCCTTGGTTTTGGTTCGAAATTGACAAAAATAGAATTTATTTCATTTCATTTTATTGCTTCACAATTCATTTTATTGAATGAATAAAGAATTAATAAAAATAATCGCAAATGTAAATTTCTTTTTAAATTTTGTTTTCATCAGTTTTATCTTGGCTTTTTTTCAAAAATTCTAAATTGGTTTTTAGAGCGCAAAGACTAGCTTGAAATATAGGATTGGTCAAGCGTTCTTCAATATCTACTTTATAAGAATTAAAGTGAGCGAGAGAGAACTTTCGGCGTACAGTCGGAGGTAAATTATCCAATGAATACACTGTAATGCAAACGAAAACATTTAAACACAAATTGAATTATTGAAAAGCTTAAAAATCGTTCATTTCAATAAACGTACCATCTTCAAGTAATTTTCGATAGCTTTCCAAATTTAAATTGTTCTTTTTCTCCATGTTTGATTCGAGCAAATTTAGCTTTTATGTTTTAAAATGAACTCGTCAAAATTCGAACTAAATGGTATGAATGTGATTTATCAAAATGAATAAATGAATGGTGTTGATTCAATGAAAAGACCAAAGAGTAGCGAGTTTCATTCATTTTATATCGATTTCCAATTTACTTTAGCAAATTTAAGATAAACAAATTGAAATGATAAATAGAAGTTTCAGTCGATGTAGAACTTTATTGCATGCTCGCAAAATATGTTATGTAAATAAATTATACAAATATCCACTTGGAATAAACTCAATTAATAACATCGCAATTTCGTTTCATCTTATCTTTAACGCAGTAACATCAACCTTATATTCATTTGTTGACTATAAATCAAACTGAAATGCAATTTTATAAACTCATTCAATTATAACATGAACATAATTTTAAAAATTAAATTCGTCAATCGAATTAAAATTCCAGAATTAGAATATGCTTTTAAAATCATAGGCATTCAAATAATAGCTACTTTGTTCATGAACTTTCATTTGGAAAATACAAAATCGACATTCAATTTTCAAATGATCTTTATTTCATTTATAATATCAATGATGTTAAGTGTTTAACAGAAAGTTTTTTTTTTTTCAAAATACTATATCAAGTATTCTATGATAAATTTGCATTTTTTGCCAGAATTCTACAAACAATGAAAGTTTTTTTTTTCTCTCTCGATGTTGCAAAATCAATGAAATGATTTTTTTTTTATTAAATTTCATATAAGTCATTGAAAATTTATTGGTTTATCAAGTTGAATCGTTGAATTAATTTTAAAATATTGTTATAATTCTTAAGAATTAACAATTTGTCACCAATTATTTATAAGAATTTCAATTATTCTCGCCATTTTGCTGTCTTCGCCTCAATTCATCTAAATTTTCTCTTATCTTCAACAATCTACTTTGAATTTTACAATTTTCCAAATGTTTTTCAAAATCTAACTTGAATGTTTCATAATGAGCAAGAGAAATCATTTGACGTTGTCGAATGTTGCCCAACGGATAACCTAAATGGCAACGTATTATTTGAATTTCAGCATTTAATTTATGAATAAAATCAATTAAACTCACATTCTTCGAGTAATTTACGAAAATCGTGCACTTTATATTTGTTTGTCTTGCTCATAATTAATTTTTAAACACCCAAACTATTCGGAATCTTACACAATGTGAAGAGGGAATAATCGATCTGTATTACATATATCTTGACTATGATATTCATAGTATGAATCACATTCAAGCTTGATCAGCATCCAGCAGCAAACTCGAAATAAACAAAATAATTGCAATTAACTCAAATGCTGTTTGTTTATTTAATGAATTCAATGAATATCAATACAAAATATCATTACAATTTGGTGTAAATAATAAATACTTCCCTTGATCTTTGGATGACATGTATAAAATCGTTTATTTGACGAAAAAAATTATCCAATAGGTATTTCTTGTTTTCAAAAAGGGAAAAAATTGCTTTTCGATGAAAATATCACGAAGTTAAAGTTTATTTTGAATTATTTAAATGAAGAAAATTCACATTCATGCGTACAAATATTTTCTCATTCTTTTGTATAAATTTATTTTTGTATTTGTTTTTTTGTCAATTCATCATCCAAAATTTGCCTTACATTCGAAATTGATTGTTGTACTTGAGTTTTTGCTAGATAATTTTCAAAATCGGGTTTAAATGAACGAAGATAAAGGCGTGAACAATATTGCTTTTGTGCCGGTGTCAGTTGATTATCGAAGCTCAGTGATGTTGCTTTATTACAAATACAATATATAATTCAAATGAAAAGCACAGAAAATTCAATATTTGTATTTTACATACCATCTGCGTAATCTCTAAGTAATTTGCGAAAATTTCTTATTTCATTAGTTTCCTCCATGTTGGTCGATAAGTTCTGAATGTTCTATTTTTAGGTTTAATTTGAACGAAATTGATGTTCAAAATGAAGTAATAAGTAATATGCCGCTGTGAATTCAGCGAATAAACATAATTTATACGAAAATAAAGAAAATATTTCTTTATCGAGTTGAATGTTGATCGATAATTTTCAATGTTTTGATAACAAAACCAAACAATATGTGAATGTGTTTTTGAAAGATCTGCAGAAAAATTGAAATGTACATTTGCTCGATAAATTAAGTTTTTTATTTTTGTTTTATCAATCAATGACGGATGTTTATTTTTGTGTAATTGATGTTGTGAATTGTAATTATGGTAATCAAAGCAATATGAATATATAATGAGAATATTGAAAAAGTCATCAAATTAACACGCTTATTGGCCTATATTTGGTAGCCACTATTTAATTTTTGTCATTAGTCATAAAATCAAAACTACAATTGAATGCATCATTCCCTTTTTTTAGATTTTAAATGATAACTTTCTTGTAAATCATCTTTTAATCAATTTTAATTCTAAAGAAAACAGTTTCATCATGGGCAATCATTGACATAAATTTGAACCAAAAGTAAGACGAAAAAATCTTATATACGGAATAAGACGATTTATTGTCGTATTTTTGAAGTCTCAGTGCATTTTTTTAACATTTTGTTGTATAATTTTTAAATGATGAGACTTCAGGAAAAAAATGAAGAAATTTCATCATTGTTATGATTTGTATGACTTAAAAATGTTGATGTAACAATAAAATCGATTTTTTATAAATCAAATTGTGTTTTATGTAGTGCTCTTATGAAATAAACATCAATCAATTTATTTTTCACTGTTATCAAGTATGTACTTTGCAAATCCTTTCCCCTTTGGAATGGCATATGTGATTTCATCATCAGAATCCGCATTGGCCGCTTTCAATATGTAGAGACCTGGATCGACAGATTGTTTTGAATTTTCTAAAATTCCAATTAATTCATCGACTAAATCACCATCTTCTTCAGTGACAATCGAATACGATTTACTTGTTTCATGATTAAATCCATCACATCGTTTGATACGATCAACATAATCGGATATAGAAAGTGGCATATCGTAATTCACAACATTTGATATATCAGTGAAATTTACATTTTTCGCAGCTACATCGGTTAAAACTAAATATTGAAATTTCCTTGAAGAAAAATCGAATAAAATTTTATTACGTTGTTCTATTGATTTTTTATTGTGAAATGAACTGCTTTGATGTCCTTTCGTCTGTAGTTTTTTCGCAATATTATCAGCCTTTTCTGGTGTGTCAGTAAAAATAAGCGTTTTTTTATTACTTTCAATCAAATTGATGAATTCATACAATTCAATATCTTTTTTCTTTTCTTCAGACACCCTTACAATTTGCTTTATATTTTCTGACAGTTTTTCCGTTACATTGGCGGAACTAACGTCCAATCGAGCGCAATCGTCTACAATAAATTTTTTCAAATCACTCGTCCACGATGAACTCCAAATGAGTGTTTGACAATTCGGTCGAATTTGCGTTTCAACTTGTAATATCTCATCGTCCAAACACATTTCAATCATTTTTTCTGCTTCGTACAATGCAAATTGTGTGCAGTTTTCCAAAGAGAGCGATTTTGTGCGAAGAATTTCATATAATTGACAAGGTGTTGCTATTAGAAGATCACTCACATCTTGTTTTTGATCATTAGAAAGAACAGAAGATTTGATATTCAAAGCATTGCAAATATCACTGGACATTTGTTGGATTTGCTCGGCCATTTCCTGTGT
The DNA here is from genome assembly GCA_029041755.1 of Resseliella maxima. NCBI lineage: Eukaryota > Metazoa > Arthropoda > Insecta > Diptera > Cecidomyiidae > Resseliella > Resseliella maxima. Next base: position 397,077 of record JAQOWM010000293.1, on the reverse strand, counting down.
TAACGTTAAAATCACAGCGATTGGACCATTTTCTGCATTTGAGTGAACTTGATGTGAACAATGAATTACAGCTGATAAAATCATTGCTAATGTTTTTCCAGATCTGAAAATTTTTTTTCAAAAAAATAAATTTTTATTATAAAACAAAATTGTTTGCTTCTCGTGCTTACTTTGTTGGTGAAACCGCAATCATATTAGCGCCAGATAAAGCAATTGGAATTCCTTGTGCCTGAACTGGTAAGCATTCAACAAATTGATTTCGTTCCATTTGAGAAATTATCGTTTGAGGCAGATCATGAAGTTCATTGAACTTGAAAATCGGTTTCGGAACATTACGACCGACTTTAATATGATTTTTTGCACAAAAGTTAGATATATCATTAGCAGTTCGATTCTCTGTCATTATGCTCGGACGATAATAATTTTTGTTGATCTTAGTTATGTTCATGATTTCCCAGTTTGGTGGTTTCAATTCATCTAAGCTATAATCATCCGAATCAATGTCACTCAATTCGCTTTCATTGTCATTTTTGTTCTCACTGACCTGCTTACTCTTGTTACGAGTAACTTCAGTCTGTGATTTTCTATTCATGTAACGTGTTTGCTCAATTTTGCCCGTATTTTGGTTAAAATAATAGTCGGTCTTTTTATTGGCATACTCTTTTCTTTCCTCTTCTTGAAAATGATCCCAAAGTTTTTGTTGCCTTCTTAAATGTGCGGAAATAGATGAATTTAAATGATGTGTGACAAAGTCATTTTTGGCCGTGATTTCAATTTTTTGGCTTTGTTTATTACGATTATTTGATTTTTTTGTCGCTAAATCACGCATTGATTCGTACAAATTCCATCGAGACCTCCTTAAAAATCCATTTGAATATACTGAGTTTAGCTTAATAGAAAACATTGTCACTCTATTTGCACAATGTGAAAATCACAAAATTTAATTTTTAAAAACGAACTTCACCCCGTAGCAGAAAATGTTTTTCACAATTTTCACATTGTCGATGTCATTTCAATGTTGAATTTATATAAATTGTGTTTTTACATGTATGATAAACAATGATTTATTTGCGGCACGTGCAAATTGACGTAAAAAAACGTCAAATATATGCAGTGGATTTATAAGGTTTTTTATGATGTAAAATCTTCTTTTGGATATGAAATATCATTGAAACCAACTTTTATTTCGCAAATTCTTTCGGAATAATATATTGAGTCGTAATTGTGTAATTCGTACCTCGTTTCTGTGTTTTGACAAAACAAATCGCAAGGCATATGCTTCATTTTATGACATTGCAAGATGTCAAAGTTCCATAATGTAAGGTCTGTATTACTTCAATTGCGGCCAACTTCATTGTCAATTGTTTACCTTTGTAATGATTGAGAATTGAAAAAAAAATGTTCAATTTGCAATAATTCAATTTTATTTGATTCGTTTCAATTAGTTCATTATGAAAAAAAAAAAAAATTAACAAAAATATTTCATAATCGATTGTTATCGAGGAAAAAAAAAATTGGTTATTCACTTGACTCATCAGATATTATTTGATTGGGAAAATGTTGGCTTTATGAATTGTGTTTGTATTTTAAGCACTAAGTACTTTTGTCTGTTCAATGTAAGAGTTGCTATGATGATGATGATGATGTACTGTTTGGATTTTCCAATTCTTCAAAATATTTCCGAGCGTTACGTATATTGATGAGAGCCGCTTCCGATGGCATCGTTGGATCCGACATTATTACCATGATATATGTGTTGCTTGTGAATGTATTTATAAACGCAGCAAATTGACTGTTTCGCACTTCCATTGATTGAAATTTTGCACCCAATTTCGAACATGATAATTTAAATTGCTTGATTATATTGGAGACTTTTTCAAAACGATGCAAATCACGATGCTGTTTACGTTGTGAATGTGATATTACTAAAAATGTTGCCCGTTCAAATAGCAACACTTCATCCGCATCAATGATATTGGCAAAATAAGCAAGAGAGTGTTCAAGTGCCTCAACATTTGGAATTAGCATGTACACCTATTAGGTGGGAAAAAGGATTGAAAAAAAAAAAGTCAAAGTAAAATGTAAAATGAAATAAACACTTGGTTTAGCTACGATAATCTAATTGATATTTTAACTTACAATTTGACTCCACGCTTTGTACAGAGTTTCATCCCAAATGCTTGTTTTGAATGCGGTACAATTCAATGGTAATGATAAGCGTTTTAGATCTTCTTCGCGCTCTTTAAAAATGATATCGCGTTGTTCTTCGGCTACCAAATCCATCTTATGAACCAAACAAAAGATTTTTGCATCTGGCGAATTCTGCAATAAAAAATCAATTCACCGTTAGATTTCACTTTAGATTTTGTTCAATGAATTCATTTAATGTGCAAGTTATTCAAAATAAAATTGTTAATATAAAAGCACCTTGTAAATCGCCTCCAAACATGATTGATAATAATGCATATCATTGTCAAGCTCACGACTTTCCACATCAAATACGTAAATCAATACTTCAACATTTCGAAATATATTATCTTTTTGCGATGCAAAGTATTGTTCCATGAAAGACTCTTGTCCACCGCAATCCCATAAATTGAGCACTGTAAATCATGAATGAATTTCAAACGAATTGAATGAATTTGCTTTCTGATTTGTTTACAAATAAATGTTATTCTAATTCGCTTAGTTTTCAATAGAATTTGTGTTCATATGCAATTTTCAACTTAAAAACTGATTTTCAAATTTGGTGAGCATTGTTTGTCCTTACCTAAATTACCCAAAAACCTTACATGTGAATGTTCAACGTCAACTGAGAAAAAAAAAAATGAAGCAAATGGATAAGAATGAATAAAATTGTTTATTTGATGCGAAAAAAAAATGAGATTATATTCAATCAATTCATCATTTGGAATGGCTCCGTTATTCGGTACTCACTTGTCGCGCCCAATCGCCTAGTATCACGTGCAATATAATTTGCAAAAATAATTGAACGCATGCTGGTCTTACCAGATCCAGATTTACCCATTAGCAGCACCTAGCAAAAATCCGAAGAAAAACAATCAGCATATTTGATTTTGGAATCTCAATCAAAATGCGATAAGACAAATTCTGAATTATTACCTTTTTCTTCATGTTCATAACTGTTTAAGGACCACAATATAAAAAATCAAAAACAAAATCTGTATAAATTCGAAAAGGTTTCTATGCTTGTTAATTGTTTACCACACAATTAAACATAATGAAACATAAATGTCTTATCTTGTCTTAATTTGATTCACCATGACAGAAAAAGTGAAGTGATATATTTTTCTTTCTTTTTTTTTTTTTATAGAAAAACACAAATGTTTGACAGATGATTTTGGTCTTTATTATTGTTGTCATATTTGTATAATATGTGCGCAGTTAAGCTACGAATTTAGATGGCGCTACCAATCTATTTCATCTATTTCAATGAATTAATATTCAATACAAATCAAATCATTTACAAATTATATTTATTTAATTTTCAAATGAAAATATCTAATGAGGTGCATTCATGTGCAAAATGATGATTGGATGCATAAGAAAAACAATAACTTGCATATATGCTACACATCATATTCACCATAATAAGTGTTGTTTTGAATAAACACGTTACTTTCTTTTTTTTTTCTTCATAAATGTATTATAAGGAAAATACATCTTTTTATTTATTAAGCGCATTATTATACATTTAATACAAAGTTTGAATTCCAAACGAAGTTACAAATGTCAGAGATTAAATCCCAATTAATTTTACATGCTTATTTGCAATTATACTCTATGTTTAGACGACCATTTATTATTTCTCTTGCCCCTCTCTTATTGTCTCAAATCAACCTTTGGCACTAATGCAATCGCATCTTTGACTTCACTCAAAATATTTGTTTGGTTGATTTTAAATTATGTTACTAAATTCAGAAGAATTTCAATACAAAATTTATTATTGTAAATTTAATTAAACAAAATGCAAACAAATATTCCATTTTCACACAAAAGCAACCATTACATTTGATTACATGGGATTAACATTTTTTTTTTTTTTTTTAAATTTCAAGTGTGTGTTATCAAGGGAACTTGTAATTACAAAAATGGAAAAAAAATGAAATGAAACGAGAGAAGGAGTGAGGGAGGAAAATAGAGATAGACATCGATAACGAGAGCGAAAGAAAGAGCCCTGATAGGGCAAAGGAGGGAAAGAGAGGGAGAGGGAGAGAGAGAGAGAGGGAGAGAGAGAGGGAGAGAGAGGGAGAGGGAGAGAGAGAGAGGGAGAGAGAGGGAGAGAGAGGGACAGAGAGAGAGGGAGAGAGAGAGTGAACGAGAGTGAGACCAAAATAGCACATGAGCAAGAATGGATGAAAAATATCTATAGCATGAATTGAGATCATGCCTAATAGTTGACGGTTTAATCGAATCAGTGCATTAGTCTCTCACTTAAATTGAATTATGAATTGATTGTAGCAAGCAAAATGCTGGTCATAATTTAAATGGCACGCTATTTAATGCGTAATCCATAGGTGTGTGAGTGTGTCTGTGCAAAAGCGAGCGCGCGAATGCACTTCAAGCTTGAGACATAAAAAAATTGCACGCATTATAATTGCAATTGCTCCAAAAACCAATAAAAACTACATTGAATAAATTGAAATCTAGTCAAGTCAATGCATTAAAGCATAAATAACACAAATCACATCATGATACAGAAGTACGAAAAAAAGAAAATGCTGGTTTGTCGAAATGTAAAAATGCCTTTTTTGCTTTCAATTTTCTCTTTCTCTCGTTGCGAACCATATAAATTTGCCCGTTTTTTCTCTCTCTGGTCGTGCTCTGGTTTAAATCGTTTTCTATTAGCACTGCTACAAGATTCAGAGAGATGGAGCGAGAGAGAGAGAGAGAGAGAGATAAAAAAAAAACGGCAAACACACCGCAAACAAATCAATGTTTATTCATGCACATGCCGCTGTCCAATTATATCTCAGTCTTATCGACTGTCGTACACGACTACTGAAGCCATGATGACGCAAAATCAAACAACAAGGTAACAAGCTGCTAATACTTGTGCTAATACACAATTCGTATTATCATTACATCGGTTAACATTGGATTGTAAGACAAGAGAGCCAAAGAGAGCAGCAATAGGAACATCAGTACACAGATTGTTGATCGTATTCGATTCTGTGTAGCTAGTTTCTGATTGCAAATGTTTACAGGTGTGAAAATTTAATTAGAAACGTTTCGAAAATTTGAGAAAAAAGATCTACACATTGCAATGATAATGGCTTGATAAGCTCATAAACAGTAGAAAACATTGATTTGGTATTAAGTTGCGTTTGCTTTAGAATTTATATCCACACACACACACACTTTTCGCCAATCAGAACTCATTCACGTTTTCATTAAGAATTTAATATTATTGAAAGTCGAGTTCAACAGTAATCAAAGGAACAACATAAAAATACACGATCTTTTGATCTTTTTAGCTTTTGTTTGTAGATCAGTTTTGTTTTTTTATTTCACTGACCATTGTGAGTATTGACATCAAGCCAAACTTGCACAAGTTTGTTGATTTTTCATAGAAAAACGAAAATTATTTATAATTTGAAATGGTGCCTTAAAACGGGCCACAGGTATTTCTTGTCTTGAAACACAACATGAGCATGGCAAATTGTCAGGGCGTGTGAGCAAGTTATGTGAGTGTTTATTTGTTGTTGTTGATTGTTTTTTCTTTATTCTGTATTATATTTGCTGGTTATTCCAAGTGGCATTGCTTTGTGTAATACTTGTGAAAGGAGAACATCGACATCATAAAAAAAATACACATTATTATTATGCATAAACCAACACATACTCTCTAGCCAGATTGTTTAAATTGGCTCATACAGCGAATAGCGATGATGCGACTTGTGAACGGTCAGTCGGAGCAAGCGCAACTTATATTAACGACACATCGCGGTAATTAGAAACCAATGATGTAATAGGTTATTAAAGCGATTGACCCTAACAACTACGCGCATAGACACCATGCGAAAGAAGAAGCAAAAATCGCAAATAATGTACATGACGAAGAAGGAGAGAAATCGACGATCAGAATACGAAAAAAGAAATAGAAAAAGACAAACAAGTACAATAAACCGTAAGGACATCGGGAATTGAAAAATGGCCATTTAGCAATATGTTAAGTCGATTGACTGATCGTTTTCCATGAACTATACTTATCGATAATAATTTACATAAAACAAATGATATTGAAGCTCGTATTACCATGTTTAAGATCTTGAAAGTCTGATTATACATTCAAACGTTCATGTTATATGAGCGAATACGTTCGCGCGCGCGCGTGTGTGTGTGTGTGTGTGTATGTGTGTGAGTGAGAGAGTTGATGATTTTTCTTTCTTTTGTTAAATTTTCTTCACAAAAGGAAGACCTTTTTTTCGGTTTGGATTTGTTGTATATAAATGAAAAATTAATATAAATTGAGCGAGCTGCTTTTATCATTTCATTTCATTTAAATTCGAATGTGTTTGTGAAAACAATGATGAGAAAGATTTTGTAGGAATCTTTATTGTTACATTTGAAAGTTCAAACATTAAACAAAACTATCTCAATTAGCTTGTTGGGTGATATCAAAAGAGTTTCGTTGTTGTCGTCGTCATCATTGTTGAATTGATTTAGATGGTGTGTCCAAGACACAAAGATAACGGTTGATGCAGCCATTCACTGCCATCAAACATACGCACATGGGAAAATTTCTCTAAATTTCATTTATGTCATTTGTAGAAACTGGCCACTACGGCCACTGCTGCAATTCAAACATCCGCATTGCCGTAAATGATAACTCGCATATATACAGAGAGCAAATGACCGCGAAACGACTACTTTTGATAAAGAAAAATATGAATGAATTTGTGCGTGTGTATTTATGCGTGCTCGTGAATTTATTGTGATTTCACATTGTATTTGACTGCGAATGATTGCGTCTAGCATTGGGTCAAGTGGTTTGCCATGACAAAATCATTAAAAATTCATGTTCCAAATTGATAGTTTTCTGTCAATCAATTCTATAGTTAAATTGACAAAGAAATACAAATTCTTCAGCTTTTTCCATCTGAAAATATTCATTCTTTTCTAAATTTATTTTTTTTTCACGCATTTTTTTGTTATTTTCTCTCATTTTTTAACTCTTCTCGTTTTATTATTCATCTTTTTTTATTTTTTGTCTTTCTAAATTTTTCATCTCTTTTGCCGATCTTCCTCTCTTCTCCCCTTTTCACATAAGATTCTTTCTTCTCGTTTCTGGCCGAAAAGAAATGAAAACCGGCTTTTTGGGAAATATTTTCTCAATTGCATATTTTCGAATCCACCTTACTCTCTTGTCCGCCACACAATTATCATGACCCAAACGAAAATTATTACGGCCAAAGTAAGTTGTTTTGTTACAGCAATCAATTTTTTTTTCTCGACTGTTGCTATTGTTGTTGCTGATCACATCGATACAGATTGTTTATAATGTTGCAAAATACTGTTTTGATCGTTCGATCAAAGCAAAGTGAAAATTGTGCAAAGAATTTTCATGTTGTTGTTGCTGTCAATGGCTGTAAGCATTTAAAATCGGTGGAATTTTTGCTGGCATGGTAATCGAGTAGAGACTGTGCGAGATATACAGGTGTAATTTAGGACACATATAAAGCGTCAAGCCAACAATCGCTGCACACGTTCTTTCGAAATGCATCAACGAGTGTCTCTTTTTCTCTCTTCATCTGTTTCTTTTTCTTTTTTATTTTTCATCTTAATTTTCTTATATGAAATTACAAATACCAGTGCATATAAAACGATTGAAATTAGAAGTGGCTGTATGTTTCGCTGGTGCGATCATCAAGTGATCATATTTGATCACCTTTTTATGTTTAGTGCTTTGCGTAAGTCTTTCTCGCCATGGCAAATGCGCTGAACAAATAACATTGCAGTATATCATTAATAACATCACCGGGATGCGTTGTACAAACACGCACACACACACTTACACTTAAAATGCTCACTCACTTGATCTGAAATGAATTTTCAATGCTCTTTGCAAGGCATTCTTATTTGGTGCGAACGTTTTGTGTCTGCATTTTACAAAATACCAATGCGTTGTTAGTTTTTCTTCTTCTTCTCTTAACTAATATGTTTTCTTCTTATTTTCACTGCAACAAAACTCATGCCACTCGCTGTGAGTTCTATTTCTATGAAAGCCGCACTCTACCATACATATTACAGACATGGATTGCGTTATACACCGCATTTTGTACCTGTCGATGACTATTTACCATTTCTACTTCTCTCCACACTCGATGGCTCCGTTTTATAAGATTTCTACCAATTCATGTAGAAACACAATATTTCTTCAACATATTTTTCATCTCCGTGTGCTTTTTTTTTTTAAATATTGCCACCGCTTCGTATCAGTGCGGTGCATTTGTGTGCTTGGCTACATCACACGTTTACCAACACACACACAAATTCACATACACACTCAGACACATACACTAATTGATAGACTTAATATACCTATGTACACGTTTCGATCATTGTTGTCGAGTCTCAGTTTTCTCTACATTGGTTACGATTATGGGCTACGGCAAGTGTATTTGTGTTAAGTAGTTTATGAGTCTTTTCTTTCATTTGACGTGGTGATTTTTTCGTTATTCTTTGGCTTTTCTTTGCGCCGTTGAATGTGTTGCGACGTTTACATTTTCAGATTCGTTGGTATGTAACATTCTTGAGTTGGCTTGCGACCGATTCGGTTCGTATAGTTCGTGCATTGCTGACGAGAGTTTAGTTGTTGTTTTTAGTGCTTCTTCTTCTTTTCATTTCTCTTTAGTATTTTATTATTCATCGCGCAAAAAGAGCATAAAAAAGAATATATAGAGAAAAAAAAAATTGAAATAAAAGAAGTAAAAATAGCGCTTTAAGAGCAAATAAAAAAAACGTTTCAGAATTATTTGGCACAAACCAATATTTTAGTGCGAAAGAGAATTTTTTTTCATCATTTTCAATTGGTAAATGATGTGAAGAAAAAAAGTGTTTCAAGTGAATTAAAAAAAAAAAAAAAAAAAATCATAGACAAATCATCGATTTTTATTGTGATTCTTGACCGAATCGCCGAATAAAAGTTATTGAAAAAGTGTGGAAAGAGCAAGATGAGAAAAAAATGCGTTCAATTTTAAGAAACATTTTCAAGTGTAAAATTGTCTAAAGACTCGAAAAAGACTCACACACAAATGATTAATGCTAATTTATGCATTGTAAGTCGACGACGACAAAATCCCGGAACAAAGTGAATTCTTCGTTATCGAAAGAGAAGAGATAGAGAAGAAAAAAAAAAGAAGACATTATCGGCTAACATTGAATTCGAAATAACCATAAAAAAAAAAGAACGAACGAACCAACGGCGACCAGTTTGGAATGTTGTTGAATTGTTTTTTTCGGCCGAGGTGACCGTCATCATAACCAAAAGTTATTAATAAATACGCAAATTATCGCCATTTTAAGCGAAAATAGTTCGTATGTATATGATAAAGTCATGTGAATGTTATAAGGCGACGCAAATGAAAGGAAAATAAAAAGAAAAAAATATTCAATAAAGCAACTCGTTGAACAAAATACAAAAAAAAAAAAAAAATAATAATAATAATTTTGTTTAGCACATTTGGAATTTGTAGTTTTGTATGCAAAATCAAGAATCAAGAAATACCGAAACGGGTATGCAAAAAAGTCCAGTGCAAAAAACGATTGTCGAGTGAATGTTTTGTTGTGTGTCGCCATATTCGATCAATTGCACACCTAAATCACCGACAAGTCTAAGCAACATTTTAAACGAGTGAATGATAGAAGAAAACAAAAACACAGTCGGGATCAGGGTGTGTTTGACTTTTACGAGGCAGCAACAACAACAACAACAACAATAAAGTTCACTTTGACTCTTCGCATTTTTCGGTTGCTTTTCATCGTTGTGATCGTGTTGGGTTTGCTCATAGTCATCGTCATCGTCATCATCAAAAGTACAAGACCAACGAACATACCGACAACAAGTGAGCTTGTATTATTTATGTGATTGTGTGCGTGTTTGCATGATTACCAGCAGCAAGAAAACGTTCTTCTCTCTTTTCTTTTATTACCTTCAATTCTGATCTACATCGCATTTGAAGGGAAACCGACAGACAGGCAGACACGAAACAAGAACATTCATACATTTGTCGTTAATTCAAATGTGCTAACAATAAACAGAAAAACTTTTGTTTGTTTCTTGAGTGTAATCGAATTCGGTTGAGTGTGGTTTTATTTTTGCAATTTGGTGCGTTTGTATGCTCAAAAAAAAAAAAAAAAGACAACGAGCAAAATAATAATCGAAAAAACGAAGGAAAAAAAAAAGAACGACCAACAATAATAAGCCGTGCAGTTAGCAATACATGATTCTTGTTACAAGATTGAAGCCCGTTGCGGTTGTCGTTTGCTGCCTACACGTAAGCCTATCAGGCGGTTAAAACTTGAGACTCCGGAGCCGTCGTTTTTGCTTCATCAATATTCTTCGTGTCTCATACTCACTTACACAGCATATTTCAATCGTGTGTCAGTGTATATGTTTCGTATGTGAATTCTGTATACGCTATGTTAAATTGGTTTGGAATCTCTTTCGTTTGCAGTCAATAAATACGGCCGCCGCCGCCGCCGCAAACTACACTAAAAGCATACAATTCATATAGAAGCTGTTGAAGACAACATTTTTGTTTTTCTCTTTTCATATAAATGTTAGAATGAGCAGCGTATCGAACAGGCCTGAAGAAATAAAATAATCAACAGAGAATCAGCCCGCGCTTAAGAGACTATGCCATCGTGCGCATAGAATCAATCCACCATTTACATAAACGAGATAGAAAACGGAATTTTTCCACTTATATTATATGCGCTCGTTGTTGTTGTTGTTGTTATTATTATTTTACTCTTTTTTTTTCCTCTTTTCATTCGTTTTGCCTGAGAACGTGATTGGAATGCAGTGTTTCGTGTTATATTAATGACTACGACGACAACGACAACATTGATACAATACATTAAAATAAATAAAGACGAGAAATATACAGAAATTATTTTTCGTTTCTCTTCGTCTTATATATATGAATGATTGTGAGTGCACGTATGCAATATTGAGAGAAAGAGAGAGAAATTGAAAAAATTAATCTGTGTCTCTGTGCGCCCAAATCAAGAAGTTTATACCATATTATAAATATTTGTTAATAAAATCGTAACGGCACAACGTATTTCAAGTCATTTCCGCGCAAATATGTGCACGCACTCATTGTTTACGTGGTCAAGTTAAAAATGTTGATTGAACCATTGAAAAAAAAAAAAGAAAATCAACTCAAATCTACGGATCGAAAATAAATAAAGTAAAAAAAAAAAGAATAAAACTATAGGAGAGAAGAAAAAACCTTGAAGAAAAGACCAATAAAATAGAAAAAAGAACAGAAAAAACGAATTAATGAAAGAAAAGTTTTTGATAAAACCTGAAAATTACTCGAAAATTGTGTGTCAATCAACAATATTTAAATATTCGATGTTGAACGTGTATAGTGCCAGAGAGTCAGCCTAACGAAGAGATAGAAAAAAGGTCATCAAGTATCTCAACGACTAAACGTATCATTTATCTGAAGAATTCCACAACGGATTTACTATTTGTGTGCGCATGTTTCGTTGTGTCGGTGTTTTTAAATAATCAACTGTGTGAAATTGTATACGATCATGGCATATATTTTCATGATTGTGCAAACGAAATAACTGTCTGTGAAAAGCATTATAATGTATTAAAATTAACAAATCATTAAAATTCACGAAGCATTAAGAAAAAAAAAAATTTCAAATTAAAAATTGACAAATCGTCAACCAGAGAGACAAAATAAAAAGAAAAAAAAATCGTTCTAAAAGTAAAAAAAACACCAAATTTGTGTGAAATTGAAACCGATAAAAATTCTAATGAAAATGGGTGAATCGACGCCAATTTGCCGTTGTCGCGTTTTGTATTTGGGAAGTGCTGTGCCACGCCAAAGTAAAGATGGTTTACAAGGTATACAGGAACCATTGCGTAGTTTGTATCCATCAGAAGGTGCAGTTGGTGCACGTGGAATTGATTCATGGTTAAGTGTATGGTCGAATGGTATACTTTTGGAAAATGTCGATGAAAATCGTAAACAAGTCACACGTTTTTTTCCAATTGAATCATTACATTATTGTGCGGCCGTTCGTCAAGTATTAATTCCAGAGCGTGGCAATGCACAACCGGAACCAAAATTTTTGCCATTAGATTCACCATTTGCACGAGCACCACGAACAGCGCATCCGCCCATATTTGCCGCTATTTTACGACGCACCACTGGCATTAAAGTGCTTGAATGTCATGTGTTTATTTGTAAACGTGAAGCAGCCGCAAATGCTCTAGTCAGATGCTGTTTTCATGCGTATGCTGACAATTCATATGCACGTCAACTTGAAACAAATGGCAGTGTATATGGTACATTGGGCAAACCATCAGCAAATGGTTTAAATGGCACCGCCGAATGGAGATCACGAGCTGGTAGTACGACAACATTAAACAGTGTTGGCCAACGAATGTTAAATGGCAGCACAAATGGAACAATCACAAATGGCAGCGATGCATACACAGTGAAAAATGGTAAGTACAATTAATCTCATTGAGTTGCGAACGCTTATTCATTTACAAAGCAAATTTCGATTACCGCACAATTTTCGATTTCTTTTTCCGTCACACATTCGATCAGTTCGGTTCCCTCTCATTTTTTCCCCCGATCTCACTTCAACTCACATTTAACCTTTTTTTCTTTCTCTATTTTTTCCACTCCTTCTCTCTCCTTCTCTTTCTCCCTCTCTCTCTTTCTCTCTCTCTCTCTCTCTCTCTCTCTCTCTCTCTCTCTGTCTCTCTCTCTGTCTCTCTCTGTCTCTCTCTCCCTCTTTTTATCCCTCTTTCATTTCTTAATTTTTTCTCAACTCAACTCCACTCGTTGTTTATGTAATTTTCAATTCGATTAAATCAATTACAAGTTTGATTGATTTGATTGGTTTTAATGATTTTGACCGGGCTGAAATGCATTAAGAAATTCCGTCTATTTCACTTTGGGCGCACATTTTTTTTTCTCTCGCATTTTATTTGCATTCTCATAACATATTTGTTTGGCCTGTGTCGATTGTGATTGAAAAATATTGATGCATTTAATAATAAATTACGGTTTTAATAAACATATAATATTTTCAATATAAACCAAGCAACAATATTATTTCATTTCAGTATACGCAAGTACCGCTGATATAGATGTAGTCGATGAAGCTGGATCAATATACAATGGTGATGAAAATCACAAAGTATGGTTGGGATCGCAAGATCGTTTGAATGATATATCAACAGAGAGCCCATATGATTTCTATTCCGGAAATGGTATGAATGGTGGTAATTCATCAACACTTGGACGAAATGCACGTGCTCGTCAAATAAGTGCACCGATTCCGGTACCACCGCCACCAGAATCAAAAAAAGAAAAAAAGCAAAAAAAATCCAAACAAACAAGTAGTCAAAGTTTATCGGGAACATTAAGGCCAAAATCTGGTTATACAAATGGTGGTACATTGGTTCGTCAACAGCACAATGGTGTGCCAATGCATCCGCAACATCAGCATCATCATCATCATCATCATCATCAAATGCATATGCAAGCAAATCATCATGGTCCATATGGGCCAATACCAATGCATGCACAACCATTGCAACCATCACGATTCCATACATTCAGTCATCGTGGTTACGCAAATGGCATTCCACATAGTACATCTGTTCCGCATTTGCATATGATACCAATGCATCCACCACCGCCACAAATGCAAATGCCAGTCATGTTGCCACAACAATATGCAACACTTCAACATCCAAGTAAATTAAAATCAAAAAAGAAAAAAGATAAAATGCAAATACCGCTTGGCATACCAGTACCACCGCCAATATTTGCATATCCGCCACCAGCATCAATGATTCATGAGCAAAATGGTGTTGGTATGAATCGTCCATTGGCAATGTCAAATCGAAAATTGGCCCAATCAGCGGCCGGTGGTCTTGATGATTCTGGAAATTCGGGCGCTGAATCACCGGATACTGGTACCGGCATTTATCGACGCAAAGGACATTTAAATGAACGTGCATTCAGCTATTCAATACGACAAGAACATCGAAGCCGAAGCCATGGTTCACTTGCTAGTCTTCAATTCAATAATCCACCTGATGTCAAAAAAGAACGTGAAATTGCACAAATGATTTCTGGCTTAGATTTAAATGATGATGCAACCATTTATCGACGATCACAACCACAAATAAATGGTGGAACATTTGGTAAACGTAAATAGAAATTTATGCACAATTTTGTGGTGAGGTTATTCCAATTGCCACTAAATCAATCTGCACTTACATTTCGACGTTTAATGCTAATGCTATTGTATGCATGTGTGTATGTCGAAATGATGTGTGCTCAATGTGCAAAATGTATGTTGTTTCTGGATTTTTTTCTTATTCAATATTCCTCTCGATCAATTTACATTGAATAATGCGTTTTATGTAAATAGCAAATAGGTAATTTCTATCTTTTATTCAATAATTTTTCGCTCGTTTTAAGGTTTTTCTTCTGTTTTTTTTTTCTTTTCTTTTCTTTATATTATAACCATTTGTTAATGTTTTGTTTTTAAAATCCACCAAGAAGTAGCGAAAAACATTTATGAAATTACTTTTTATTTCAAATTAATATTCCAAAAAAAAAAAAAGAAAAAAAATTTATATGATATTTTGCTTGACAGCAATTACGGAAATGAGAATTATATTATGCATAATTAATGTTATAATTGTCAACATAACGATAATAATATAGTGAGAGAAATTCACTCAATTGTAAAGACAAAGAGATGAACTGATGCGATAATGAATTAATACAAATTTGTATATTTTAAGATAAATTATATATTAAAACGCTGTTGTTGATTAAACGAATGAATGAGTTTGCATTCGCGCTCGTTCACTGTATGAACGGTGAGAATGTGTGAATTAATCCAAAAATGTGAACAAATAGAAAATGAAACGAAAGAGAAACAAAATATCGAAAAACGAAAAAAACAAAAACGCCCAACAAAAATGTTACAAATTGAAATTAAAAAGCGAAATTGAAACGAATTCATGGATAAAATTGTGTGAAACAATTCCGAAAAGAATTCCAATATCGGCGAAGAAAATATAGCAAATGAATGTTAAAATAAATACACAGGCAACAAAGTTAAGATAGACTCTGTATTCATGCAACTCCAAAATCCAAACCGGATGAGAATTTCAATGCAACGCTGAAATGGAAACTATATTTACCGCGCGTCGCATGAACAACAACAAAATTTTTTTTTTTTTTCATTATGGCTTTGCTAACGATTCTTTCTCTCACTCTCTCTCTCTTACTTACTCTTACTCTCACTCTCCTTCTTTCGTTCAACTCAAACATTTCGCTTGAATTTTAAATTATTCATTACATTGAGCATTTTTCTTTCCTATTTTTGCTTTGATTCGATAAAAGAGAGAGAGAGAGAAAGAGATAAAAAAAAAATTCGAAAGAAAGAAAGAATTTCAAGTACATATTATATGCAATTTTCATTGAACACAAAAGCACCAACAGCGACATGAATAACAAATGGCAGATAATGAATAATGAATCAAAGTGGTGAATGTGATGATGTGTGTACGAGTTTGTGTATGCGTTTGGCCATTGAGCACACCAAGCAATTTTTCTACCCGCCGAAACACACAAGAAATTGCCGAATTGTTAACTAAGCATAATATTTGGATATTCAAAACAAAAAAAAAAACACAACACATCACACATACATTCAAAACACTCAATGAACAAATGAAATAAAAAGAAATGAAAAAATTACGTACACACTGAACTGGAAACAAAAAAAAAATAAATAAAACAAACGCTGTGAACCATGTAAATGAAATAGATAAATAACGCTTAGTCTCGTCGATTTATTAGGCGGGCCGCGCATTGACTACGTCAACAAATGACACATTGTAAATTGTATTGAACGATCGATGGAAAGATGGAGAGATAGATAAAGTGAATTTTTGCACATACATTTTGCGCAATTGCCGCAATGAAAATTGTGCGCGCGCGCCAATTGACTTGCTGATTTAAACCAGCTATCTTTGTAAATACACAAAATAGCCGATTTGATTAAGCGACAATAATCAAGCTGTACTTGTGATTTGTAAACTGCAGCATATAACAACGAATCGTTAATTTATTATGCAATTTCTTAACTCCCCATCCCCGTCCCTCCCCATTTCATGCCAGTGAACACTTGCTGGCAGTTTTTATGCGCACGGTACGCCTGCTGTTTTCTTTATCTCGTCTGGAGCTCAAATCAGCCAAGTGAAAAACTAATTTTTCAAACCATTCACAATTTATCGTAAATTGTCTGATTTGGTGCAGTGGCTGGCCATTAGTTGTGTGTAAACTCAAACGACTTTCTTACAACATCGTTTATATGGACACACAAGTTGAGACAAAACATAGAAAGAAAGAAAAAAAGAAAGAGAAAGTGAGAGAATGAGAGAGTGAGAAAAAAAGAGAATACAATTTATAGCAAGTCAAAACGTTGAGTACAAATCCAAAATCAAATCAACACTTTCAAATCAAGTTGGCTAATTATGCGCATCAATAGACATGCATTGTCTTTATGCAGTTCACGTTCATGCCGATTAAAGTAATGCATTTGTACATATTCAGTAGCCAATGTCCCTTGAAATAGTTATTTTCGCTTTTTTTTTGTTGCTTGTTTATGACTATGGTGCGTTTGCTATTTGCCAATTATCATTTTTATTGATTTATGTCATTCAAAATTAAATTGCAAAAATTCATTTGAAAAAAAAAAACGATTTGTAATAGTCGCTGTTCATGGTTGCCGTCCATCAAAAAAAAAAAAAAATTAACTTTGAAATGAATCGGCTGCAAACAAAAGCTAGCGCATTGAAATCTCAAGTGCAATAAAATTGTGCACAAAAATTATATATATTTATATAATTTTGCACGTATTTCCTGTGCCAATCGACCGGAAATGACCGCCAACAAAAATCAAACTCAACACAAGTCATCCGGTAAAAATTTATTTATCTAATTCAAACACTTTCCGCGTAATATTGGTATTTGGAAATTAAGACAGACAGTAGAAAAAAAAAACAACAACACCGTGCCGTCATGATTCGTTTGGTTTTTAATTTTCACATTTTCAGCCACCACATGTGTGTGAATTTGTATGCAACTCCTTTGGTGCATTGCAAAATAATGTGAACGCATACCGAACAGCGCATTAGATTCAATGTATAGTTAATCAATATGAAAACACTTAACGGCGTAAATGGGATTGTAAAAGGAAATATTATCGCAATTTTTAATTTTTTTACTCTTTTATTCTCTCTCTCTCTCTCTCAATCTAATTTTATTTTCTTTGAGCGTGTGTGTAATTTTTGTTGGAACATGTTGGTCAATCAACATAATCATTATGTGCCTTACTAAAAACTAGATGAAATTCTTCCCAGTTAATGTTTTTTAACACTTTTTTTGTTTCTTTTTTTTTCTCCCAAGATTTTACCGTGAAAAAGAAAAACATTTTTTTTTCTTCGAGCAAAATATAAAAAAAAAAAAAAATTATTACTCGAAAGAAGGCTTAAGTTTGATAAATTTCCTAAATACTCTGAATACTCTATTGTTTACAAAGAAGTTAAGCGAAAATAGAAAAGTATAAGAATTTATAAACGATACGAATTTGAAATTGATCGCTTAAAATTGTTGGCTCTTCAAAGTAACTATCCGAAAAACAGAAAAAAAAAAAAAAATTTAGTGAAACGAAAGCGAAAATATTTAGACAATAAAAAACAACCAATTTTATATGACGATCGTAAATTGTAACTGACTTTCTTCATTAGTGAATAGAAATATAGGAATTTTGTATATTATAAATTTTTCGTTAAATTGTAAAATGTAAAATGACCCCATTTTATGCTTCCTTATCTTCGACTAACCATTTATATATATATATCTTGTATCTTGAATATCTTGTATCATGTATTTGAACATATAATTCACAAGTTGAAAACCGCTAGACACTATAGGCGAAGAAGTAAAAAAAAAAAGAAAAAAAAAAATCGTTTATATGTATTTTAGTTCATGTATTCGCGGTCGCGCTATCTATCATGTGTGGAATGTGAATAACGCGTCTGATTTATTCAGACGAGAGTCGAACGATAAAGAAGAAAAAAAAAAATGTTTTTCGTCCAAAACGTTCATTGTCCATTCAGGCAATTGGGTGAAAGCAAATTATGCATATGAATGTGAAAATGAATGCAAATTTACGAATCATATGAACAAAGGAAAATAATGTTAAACGATAGAATAGTTGTGAATTGAATTGGTAGAGCATTTGGAAGCCGATCGATATGATTGAAGAATTTTTCTATTGTTTTTTCTTCGTTTCTTTTTAAAATGTACGATTTAAATGATGTTGACATATATAAGCAATATATTAAAATAAATGTAAACACTAGGGCGTAACACGTAGATTTCTATTGTCTATCGATCGCGAAACTATATCGCTGATTGAAATCAAAATCTTTGTTGAAGAAATAAACAATATTATTTTTTTTTTATTAATCAAAAAAATATATATACTCAAGTGTCTATTTATTCATTTATCTATTTTGATCATTTTTTTTTTTTTTGTTTTGACTATATTTAGCAATTTTATAGCTTACGGCTATACATCACAACGAAATCATAGAAATTGAACGGTAAGTGAATAGATGAAGTGTGAAGATTACTCTCTCGACAAGTGATTGAGTAAGAAACTAGTTGGTTGGTTTGCTGAATCTACACACGCTGTAATAGATCGTAAAAAAAAAAAAATCATAAAAAAAAAAATAAATTATTGTTTCGAAACTGACCTCATCACGCAGACTTTAAAGTCGTTTTGCGTATTGACTCTTCTTTTTAAAATAAACAATTTGCACATTCCTTGAATATTTTACTTACACTTCTTGATGAGCAAAAGAAGACATGAATGCGAAGACACGAAAAAAGCATTTGAGGTCGTTAAGCACTCCTTGTATGCTCATCAAATAGCAATATAATAATTTCATATTTCATTTTGTCATACGTACCATTTCAGATGCCTTCTTTTTTTCCCTCTTTCAATTTTATAATTTCAACGTTTCTTTCTTTGCCTTCTCTCAATCGTCTTCTTTTGCATTTGATATTAAAATTTTTCAATTTTGTATTGCCGTATGATGTGTGCATGCGATTAAGCGTTTGCACGCAAATCGATATTGAGCACGCACAGGTATTTGTTGCGAACGAAAAATGGTAAAAGAAATTGTCACACCCAAAACCGTTATTGTGAGAGCCGATAGGAAAAATATTTTTTAAATCACCAAACAACAACAAACATCATTGCTATGATATATCTATACATATCTATGATTTTGTATGTTTGAATGTATTACTTATGGTGTTGAGAACCGTGTACTGAGAAATTCTATGACTGCTTGTGGTTGAATCGTTAATCGTTGAAACAAAAAAAAACAACAACAACAACAACTGTTGTAAACATAAGAAAAAGTATAGAAAAAAGCCACAAAAAATTACGAAGAAAAATAAAGGCGATGCGAACTGTAAACACGCATCATTGCAAATGGGAATGTGAATTAGTAAACTAAATGAAAGAATAAAAAAAAACCCCATCGAAGAATTATTTATACATACATATTTACGGTGGAATCAAATTTGTTATTACTCGTGTCGTTTTCTGATATTTTTTTGCTGTTCGCGATTCTGAATGATTTTGCCAATCGGTCAACATATCCGACCACAAGCATAGTATAGAGAATAAAAAAAAAACTTAAACTACTAGAGCATAAAACCAAGCGAAAACATTATAATACCCAATGAGACAACCAAAAGCATCGAAATTAAATACTTTCTTTATTTAGTCAAAATATAGAAAACAGAAATTGAAAAACTAAACCAAGTACGAACGAGATGGAAATTAGACTGCTTAGAAGTGACCGAAGAAGGAAGGGAAGTGAGACCGATGTATCAAACCCATGCCAAGCATTAAAAATTTATTTAAACCACGGCTTCGGCCAAATTGTAATCGCAGACACATCGACAAAGTCGGTCATCCAATTGTAATCGAATTGATATTGTTAAATCGTTGTTACTAAAAATAGCATATTTTTGGATGTCAATTTCCAACTTATTGTGTATGAAGAAAAACAAAAAAACAATAAAAAGAACAGCAAAAAAAAAAAGAGAACGAGGTAAAAAAACTCCCATCGGAAAATGTTGAGAGAATAAAAAGTGAACAAAAAAACATTTGGTTGATGATTAGGCGTAGAGAATTGAAATAGAAACGTTTTGGACGTTTTGGAAATTGATGAAAAAAAAAAAAAAAAAATCAAAATTCTTCACTTTGTGCAAGCCTCTCTCCGGCACTTGTCTTCATATCATTGGAAATTTCAAGCACTTTAACTGACGCAGCAGAAAAAAATACAATTGAACACAAAAATCTCTTAAAACCTGACCCAAAATTCGATAAATTAACGGTTTAACCGTATCAATGCATAATTCCTGTATATTAATTCAATTTATGCGGTCTCTGAGCATAAATGTGACAATTATCATATTTGATTTCATTGAAATGCTCACTTTTTTCACGACTCATTTTGCAAATTTAGTTTTTTTTTTTTTGTTTTTTTGTTTTCACCTAAAGAAAGAAAAAACCGTATGAAAATCAAGTTCTTAACCGTATTTTTTTCTTCTTAATTTTTTTGTATGATGAAATTGTGAATTTCTTTGACATTTTAATTCGCATATATTGTATGTTTTTTGCTCGCATTTTTTTTTTTTTCATATCCAAACTCGACTATATATACACAAAAGAACGCAAATATGCTGAATGCCATTCATTGTACTGTGCTTGAATAAATAATACAATGAAACGACAACGACATATGTGTTGTGTCGGCTTTTGTGCACGCACGATGTTGTGAGCTAGTCTCAACAAAATGAAGAAATGCTTGCTCTGATGATATTTCACAATATTCAGTTTTTTATTTTTCAGTTTGTAGTTGTTGAAAATTGTTTTTTTTTTTTTCCTTCAAAGTTAGGTAACAAAAGAAAGAAAGCATTACCGTTTGATTACTTCTTACACCGTTATCACAAGATGAACTCGCACCGAAATTCTATTGTTCATCCACATTTACTCGCGCATCGCATACACATATGATACAACGCAAAACAAAATGAATAAAGAAAATGTTCACATCGTTTAAATGCTTACATTCAATGTAAATTGTAAATTCACTTAAAAAAAAAAAAAATATCTGGATGAAAACTGAAATATTCTGGATTTCAATAAATGAAATTTATTTTCTTTTTTCTAGCATGACTTTGACTTTCAATTTAATTCTTTTCCCATTTGCAATTTTAACTTAAAAACACAATAAATTCACAAAACCTCCTAAACCTAAGTGATTTAACTAAGATTTTATTTAATTTACCATACATTCATCACTTAGTTTGAAACACAGAAAAAGATACTATTTTACGTAACAAGTACTTACGACAGCAACATTAGAACATTTCTTCTTTAAGCATATCAATAAAAAAGACCAAACGCTTTTTGACAAATGAAAAATTCGGTTTAATAAAAATTAATTTCTCGACAAAATGGATCAAATTTGATTTAATGATATTTGAAATTGAATTCACTTCTTTGCATTTGCTGAATTTTCCATGTCGCTCTTTAGTTTTTGAAAATATGTACGAAGCCTTTCTCGAGCCAATTTTCTGCTT
The DNA here is from genome assembly GCA_029041755.1 of Resseliella maxima. Lineage (NCBI taxonomy): Eukaryota > Metazoa > Arthropoda > Insecta > Diptera > Cecidomyiidae > Resseliella > Resseliella maxima. The sequence continues at coordinate 375,085 of JAQOWM010000293.1, read as the reverse complement.
TGTTCGCCGAAATTATGTAATTGAACATCAAAATTTTTGAGATGTAGCTGGTATTGACTCACACATTCATCATTATCTATATATATTTGAAAAATATCATTTAAATTTATTTTTGAAAAAATGAAATTGAAAAAAAAAAAAACTCTCGAATGTTGTTGAATTTAATGAAAATATGTTTTTTTTTTTTGTTTATACCTTTGCAATTTTGAACATTTTTCTCCTTTCCATTCATTCTGAATCAGACAATAGTATCAAAATGAAGTAGACAAAATTTCCACAAATCTTCGTCGGTCTAAATCCGCTCATAAAATATTTACAAAATATATTTGACACAATGCAATGACCAACTGAAATTGACTTTAATATGGTTGTTGTACATAATATTATAATCGAAATTTGATGTTCATATTGTGTCAAAAATAACTTGATCAAATTGAGGTTTATCGTTGTTTATACAAAAAAGCTCATGATGTACAAAACGAAAGTAAACAGTTGAACAGTTCAAAAATGTCCATTCAATTAAAAAATGACAAGAAGTTCTTTTGCAATTATTGTAAATCGTGAAAAAACATTATAAACCGTGAACAATAAACAAATTATGTTTAATAAAATTTTTTGCAAGACTGCGATTTTCTTTACTCTTTCTGCGTTAATTGATATGAAATCCGATAATTTTGTAATTTGCCGTTTAAACGTTTCGATTCACTAATGATTAATGAGTTAAATGACGAAATAAGGATTTTTTGATCGAAATTAAAAAAAAAAAAGAAATTAACAAAATGTAAGAAACGAATATTTTCAGAATGCTTTACTTACATATTTTTTTCATTAATTATCTTGACCTTTCATTCATAACTGACAAACAAATAATTGCCATTAGTGAGTACTTTAGCATCGATTAAATGTAAAATAAAACAACTGACTATTTTGATTATTCATTATTTTTAAGTTTAATATTGATGAAAATTAAACCAACCATTTTCTGATTTGCAAAAAATTGAAAAATTGAGATTAAATTGAAATGATGATTTTTCAAATTCAATTGAATACATTCATGAGAGTTTGAAATTGAATTTTTTTCCTTTTATATGCTGGTTTAACACCCATTCCCTTTAATATGTCAATAATTCTATCGTTATATTCTTGCAAACTTTGAGTTTCATCAAGCAATCTACGTAATTGGGCTTTGGCTTCTATGAGACGTAATTGATTTTGATTTATTCTTTCTTCGTTATCTATAGAAATTTAAAAATGGTTATTTCTTAAAAATTACTTTTGAAATTAAATGTTTAATAGAATTTAATGGACTTAAGTTTTTCAATTAACCTTTAAAAGTGTCAAATTTTTTCATCGTTCCACACACTCTGAAACGGTTGGCATATAACAAAATTTCAATGATGAAATCTGATCTAATCAGATCACTCGTAATAGTTTTACCAAATTCATTTGACAGAATGCAGTGTCAAAATGAAATTGACTTTAATATGATAGCTTGTGATTATTTTTATTGTTTAAATTTGATGATCAAATCATAAAGTAAGTAAAAATTCATTTCATTACATTGAGACTTATCAGTTCTTATTCCCACTTGGTTTATTCCCTCGTGGTTTATGAAAGCGAAATAAACAAACGAAATAATAACGTTTTAAACTTTTGGATTGACTTGTAGTCTTTTTTCCAAAAAAAAAAAATTGGTTGAAATTTCATTTCTCTGATTATAAACTGCGAAAAATCAACAAATAACATTTTTCACCAGGCAAACATTTTCATTATAATTTCAGAGAAAAATTATGCCAATTCATCCATTTAAAGTCAAAAATGTCGTGATTGAACGCTTGTTGTCAAATAAACGATCCGATTTATCATTGATCGTATCATTGATGAATCAATTTAATGAAAAGATAAGAACCAATTTAAATTGAATAATTTGCAAACATTCAAATTGATGAATAATCCAGAAAGAAAATAAGCAAAAAAACAAAAATGATTAAAAATCAAAAGAGAAGAAAAAGTCAAGTTCAAATTCATTTGCAAGAAAAATTTCTCATCATTTTGCTAATATAAAAATATTCAAGCGGAAATTCATTCCGTGTCATTATCTCGTTATCATAGGCGCATTGTTTTGTGAAATGAACATCCAGTGGTTTTTTGCTGTTCATTTGAACATTTAGATATTTATCTTTATTTTTGTGTAAAATAATTTCCAATTCGAAAATGGTGAAGATTTTGCGTTTTTTTTTTTTTTTTTTTTTGAAAAAGTTTTGTTTTGATGCAATATTCTTTATCCAACGCCTCTGCGTATATGTCTGCATTTGGCAATATTACAATATGATACCCACTTTAAAATGAAGAAGAAGAATGAGATGAAAGAGCGTTATTCATTTAAAATGATTCAACAGCAAAACCATGACTAAATCTATCGGAGAATAGACAAGAAATCGAAAATTCACACATGTTATGAACCACTTAGATATTTAACCGTTGATATTTATCCAACACTTAAAACCAATGCGAAGAGTTCATTAAACAATCATTTAAAATTGACGAATTTTCATTATTCGTATACCGACATGGTGAAAATTAGCCGCTATAATAATGGGCCACACTTTCTTTCATTCGAATGAAATAAGTAAACGTTGATTCAGTGCATTCATTTTTGCTTTCTCTTTCATTCCCCATTTCTCTTTCATTCCCCATTTCTCTCTCATTTTTGCTCACAAAAAGTGTTCACATCTTAAACATTATCTTTGTCGTTGTCATCATCGCACATCATTATATCAAAGTTGACTGGTACAACAAATACAAAGTCACATAAAAAATGTTAATCCATTAGATATGGAGTATTATTTGAACAAGTCGTGATTATTTCTTTTTTCCAGTGTTAAATTAATAGCAGTAGCAGCCCACCGTATGTTGTCGTCATTGTCATAACCATTTTGTTATTTATTTCTTTAGAAAAATCGCATCATTTTATATGTGGTGCTTGAGAGATGGGCGCTCATTTAAAATATACAAAAACAAAAACAAAAATGCCAAAAGGTACTCACCGAATGCACAATTACAAACTTATTATATCGTTAATGCGTAGCGTGAAACATCATACATTGATGTCATTAAACAATATTTTTGTTCAGTAGCTCGACGACAACGACAGTATAATTGCCGTTAGTTAAAGAAACACAAAATCAGATAAGATTGACAACACGCCGTATCTAATTATTATGAGTGTTTGACGCGTTGACAGCGTCCACCAACACCAATTTTATGATTGTCATACATAAATCGTATTCCAATCATGATCGTCATCATGAAATTTTATGGCTCATTCAATGACCACAATCAAATTACACATTGATTAATCAATGTCCCAAATTGTAATCAAGGAAAAGGTGAAAAGTGATTACAGCTTAAAATGTTTGTTAATTAATCTTCTCAAGAACATCAATTTATATGTTCCGATTGTGAATTGAATTTTTACATTAAATTTGCAAATAATTTGCGTAAGCATTAGTAAATTTTGCAATCGGTTACTTAAGTTAAGTACAAATCAGTCGCAAGTTTGAAAATTGGCTTGTATTCGCCTGGATATTGGCTTTCATTGATTTTCCAAAGCTTGTTTAAGAGCTTTGAAATATTGCTTTCACCACATTTGAAGCTTTTTCCACGCAAAGCATACTTTTCATCTTTTCTTAAACTCCATAATGCTTAAAGATATAAACTTTGCTTGTACTTGAGCACTTTTTTTACCATTTTGAGTGAATTTCACCCGTCCAGCTTGATCGATATACGGTAGCAGTGTTGATCTAAAAACGAAACAGAATAACGAGAAAAGAAGGTCGGAAAGAGAAATAGAAAGAGTCGATTGAGTAAATGCTTACGCACAGTAGTGCATATAACGGCATCCATCAATGGTGATTGAGTTGAAAATGGAAGAACATTAAATGAAAAAAAAAAAACAAAAACTATGTCGAGCTACTTGCTGTGTTGTGTTGCTTGCAGTTCAATTTTAGTTCTGCGCTTGACTTTCGTCTGTGTGGCAGCCAACACTCTGCAGTCTCTCCGACACCATCAATTTTAAAAGTGTTTACAAGACAAAGTGTGTTTATATCTTACAAAGTGAGTAAATTGTAGCGCGCAAATTCGAATGCGCAATCGTCAAACTGTAAAGATCATTTTTCATCGAGAAAAAAAAAAAGAAAGAAACGATCAATTGTAACTGTGTGCTGTGTTCACTTTTGTATCGAAATCAATTTTGCTTGAAAAAGTCAACGGATTTTTTCTTCTTTTCTTATTCATTCACTTGTTGTTATTACAATTATTCTTTTCATTGGTTATTTTTGTTAATGTTAATGTTGAGAAAAAAGAGAAGAAATGGAAAAACAAATTTTTCTTAGGTGTGAACAAACCGATTGATATAGAAGAACAACAACAATAATAGAAAAACAAACTGTGGATAAAAGTTTATGTCATATTTGTTAGTATTTTTTTTTTTTTTTTTTTTTCATTTTGTGTATTGTGTGAAATGAAAAATCAATCAAAACGAGACGAGAGAGAGAGCAAAAAAAGTACGGAAAAAACGTCAACCGGAAAAAAGTTCATTTAACGAAAAATTAACTTTGCAAATCACTGTCACAGACGACAAAAAATTAAACGAAACACAACCAAGAAAAACCACATTTCCAAGCAAAATATACTTTTATTTCCAATTTTGTGTGTATCTCTCTCTCTCCGTGTGTGTATATAAGTGTTCACAAACCAATTTTGAACGGATGAATAAGACTTACAACGGTACGGAAGTGATCAAAATGTAAGTGTTTTATTATATTTGCATTGTGTAAACAATATTTAATTGGTTAAATTCCATTTTTGACCAACTTTAATTAATATATCATTTTCTCTAATGGATGAACAGAAGAAAAATAATAATACTAATTAAATTTATTTGAAAATATTTTGATATGTGCCAGAGTGTGAGAGGCTTTGTGATTTTTCTTAACATTGAATTAATAAATATTTCTAAGAATTTCCATAACAAAATCAATAGAAATCAAATGAAAAAATATGCATGAACTCATAGGAGGGAGGAAATACAGAAAAAAAAGCGAAAAATTTTACACATTTGAAGGGGTCGTTCATGGAAAAATCTAAGGAAAAATTCGTGCTCAATTTTGCGTAAAGCAAAAAATCAACTCATTATTCATGCAAAATTAATACTGAAAAGTCGTCCGATAGGCAAATAAATGCTGGAATCGTTTTATGGCAATGATAGAGAAAGAATGAAATGGCGGTGCATTAAAATGAGTACCTTATTTTTTGTTCATTGAAATCATATCGCATTACGGCTTCGAGTCAAAGTCAGTTGGGCTCGAAGCCAACCGCCACAGAAATGAACGGCGATTCGACACAGATCGATAAACACCGAACACCATCGTAAATGTGTTCGCTTTATATAAATAATGGGCTTTGTGGTTATTGTTGTTGTTGTTGTTGTTGCTTCTGAATTCAGCTTTGTAATTATCCATCCCATATTTATTTATCCAAGAGTTCTTCATCATTTTTACATCATTTGTTTTAATAAATTTTCTTTTTTTGCTGTTTCGGCAAGATAGAAATTATGAAGTGCGCCTGAAAAGGCATAAATCATATGAATATACGTATGTGGTTTGTGTGGTATGTTTGCTATTTTTGCACTTGTTTTTCTTTATTTTATTTTTTCTTGTGTGGCTAGTTTCCGGCTTTCTTTGTTCTTATGAATAATTTGTTCTCTTTCTCTCGCTAATAATGCACTCGATGCTAAACACACAATGCTTTTGTATCACGGCTAATAACGATAATTCGCTTAAGCTGAATCGCCTCACTCATCATTTCATTTCATCTAGTCTTACCATTTCAAGTGTTTGTTATTTTTTTCAACAATTTTAGTTTTCATTCAGACAGAATCCTACAGCTGTTTTGAAGAAATTTTTTTTTCTTTTTAAATCTCCAATGATTTTCATTTCGAAAAAAAAAACAAAAAATAACCGAAAAATGCAACTTTGTTATTGTTTTCTCATTTTTAAAGCACCAAATTTGAATATATTGTAATCGAAACAGTCATTTTTCATTTAAAACGAAAAATTGTAGTGCTTCGATAAGTTTTTGTAACTGTAAATTGTAACTTACATTAACCACATAAACTGAAAGAATTTCACAATTGAAATATTTCTGCTCGATGAATTTTTAATTTTCATTTATTTAACGCAAATTTCACAAAATCCCATATAGAATTTACGAAGATTCATTGATAATTTCTGGGCAAATCACACACAATATATGAATGGTTTTGCATGGGTTCGTCGTCTGAAATCTATTGTATTATACGAGCCGTGAATTATGGCCGCATCATGTCAATTTCAACAAACGATTAGAACACATCAACGAAAAAATAAAAATGTATTCTCAATGTTTATTATATTATCAAGAATCAACGCACATTGTTACATTCACACATGATAGCGCTAATTATTTTCGTTGAAATACTGTGAAGACTCAATAAGATTATCTTATTTACATCATCCTAATTTCAACACAACATTAACTTTGATTATATCTTGATTTTGTGCGCTCATCTCTTGATTCGAATGTTTTTTTTTCTCTTCGAATACGTAAACCAAACCGTTTTTTTTTGTTTTATATTTTAATTAATTTTATCAAATTTTGACGAGACAAGGAGAAAAGTATTTTTAAACAGATTTTCATAGCGCATCGAAAAAAAGGAGAATGTGTCGATTTTTAATTAGACTGATAACAAAAAGCATATACTAAACTGTAGTCTTTTTTCCCATTGAGCTACAGTGAAACTTTGAGTTACTTTGATGTCTGAAACTTTACCCAAATCTTTAAAAATATTCTCAAAAAATGCAATTAGCAAAACATGAAGATATTTGAACAGAATTGATTTTACAAAATTTATATGTTAAATGGAATAATAATGTATGCGAAAGTTTAAGTTAACCCGAAGCAAAACTCATTCATATTTTATTTATGATTTTTCCATAAATCTTGTAGCGTTTATAATTGAACAAGTGCGAAGAGAAAAATTGCAATATGAACGCGATTCTTTGTATGATGATGATGATGATGAGCCGCCACGATAGAAATCGCCACTGAACTGGGCGATTCGATGAAGTCCATAACGGTACAAACCATTATTTATATGATGTAATGACTTGTTCATTTGTAAATCACAAATGGATGCTTTTCTCTATCTTTATTTTTTACGTTTACTTTGCTCGAATCCATGAAATATCACCATGAAAACTAACTAAATATAAATAAATTGTTTGGAAGGCCTCATGCTGTGTGAACAAATCGATTGAAATGACACCTAAATCGATGCATGGCGGTCTAGCGTGACATTCATGAAATCAACATTATGGAAATAGTTCAATATTGAAATTAAATGGAATAATCGCATCGAGTTTTTTTTGTCACAAGTCATTGACATCGCATCGATTTATTGTGTAAGCTAAGGTGTTTACGATGATTTATCTTCGAATTTGTGTCAACATACTAATTTCCATTTTTTGTCAAATGAACATTCAGCACTATTGATGATGGTTTGACTCAATCAGCGACATAGTAATCCAATACATTAATTTTTGGAACATAAATTTCATGAATATCAATCATACTTATGAATTGATTACAAGCGTGCATCATATCGCTATTAGTAATTGACAAATATTAATTGTGATGATACTGGGCTAATGATTTGCATTCAAACATTTCAACATAAAATGAACATAACCCATCTTTTTGATGATCAACATCCATTTGATTAGAATAAACATTCAAGTTATTTAGGTTTTTGTTCGTTGTTCGAAGGGAAAAAATAAATTGCTTTGATTTCCAACGGTTTTTTGCTTGTCAAACGAAATTTAGATAATTTAATTGAAGAATTTCACAATGGAAAATCAAAACACGTTTTGTTATAGATTTAATGGTCATACGATTTGTTGAATTTGCCCTGATTTTGTCTGTTTTTTTTTTTTATTCTTCTTTTCTTCATTGCAATGAATATGATTCATTGGCCAATGCTAATTCTGAGCTATTCTAATTTTCAAAACTAGTCGATGTAAAATACTCAAATTTTGTCAAAAATATTTGGTCATTTTGAAAATTAAGCTGTAAGTTTGTACTTTTATACGGAACTCAATATTTACAAAACGTTGAATTTTAATATGTTTATGTTTTTGATTTAAATAGGATAGGCCGATTAACATAATTTTAGGCAGAATATTGTTAGAATCAAAAAAAGAAAAAAAAAACTGTTTCTTACCTAAAGAAACCATTCTCATCTTAAGAATCTATAGTAATCAATCCATGAACAAATAACATTGTGTGACACAATTTGTATCATCAAAAAATGTAACTCCTAATCTATTAAAAATACCTTGACACTTCATCAACATCTTTATTGTTGACAACAAAGTCAAGTTTAACCCTGCATTTCATATGTTTCCGCTCGAAGTGTCATTGGATCATTCAAATTCCATTTGAATAAATTTGAATGAAAATGGTCGAATCGTATAGCACTCATTGTAACTACCATATTTTGAAAAAATAATCTAAAAGCTTTCAACTGGATTGATTCTTGTAAGCGAATTTCTCTTTTATTCATTTCTATTCATTTTTTCTTTTGAATTGTGTTTCCTTTTCATGTCACTAGTTTCAATATCTGAGATTGAACAAAAGGCACAACTGTAAACATATTGTTTCCAGTGTGTTCTTTTTGATTTCTTTTTTGATTTCTTTTTTTTTTTTTTTTTTTTTTTTTTTTTTTTTTTGTCAAAATTGCTATTGATTGTGATGTACATGGCAATGTGTTCATCGTTTATGTTATATGTATGTCTATGTTGCTTACATTTTTAAAATGATAATCGGTGAAACGATTTTGTTTGTTTACCGGTTCTTTTTTTTCATCTTCTTCTTGTCATCATCTTTTTAATGTAAAGCAGTCAAATGGCATAATCTAATCTATCATCATTGTGGTTTAAAATGCGGACAAGCAATACAAATGTTACAATAGAAAATTATAATTTTTTAGATTTTATTCCTGCAATGGGGCAGCCAAAAAAAAAAACAACAACAACAACATCAACAACATAGATATAAAGACAGAAAAAAAAAAACAACATCAATTTGGCCCCAATTCAAATTATGATGATAAGCGCAGGCTGCTTTCAGTTACGTTTCGATTGCTTTATGCAAATTATATTTGTTGCATTCAAAACATGAACAAAGCAAAGTGATTTAAACTGTAAATCGGGCGCATTTTAGCGTCTCAGTCAAAATCATACATATATTGTGCTGAAACGCAACAAACCATTCAATCGATACAAATCATTTGCAAGAGTGAAAAAACAAACATAATTATCTGAAGATAAAATAACAACAACAACAAAAAATGTGCTACAAAGTGTAAAATGCTTTAATCTGAGTGGATTTATTTGCATATCATTCATGAATTGGCGCAGGCAACCTGTTTCAGAGATTATCCAAATCATATTTCTTTGTTATGATTTCAGCTTTCTTCCGCCTATTTTAAATGAAGGATGCCGTTGATGCTGAATTATCGATTGAAAAATGCGTTCGTTTTTTCTAGCTATTTTCTATTTTTCTTCTCTATTTTGTTGGGGATTTTTGTTTTTTTTCGTTCAGCACCATTCAAATCATTGAATCACACGAAACGCCGTTATTCATGCGCACATAATATTATTCGATGAAGAAAAAAAAAAAAAATCTATTATTAATTTAAAATACAGTCAATTAAAGAAAACATCAATCGATTTCGAGCGCATGTAATTTTAAGTGCTTTTCCAATTAATGCAATTAGTGTTTTACACTGAATTTCGTCGGTAAAATTGATTGATTTGATTGATCCGGCGTCGATGCATTTACAAGACTGTGAAATAGATAAATTATATGTTCGTTTTAATTATGACCTTGACAATGTACCAATGCACAATTTACCGGTCATTTACTGTGTCATCATGTCGAACGTTCGGCTCCCCGTTATCATTTCGATTCTTGTATATAACAGCTTTATATTGGTTGGAAGACGCTCAATGGGAAAACATGTTTTTTTTTTAAAAAAAAACCATTTATGCGTTTCACATGAACAATTATAGCGCATCGCAACGACCTTTCTCTAATGGCATGACTTGACGCAACGACAGTTCAATAATGACATTATTTGAATTCCATTTGCAAAATGTTGTTTACCATTTTTGAATACAAAACGAAGTGAATAGAATCCGTTGCGCCATCAGATCAATGTCGATTAGATAAGTCACGTTAATTGCAATGCCAGTTAAATTGATAACTGTGAAGCAATGCATTTGCTCTATATTTTAACTGATTGAGCATATTAATTTTAACGGAAATATAATCGAGCTGGAATTAACGAACAAACAACTAAAATCCTATTAGGAAAAGAAAAATAACAAGTCATCGCATGAACGATGAGTGAACAAAAAAGAACATTCATCGAACGGTTTTACACAAAACACTTGGCGTAATCGCTGACAAACAAAATTTATTCGAGGAAAAACAACTTCTATCCACATGCACGTTCATACATACAGAAAGTCTTGCAACATGCTTAAACTCTTGAACCAGTAACCCATATTCGTGTACATCGTGCGGACGAACCGTTGCCTGTAAAACAAGTTCTATCTATTTGTCCATAGGCACATCGTACACATCGAAATATTCAATGATTACGCGAATACGTTTTTTGTCCGCGCATATACCTTTCCATATCCATATATGCAATGCAAATGAAATGTGTAAACAAATGTAAGTGTATATAGTTGTTAGTTTGTTGGAAATTTATGACTTTACTTTGATAATGAACATTCAACATGAAAGAAGGAAAACTGAAAGAAAGCTTGCGATAGTAAAAAGCGTGCATAACTAAGGCAATTCCAATCTGATGTTTTACATGACCAAATTCAACGGAATATGCAAAAGTGCAATTAGAATTTTGTTATTTCTTTCAAATGCATTGCGATCCTGTTATATGTGCTTGCGTTTATCGACCCATTTTTGGTACTGGTTTTCATCGTTTGATTGCCACATATGTACCAAATGCGATAATGAATTTATTCAGAACTTGAAGCATTGTTCAAATGCAAACTGGCCAATCCACTTAGGCTCAGTCTTTTACTTAAACTTCAAATCTTTGCTAAATCACATGTTGTTTTTAGATTGAAAAAGCACATAGAATTGATTAATTTTCTGCAAATAGGCGCGACATCTTGGCCTATATTTAACATTATACATTATTGTCGCTGCCTAAATATCAGCTCAACATCTTTTGTATTGCACATTTTGCTGTTCACATTGTTTTCATATAAACGATTATTATTGATTTTACATTATCATCAAGTGAAAGATGCTTTGAGATGTAGTACAAAATCATCGTAAAAAAAACATACTGAGAATGATCGAAATGACTATATACGGCTTTTAATAAAAGAAAATCTCTGTCGCACACAGTAGAATATTGAAAAAAAAAAAGAAAGAAAGAACTCGTTTCTACCGCTAATTCGCACCAATTTAAAAAGGAACTGGTTCTCATTGGCCCATGTTTTAAACACATCACTCATGTTTGCTTTATCTCGTTCTTTCTCTCTCTCTCTCCTTCTCTCTCTCTCTCTCTCTTTCTCTCTCTCTCTCGCTCTCTCTCTCTCTTCCTCTCTCTCTCTCCCTCTCTCTCTTTTTCCTTCTTTGTATAAAAGTTTTGATTGGCATTCATTCTTTCGTTTTTTTCTTTTTTTTTCTTCCGAATGTGGCTTTGAACATTAAGAGACAAGCAAAATGTTTGTTCCGTGCGCGTTAAAGTATGGTTGAAATTCTTCTTATAATGCGGAAAAAGAACGGTGTTACACATTTAACGACATATTACACGGATCTCATGACACAAACGTACGGTACGTCTTTTTCGCACATGAAAGAAGAAAAAAAAAAAAAAAACAAACGAGTTTCAATACATCGAGCCAAATGGATGTGTTTTGCTGCCATCGTTGTTGTGATCGCGGCGAATGCGACAAAAGTGGATCAATAATTCAATTGGAATAAATTATAGACGTAAAAATAGGCAAAAGAATTTCCGCACACAATCGATTAAAGAGAGATCTTTTCTTTCTTTTTCTCGAGAAAATATCGCCAATTTAGTCGACGAAAGAAAAAAAAAAAAAAAAACGGCCAAACATTATCTTTTTTTATTAGAAAAGACGTTTCTATTGGGTTGTTTCACAACGAATGATGATTGGTAGGAGTCTGTGCGCGACACATTCTGTGTCACAGGCATAAGACGCATTACACAGTTATTGCAAACTGCACAGTCTAATTCAAACTGTTCTTCAAACTATTTGATACTCAATTGCCTTGATGTATGTTTATGTTTCACGTGAAATGTCAAATGAAATGAAATGTTTACGGCGCAAGCCAATCTCACACAATAACCGTATGAAAAGACTGTAATTAGATGGACTCTATCATTCTTATTGAGTCACGATGTACATTTCATATTTTCTATTCGCATATATGTAATTTGTGATTACTAATTACATATTTATTTGAGATTCTTTCCAATATTCTCTTATTGTTTTCTTTCTTTTTAATCTCTTTTGCTGCTCTCTCTCTCTCTTTTTTTTTTCTTTTTTCTCTCTTCGCTCGTTGCCTTTTGGTCTCTCTTTTTCTCTCTCCTTCTTTCTCTCCTTCACCAATGAGTGTTTCCATCACTTTTCTCTCCCTTCCTCTCTCTCTCTCTCTACCTCACTCCCTCCTTCCCCCCTCTCTCTACCTCCCTCTCTCCCTCTCTCTTTCATCACTTCTCATATTTTTTAGCATTTTTTTCTATTCAACCATACAAATGAGACATTATAAGATTAAAGAAAATCCAATTTTGTGAATCATTTCATTTTAATGACCATGATTAACATTCAAACATAACACTCTAGATAACTCTCATGTCAATCATGATGCTAACATTATTATTGCTTAGAAATGTTTGCCATTATTTGTTCATAGTATTTAATTAAAAAGTCGTAAAATTTGTTTAAATTTTAAAATGCAAATGAGAGTCAGTAACATTTATCATACTTATCGATCGGTTTCATTTTGGCTCGTGTTTCAAACATTCAAATTTATTTGTATTCATTTTTGTAGTTATAAAAATTCCAAATGCATTTTATAATAAAAACGTGATATAATAAGCTGTTCATTTTTAGCTAATTTTATTATTTTCATTTTTTCCCCTCAAAAAACACCAAATGAAAAGCACAAAAAAAAAAAAAAAATACGAATGTGCTTCAGAAATTCACCGATTAAATCTGCTCCGAAAATATTCGCCAAGTAAAATTGGGGCTTTGGTTTTTATTACGATTGTTTTGGATCATTTAAGATTGCGTAGACTCATCGCGCTCATCGATGGTGATTTACCGAAAATAGTATAAAAAAAAAAGCATACACCGTAATCGTTTATGCCATCCGACCAATTCGTAAATATGAAGAGTGCTTTTAACCAAGCGCAAATATTTTGTTTTTATTGTTGATCGGTGATTTTTACGCATTTTCCTTCTCTCGATAATGAGGAAAAGGAACACTTTCTATTTTCTTTCTCACAGCAATGAAATCTCCCAAATCATGGCGTTTCAAATGAAAAGCGTTTCATTTGTTATTCTGATTTCGGATTTTGTTTCAAATGATATACACAATATAGTGGAATGAATTCAGTGCACATACACACACACACACACACATAGACTCATACGAAATGTAGTTGCACACTGTGATTTGCAAGTGCATTTTATGATGTTGGATTTGTTCAATTTAAACAAATTTATTTTATTGTTAATGATCAATTTGATGAAAAAAGGCAGCTTAGATGAAATGCTCCGTTTAGCAAGTATCATTCAATCGTGCTCGAAAGTGGTTGATTTCACTATTTGCATAGAAAATGTGACTGATGTATTCTCATTATTATTATAAAATAATATTCGTATTCGCATTGCACAATGGTCGGCTAGAGTTCAATTGCATACCATTCACATACATACACGCACACATAATCCGCTTGAGAATACATTGAATATGCCATGGCCAGGTGACCAGAGTGAAATAAATCGATTTGAATGAGAGAAAAAAAAAATCACTAATGATTGAAATGTGCGATAATTAGAAGTGAAAGCCCACTCAATCATCATACGTGCATTTTAGTCTTCTATTTTCACGAAAAACAAAAAAAAAAACAAGAACAAAAACAATGAAGAAGCTATTTTGCAAAGTGTTCAACGAAAAGAAACGACGTTCGCTTAAAGAGTATCGAAAGCGATTTGCCATATAGTGTTTTTATTCGTCATTTTTTTTTTTCTTCTGTAGCCAAAGATTTTTTACTACTGATTAGTACCCACAGAATAATAACTTGAGTTTTTTGTTTGTGTGCCGCTCTTGCTTATCGCATTTTGTCCGTGCAAAACCGTATCCATTATATTTCATGTAATTATTTTCGTATGCACTCTCTCTCTCTCTCTCTCGCTCTCTTTGAGTGTGTGTGCAACACTGGTTAAATTCGTTCGCGCTGAATGAGCGTCGTGCGCAAAGGCACATCTCATTTTACCATTTCAAGTTGGCCTTATAATGCATCGCGCATGCAATTAATGGCAATTTTACCAACACAAACACACTCAGTCTCTTCACACATTTTTGCTCGCTTTTTTTTCATGTTTCGCATTCATTTCAGAGATCTGATTTGGTATTTTCACGTTTGCCTAATTTGCTACGAATCGTTTTATTGATGTCATTGGCTCTAGTTTCGCACCAAATTTGGCGTTTTCATTTTGTTAAAAAGAAATTTCGCCGATTTACAAACAAAAATAGCAACAACAATACTAATCATTTTGAAAACCAAAATCAGCTTTGTTATTCATACGGTTGGTTTTCATAACAATTTTACTATGTTTTCATTTTACATTTTGACTTTTTTCTATTTCATGTTCGAGGCTTTTTGATTCATATTCAACTCTTTATTTGTACATTTTTGTTACTTCAAGTTTGGCTTTATGTGTTGTTGTTTTTTCGCAATTTATTTATCTGAATTGCGATTTATTGCAATTTTAAAATATCTTTCCCGATTCTTCGGAATAATTTTCATCATTCTTGCAATTTTGATTGTTCTGTAAGTTGAAATTTCCCCATTTCAATCATCATATAATTGTGTTTCTGCAAATATAAGTAAATAATTATGATTAGATTGAATTGAACGGCATATTTTCATGCAATCGAGAAAAAAAAACGAACAAACAAACGAAAGAAAGAAAAAATGGTTTAAAATTGGCAAAAATCAAAACCATGGGGAAGTTATGATCCAAATGCTATTGATTTTGCATTTGAATATGATGAGATCAACGATATGATTTAAAAAGAAGAAATGGTTCAATTTTTCATGTGTCTTTTATCTGGGCTTTGTTGAAATTATTTCGAAAATTGTGATGACTTTTCCTTTATTCAAAAAATTTCGATCAAAATGTAATTATGAGTAATTTGAACGAAAGGGCATAAAAAACAACATGCAAACATGAAACAAATAAAATTTTGTAACACTCAATTTTTACATTCTCATATATTTCATCTTTTTTGTTTGTTTGTTTCAGATTGAATAAAAACACACACACACAAACACGAGTGGGAACTTTCCCTACCTGCTGTAGCGCAACTGAATTCCTCTGGGCCCAGCTATTGATCACTGAAAACATTGTGCGGCGATTAATTGGAAGAAGAAGAAAAATTAAGTCATTTTTCTGTGTGTGCATAGACACACACACACACAAACATACAATTGAATTGGATCAAGAACCAAAGCGCATGCACAAAACATGGAAACAAGTGCAATCACCGTGTCACATACCATCAAAATACCAAACTTGCATTGAGATACTTACGTATTGATACAGTACGTACGAGTACAAACGTCTTTTTGTGCTTATGTGTATATTCTAATTAGCATCATAATTGATTGTCTGCGATCTCGTCGCTCGATCGACACATTGCCTAGAAATTGAATGTGCCCGATTCCATCTTCGAAGGCAAAATTTGCATACATTTATTACAGCTGTAGATTCTCAGTGCTTTGTTACAGTATTCAATTTATACTATTTTTTTTTTTAATTAAAAATTATCATCAGACTGCTGTGTACGTCAATTCTTCGATGAACCAGAAACACACGCTTCTTCCAATTTACATACATTTATTTCACTATAATTTTCAATTGACGTGAATCCATACAACGATTGCACTCTCTTAATAAAAAAAAATCTCTAAATAACATCCACTCAAAAAGAAAAAAAGAGAAGAAAAATAAGAAGAAAACACAATAACACTAATTCTTTTGGGCCAATTGTGTTTTAATTCGATTACCAACAAAACACAATTGTTTTGATTTGAACTCGCTAGTTTGCGAGTGCATCGCATATTTAAATGATGAATATATGGAAACAATAGTGTTGTTGGCAAACAAACAATTCATGGCATCGTTCACAAAGTAATTGCTTACCGTGTCCAAAAGCGCTGCAATTGTTGGTATACACGAGCTGAAATACAACGAGGGAAGCGTACAAAGCAACAAGCAGAGTGGAAAAGGGAAGAACGAGAAAAAGAAAGAGAGAGAGAGAGAGAGAGAGAGAGAGAGAGAAAGGGAAACAGAGACAGAGAAAGAATTACGACTGATTGTAAATATTATTCACAGGTGTTTATGATTCGGTTCATATTGAGTGCGTTGCAAAAATTCGTGTGCATAATAATGATGGAGTAGAGCCAGAAATCATTGGACGAAACATACAATTGTATATGTATGGTCAAATCACGGAATCGGTAGTGAAAATTTGCGGGCGCATTCGAAACAAATTGGCCAAACGGAATGTATTCACTGTGAGTGTAAACAATAATCGTGTACGATTCGATGTACCAGAAGTTCAGAAGACAATATCAAAAAAAAACCGTCTGTCAGTCAAAGAGATAATAAATGTGAGTGTTTTGTTGTGTTTATGTGTGTTCAAAATAAGATAATCTACGAAAGAAAGGTGTTAATTCGTTTGTACGCGATTTGAAATAAGAGAAGAAAAAAAACAGAAACAACGAGATAATAATCAGTGTCGATCGCTTCACAACAACAACATAATATACAACAATTCGAACAGCGAAAAAAAAGCACATATTTTCCGATTGAAGAAATGAAAGAAATCGAAATACTACTTAAGACATCAAATTATGAGAAGAAACATACAATTTGTTTTCGTGCACAATAATTGAATGTTACAGTAAAGTGATGCGATAAACGAAAAAAAAAAAAATGATAAAATCGTTCATATGTATCGAAATCAAATTGTGTGTGTTTCGCCCATAGAAATTGAAATATCGTTTTGTGTCGAAAAATTCGTGTATATTGTCACAATATTTTTCTTTTATTTTTTTACTTGCGTTTCGGGAGTAAATTCGCTTGTGTGAATCGTGCTTTTCTTTCTGAAAATGATCAAACTGATAATAATTGCAATAAACAATTTGTTAATTTAACGTTTTTTTGGCGCCGCCATACAAACTACACATTGACTGATCGATTGGGAAATATTGAAAAAGAGCGAGAGAGAGAGAGAGAGAGAGAGAGGGAGAGAGAGCAGACAAGGAGAAAATTGTGACTGGTGTCTATAGACGATATATCGTAATTACACGATAGAAACAATCAATTACAATTCATTCACGTTACAGTTATAATTGCATGAAAATTCAGTGATTCAGTGAATGAGAAAAAAAAATTATCGAAAAAGAAGAAGAAGTAAAAGAAGAATTTAAAAAAAAACATAGAAAACGATGGTGACTTGTAATTTTGATTCGATAAAAAAAATGGAACGTCCAAGACGAAATACGACTAGCAGTTCAAATTCATCGGGCTTTCGATTGCTTGATGATCATTGCGACACTGTGTCGAGTGTTAGTCGCAATTCAATCTATAAACTTAAAATCGATGCGATGTTTGACGATACAAGGTAATCAACATTTATGGTTTTTTTTTTAATTTTTTGCCCATTTTCTCGCAATTTTATTACTTTTTCTCTAAATTTTATGATTTCTTTTGCCAATTTTGTGAATTTTTTCATTAAATTTTTAATAACAACTTCATTTTATCAACGAATTGATTTCGTGACATCAAATAACATTTCCTTATGAAATTGATAACGATTATTTGTTGGATTTAATTTGAAATGCATAGATCGGTGATAAGTCAGCGACTTGACGACATAAATCCATCAATAAGTCAGCGTCGTCGTTCAAGCCGATTATCATCAGTAGGCAGTATACGCGATGCGGGCAGCATTCGTGAACCTGGTAGCAGTGGTATACGATGTGGTCGCAGTAATAGCATTCGAAGTAATAGCATTCGTGGTTCATCAACAAATATTCATCGTGGTTCAGTGCGTGAAAGTTCCGGAAGAGGAACAAATTCAAATCAATCATCAACCCGTGTATATCGCCATGGAAATCCAATCAATGTCACAAGAACGACAACAACAACAACAACCACAACAACAGCGGCCAATATCATTGAATATGGTGTTGAATGTGTGAATAATAAAGTTCAAAAGCAAATCGAACGCATGTTCACCGATGTGGCCAAAGATGAAGCCACTTGCAGTTTTTCGGTTCGTTGTTTAGGTTCGTTGCCATTGCGGAGCAAAGTCACCAGTTTATTTGAATTACAAGAACCGTTACGGCAATTGTATATCGCTGGTGCCAGCCATAATGTAAGTCAATTTCATTGTCAATTTCATTGTCAAATATCAATGAAATTTATTAATTATTGATATCAATCGTTAGATTTATATTGTTCAATTGATATGCAAATTAATTGACCTAATTTTTTCTCCAAATCAATTATTTCATGTTTCTTTTTTTTTTTTTGTATATATTTTTTTACATTCAATAAATATGACATTTTCTCTTTTCATTTCCATGATAAAAGAATCAAAATACCGGATATTTGGATATATGTGAAGGTGGCTTAAGAATTCGAACGGGTTCTAGTTCGAATGAATCACAAGTGACTCCATTTCAGAGTATCGCTGTTTGGTCAGCAGTTAAATTTGTTTTTAGCCAATCAGAAGGATCGGCTGCTTTCCTTCCACTCATCACTGATCCGGAAAATCTTGATAAGAAATCATTATTTCAACCGCTTAGGTTTGTTTACCATACAAATGTGAATTTTATCAAAATCTAAAGAATATCACAAACAAAAAAACAAAAAACTTTAATTTTTATTTCCATTTTGATTCGAATTTTATTCATATTGAATTTAAATTACAATTGAGCATTTATGTTGTTTTATTCATAAAAATCTGATTTCATGTTAACCATTGTTTTTTGTTCATCATCATTTTTTTAGCGCATCAGATCGACGACGCTTATCATCTGGTTCACATGCGCCAATATTTACGGTTGTAATGCGATCAAAGCAACCAAACCAACAATCTAAGCAATTAGAATGTCATGCGTTTGTTTGTCAAACGCCCGAAAATGCAATTGTTATCGCAGCAACACTGTATCAATCATTATTGTCGCATATGAGCACGAGTCAAACGGAGAAAAATCGAAAACCACGCAATCAAAATGGTGTCAGTTGTATTAGTATTGCAAGTAGTTCAGGACCAAATCGATATGGTAGCTCAAGAGCATCAATTGCATCATCGGGCATTCGCAATAAACCGCCATCCATTCCATTGCCACCGCCCCCAATACCATCGCCACGTTTAGCGCGAATGCAAATGCAAGCAAATCAAAAACGATTGGCCGAAAATTCAATGAGCAGTGATACAGATAATATCGTTCGAAATGCATTGCTTGAAACATCATCATCCAGTGATCAACGTAAAAAACGCAGCTACAAAACAAGACGAGCTCCTCCAGTGCCAACACAAAATGACTATTTAAATCGAGGTTTGTATGAAAAGAGTTTTTGTTTGGAATTTAAGTTGAAAAAGTGGTTTTATCTCTTAAAAATAAAATAATTATCTTTTATTCCAGCTTCAGATTTGTATAAAATATCATCATCATATCGTGTGCATCAGATGAATGCACAAACGCATCGGCATCATTATCAAACAGCCGATCAGGTTGGCGGTGATATAATGACGCGTGTTGCCATTCCACGTTCCGGTAGCTTTTTGAATACAAGCGGTTTGGCAAGATACAAATCACGAGCAACAAGACGCGCCAAATGTGGTGGTGGCGGAGGGTAAGCTTGTTTAACTCGTTTTTTTAACAATCAAACAAATTTTCATAAATAAAATTTCGGATATAATTTTAACTTTTAATTTTTTTTTAATACATTTTCCATAGTTCACCACTTGGATTTAGTGAATTATTTAATGAATTCCGTTTACAAGAGAATCTTCATTCGCTGGACGATATTTTGAATGCCATAATTAATTCAGAAGGAATGTCATTTAACGATTTAAAGCCAATTTATAAGGAATTTTTACTAAAACTTGCCGTTACATTGACAAAAGATGAATTGTATCAACGATCAAAGAGTATAATGCGACGTCAAAAGAAGAAATTAATGCGTCGCAATAAAGCATATCAAGTAAATATCAAATGAGCCTATATAAAAATGGTAGCTTTTCTTATAAAAGCTATTTGAAAAAAAAAAAAAAAAAATAAGCATATTCAAAAAGCCCGTTTCGATCCGAAAAAAAATCCGAAATAATTTCTCAAAAACTGATTGTTTCGATCAAAATTTATCGTTTCAGTATCCACGAAAAACGTTCTTTTTTGGTTCATATGGTTTAAAACGTGTGTTTCGATTCAGTAAGTATTTTTTTCAGAGGCGAAAAAAGACAACGGCCGCCAGTTTAGATGGTTTAGCAAAAAAGCGTGTTATAAATAGTAGCAGCACAACAACCGTTACAAATAAGCACATTACGGAAATTCATAGTAAACAAAATGTTATAAAAACTAAAATGCATCGCAGTAAAGGATTAACAAGTGGTTCGGATTTATCTGAAACGCACAATGAAATGGCATTCAATGGTCAAAATCGAAATAGTTCAAGTGGGTAAGTTATAAACATTGACAATAATTAATTGATGATAATTTGTCGTGTTAGTCATTTTATGCGAAATAATTTCTTCACAGATATGTATCATACTCGGAATGCAGTTACAATTCGGATGAATGCACATGTTCATCAGCCGATCGTTGCTATTGCAGTTTAGGACCAGATCGTTTAAAAATGTCACGACGCAGCAAAGAAAAAAAACGTACATCGAATTATTTAAAAAATACAGACACATTAATTTCATGTCACACAGACGACAAATGCTATTGCTCATTGGATGATGATGATGATGATGCAACAGCTGATGATTTATCAACAGCCACTTATTGTGATACAGTAAGTTGTAATAGTACAACAAAATGTTATTGCAAACATCGAATCATTCGACCAACCGCTGCCGGTGTTACTGCTGCTGCTGCTGCTGCTGCTGCTGCTGCCACAACAACATCAATAACTAAAAAAATGAATCGCACATGTATCACAGATAGTTTGGCATTGGATTATGAACTATTTACCATTGGTAATGAACGAAATCATCGACATATTAATTCGAAAACACGTAATAAATCCAATAGCAATGCAAAACATATTCGATCGCAAGAGGCATTAAGTGTTAAAAAAAGCGTTGAAATGGCAGCCGTTTTTGCCGATGTAAAACTTAGTCAAACAACAGATGTAAAACATCTCAATGGTGATATTACATCATCTGAAGAGGAACGTCTTGCTCGAAACAATCGCCGTAATAGTGTGATTAGCAATCGAAGCCAACAAATGAAAAGACCGACTTCAATGATTTCTAAATCCAGTAAAATCATTCCGAATGTCATTGAAGCCGCTGAACAAAATCCCATTTTTCGAAAAAATACGCAAAAAATTAATGAAATGTATCAAACAATTACGCCTAAAGTGGTCGGTGCCACTTTAGAAGATTCCTTAGGTTATTTGCCATGAATGTATAAGAATTCCATAGAAATGCTCACGTAATTTCGTCGTTTTTTTTTTCTTTTTTTTTTTTTGATTTTTTGTTCTCAATTAACAATATTTTTTTTACATGAAAAATGTTTACATAATTGTGCAGAATAAGAAAAAAAAAAAAAAAAAAATCGAGACAGAATTTATCGCTAAATACTCGCTATTCATATCAATAAGAATGAAGTCCATGCTTGTAGTGAACGATTTAGAGTTTAACACAGAATTTTTATCAGTAGTGAAGACAATTGAATTAGACATCGCCGAATGGCAATTTAACGAATATTAATGTATATTCACAATTTATTGCCATTGATGCATGGATTTATGTCTACTCAAATCATATGTTATTGTAATGCTTTTTCTAATTTCCCTTTTTTTTTTTTTGTTCATGGAAATAAATATAATGTTGCATAATTGAATTTTAAGATGATTTCCATTTCAAATGGTATTTGGTTATCAACAGTAACATATTTTATTCAGTTTTTCTCAAATAAAAACTCTGAATCAATTGTTAAATAAGATTTTAGATTTTAAATTTTCAACGCCTAAAATTATCCCAAATAAAAATTTATTCAGCAAATTTTGTGCAATAATTTGTAGCAAAGACAATCAAATAATAACATGTGCAATCTTTAAATATTATGACATCATTTTCAAACGATATTTCTTTTTTTTTTTTTTATATATATATATATTTACAATAAAAATGAATAAAAAATTAAATACAAAAATTGTATTCATTATTTTTATACGTTTTTCAGATACTTAAGACGGTATTTGGATTCCATCAACAATGATTTAATTGAAAGAATGATTTGATGTTTGAAATAGGGAAACTCAAAATCGAGCTACCGATATAGTTTGATTGGAAGAGAATTGTTCGGGGCGACCATTACAAAAGAAAAAAAAAAGAAGGTTAAGGGTCTATAAATGATTGTTGTTATTTCAGTTTTTTCAATTTAGTATTTTCAAGCAATTTTTTTTGCAACTACAAACAATTAAACAAAGAACATGTTATGAGAATTATTTAATTTCAATTTGTTCGTTCTTTTTTTCACCATTTTTCGTTTACGATTATAAATAAACTGAAATACAAAATACACACAGATGGTGAACGTTTCAATAATTCGCAAAAATTTAAAAAATAAAAACTTAAATACAAATCTACGAAAAAGAAAAAACAATCATTGCTATTATTATAAAGTGAACAAATAGACGTCAATTTTATATTTGTTCGTTGGAAAAAAAAAGCATTCAAATTAAAATAGACTTAATAGACGTCATAAACGCCATCTTCTAAAGATTTTGGTAGTACACAGTAGTACAAAATCAGTATATTTGTTTCTTCTTCTTCTCCTCCTTTATTTTTCTTGTTCTTCTTTTCTGCTTTTCTTACATTATAGTACCAATATCTTTAGAAGATGGCGTTATTGTGTAGGATTATGACGTCACATGCATTTTCATTGACAGTGCGTTTCCACCGAGAAGATGTCTACAGATATGCAGCATTAATACTTAGTATGCAAGTAGATGTAAATAATGCCAATTGAATAGTGCCTATTAAATAGCAGCAGCTATATCCATAGCACAAATATAATGACTGATTGAGTGTAAGTGTTATAAGAAATGCATCCAGTATACGTTCAGTGGTCCAAAACCTCAAGGACGGCCAATTAATGAACAAAAAAAAATTAAAAAAATTCACTCGTGAAATTTGTTGTACAAATTATAAAAAAAAATATGTGTGAAACAACATCGTCAATTGCTTCATGAACAGTTGAATCAATATTAGAATCTATTCACATGAGTTTGCGACCTTTTTTTTCATTACGTTAACAATATAATACTCAAATTACTTTCTAACGAAACAATTGATGTTTATGGTAATGATTACTGATTACAATTTTAAATCTAATTGAATACGGTGAAATAATTAGCTTGATAATTATACTTAATACTATTAAATATTCTTTACACAAAATGTATGATGATGTATTTTAATGAGAATTTGTGACATATGTTTTTATGGCCTACAATTCAACAATTTGTGAATATTTTTGAATTCAGTGAGCCTTTGTATATGAAAAAGAAAAAAAACAAATAAATTAAGATAATGAAAACAATCAAATTTCCTAGAAAAAAGATTTGGTAGATGAATAGATAATAAAAACACCATTGATATTCAATGAATGTGGCAACCAATCTGTTTGCTTGGCATTTAGAACTATTTGCCAAACTTATCTTAATAACTTTTTCAATGGTTTATGATTTATACTGAGTCGGCAAGTGAATAATCTATCTACATGATTTTTTATGAGAGATCAATCAAACTAAATGCTGCCAACTATGTAGCTAAGATAAGGGGAGGGGTTGATTTCGGAAAAAAACCCCCTGCCAATGATGAACATTTTAAAAAACAAACAGAATATCTTTGTATTCATTTTGATACATCATCAAATAATAATTTTACATTAATCAAAATTATAATGAAACATGAACTACATATGATTAAAACCAACAATAAATATGATATAGATAAATCTTTGCTACCTAATTTGAATAGGTGAAAAAAATATTTGACGGTTTAGAATTTTTTTTTTCTTTTTCTTTTAATAATTATAAATACAAACTCATTTTTCTCTTTGTTGCGTCAAATTGGTACAAATAAATGTTTTTTTTTTTTTTGTTTGATTTGTTTTATTGGATGGGCTTCGAATGTAAAATATATTATTACGAACTTCCATATGCGATAACTGGAAATAGATTTTTTTTTTTTTTTGATTGAAATAAACCAGTCATTAGATATCTTCATCAAAATGATAAAATCCGATTAAAAAATTTATAAAAAATGCATAAAATGTATGGATTTTGAAAAACAAATCTTCGCTTTGGAACAACTATATCCCTCCCTAACTCTTTAAATCTCTACCTCACTATCTCCCCAGTTCTCATATGTGTTGTTAAGCTGCTGAGTGCTGTTAAATAATTGTGCTACAATCGTGTATTTTTGTTATCGTGATTTAGTCGTATATTCCATAAATCGTGCCTCGTATGCTTGAAAATATATTTTTTTCCAACCATTTCATAACTAATGTTTGCAGAAGAAAGTTTAATCAATTGCCGATTGTATATGTACAGGTGTAATTTAAAAGATAAATATTTTTATTGATAAATATTGGTAAAAGTGTTTATAAATTTTTATTTATTTATTCAAAGCGTCATAGAGTATTTATTTTTCTTTATTCAATTATCATGTATATAAAGCGTATGTTCGCCTATAAATTCTGAACGATATTCAGTTTTAATTTGCGTTGAATTTTTTCAACACGTAAATGGACTTTTTGAATATAAAATTGTTCCAAAAAGAGAAAAAATAAAGTGAAAAATTGTAAATGAAAAAATAAAAAAATTAGAAAAAATTAGAAAAATTACCGAAAATTATTGAAAAAAAAAAAACGGGAATTCTCGAAAAAAATATTAAAAAGCGTTTTCTCAATAAAAATGTCAAAATCAATTCAACTATTGTTTTGCTTGTGCATTTTCGTTGTGATAGTAAATGGACAAACCTACAAGGAAAAACATCGTCTCCAAGTGCATTATTCGGTGCCATCAGGATGGGCAAATGATCCAAATGGTTTAATATTTCACGAAGGCTATTTTCATTTATTTTATCAAAATAATCCAGATAACACGACAACTGGCCCCATTTCGTGGGGACATGCTCGTTCAATTGATCTAATGCATTGGGAAAATTTACCAATTGCATTGCATCCCGTTAATTTAGATGATGGAATAAATTATATATTCAGTGGATGCTGCGTTATTGATAACCGCAACTTGACTGGATATAAACAATCATCAAAATCAGATGTTCTACTTGCATTTTATACACATCATGGTTTCCTAAGTAATTTAGAATCACAAGCAATGTCATATTCAACCGACAATGGAATGACATGGAAACACCATAATAAAAATCCAATATTACCAAATCCAGGTTTAGAAGATTTTCGTGATCCAAACATTATTGAACGCAATGGCATTCAGTATATGGCATTAGCTGCCGCTGATCGAATTAAATTTTATTCGAGTAAAAATTTAATATCATGGGAATGGCAAAGTGATTTTGGTGCCAATCCAAGCCAAGGTGATAAATCAGGTGAATGGGAATGTCCATCAATAATTGCATTAAAAGATGAAAAGGGCAACGAACATGATATTTTAATTGTTTCTGAAAATCAACAACCAAATAGCAGTGTTACACAGTATTTTGTTGGTAAATTTAATGGAAACGAATTTATAAATTATAATCAAACGCCAGTATTGTGGCTTGAAAATGGATTTGATAATTATGCAGCCATACCGTATCACAATGATCCACATGGTCGAGCTATAATAATTGGTTGGATGTCCAATTGGTTATATGCGCGTGATATACCAACGGAAAATTGGCGTGGTCAAATGACAATTCCACGTGAACTCTCTTTAAAAACTGTTAATAAAAAACTGTATGTTGCTCAACGTCCAGTTGATGAACTAAAATATATTATTGATTCAAATAGAAAATGGGCATTACCAAAGAAATCGAAATTGACCGGAAATCAAACTATTGATTTAACAAATCAAATTCCATTCAAAACTGACTCAATGCTCATAATGGAATATGCATTTGATATTGGATGTGTGAAGAATGGTACAATTGGCTTACGATTTGGTAATAATCTTGGCGAATTTGTATCATTTGATTTTAATATTGGCGCTAGAACTTATACATTTGATCGCAGTAACTCTGGTAATGTTTTCTTTAGTGATCGATTTGTAGATCGTGAACCACAAGTCAGTCGAATTAGTAACCATCATTTAGTTACTGGAATAATAATTTTAGATGTAGCATCAATTGAAATTTTCGCCGATGATGGATTACATTCATTCAGCGCAATATTCTTCCCGAGTGAACCATTCGAAAATATTCAATTGGTCAGCAATATAGCAAGCACAAATAAATCAATTAAAATTAAAAAATTATGCGTTGCAGGTTTAAATAGTATTTGGAAATAGTTCAATTTTTAATATTACAAATTGTGATGATGATCGCCGTAATTGTAAATTACAATTTGTAAAAAATTTAAATGGTTCAATTTCAATAAAAGCTTTTCTGAAACATTGACATTTGAATCTTATTTTAATTATTTAATAACATTTTTCAATTTAATACAGTTGTTTCTAGTGTTATTCAAAAATCTTTTTTCTTTTTATTGCACGCACTCATTGATAGAAGAGTTGAATACATTGTCGATATTTGAACCACACGGAGTGTCTCGGATAAATTTTCAAAGAAATCTATGATACAACTCTATGAATCATATTATTTTGTCATAAAATTAGTCTGTGCTGAATTTTGTATGGAAGGTACCCTTTGTTTTCATTAGAATCATACCAAATTCTGCATAATTTCGTATTTTGATGAGAAAATAATAGTTTCATGGTAATAAAATCTGCATTATTTATATATTTCTAGCTTATTTTCTGTTTTAAAATTTTTGCGTTTTTCAGCTATTTTTCATCGGTTTAATTCCCAATAATTTCCACAATTTATTTCTGATTTCAATGGTTGATATCTTAAAATGTTGATATTTTCAATACCTAAAAGTGATATAACATTGAAAATATCTCAACTAATTGTTGAGCTATGGCCCGATAAGTGTGAGAAAAAATTGGAAAAAACCTGCGTTGGAGTTAAACTTTGAGCTGGTAGATACCACAATTAAAAAATAAAAATATCCATTAGTTTTTGATTTATAGTTAGAAACGTGAGTGCAATGTACTTTTCATTGTTCAAAATTTTGTTGTTGATGGACGTAAGGAAACAATGACCCATCAAAGTATACAACAAATAAAAGTATAAATCCATTTGATTCATTTGATTTTTGGAATTTTCAGAAACATATTCGAATCGATTTACAGTCAAATTAACAAATTACCAAATTAATTATAAAATTTGTCCAAATGTACGAAAGAAATAAAGTCAGCTGTCTTTCTGCACACAAACGTATTTCTCATTTTGTATGTATAAATGTACGAATTTTCAATGAAACAGCTGTCTCACATATGACATTTTTGTTTGTTGATATCCTTTTGTTTCTATTTCTTAAAAAAAAAAAAAAATACCAGCAGATGTCGTTCTATAAAAGTTATAGTGTTTGTTTACTTAATTTATAACAATAGAGATGCATGTGTCAGTTGAAAGTAAATCATAAGATAGATAACGTGCATTTTCCTCATCTTCTCACATACAAATTGTTTAAATAAAACAAATTTTCGGCAATGAATTGCTTAAACCGACTAAATTGTTGCAATTTAGAAAAGTCTAAAGAATTTTGTGTTCGCCTACTATTATTTGTTAGTATAATTTTGTTTTTGAATATAATTAAATACGGTTTTTTGGAAACGACGGTAAATATAATAAATCCGCAGTGGTAAAAAAATGTTTGTTTCTAGAGAAAATCTTAATTTTATTTTAGTTAAATTACGAGATTTACAGAAGTTCATTTGTGGTTTTATCGATTGAAATTTTATACGCATCAGGTGATTTACACGAAATGTAAACTCTATTGTTTTTCGGTTCGAAACATGTGTTTTTTTTTTCTTTTAGTAATTATATTGGCATTGGTGACTTGTATGCTGACATTTTTGCGAGAAAATGTATTAGTCAAAAAATGGTTCATTTGCTTAACACTCATTTTGTGCGAGATATCCACATGCTGTGGACTGAAGATTATGTTAAATATAATGCTAGACAGAGACGATAAAGTAATCCACTATATGGTTGATTGGATGTTTGTTTCATTTTTTGCATTTCATTCTGTGATCGGTAACAGTTTTCATCATTTATTTATCATTTTTAATGCATTTCAACAGGTAAATTACGCTTGTATAAAAACATGAGAAAAACAATCAAATAAAATTGCAATATTTATTTTCAGACTGAATCGAAATTACCAATAAATTATTTAATACTATCAAGAGCACCACTGATGATTATTTTGATCTTGATGTGGTTTATATCAATACCTTTCATATACAAAGCATCATGTACAGATGCAGGTTATTTTCTCAATCTAATGTTATTTATAGTTGGTATGTGTAATTGACATTTGTCATTTATTTTAAATCATAATTACAAAAAATTAATTTGCATTTAAAACATCTTCACATTAGGAGGAATAAATTATTCATATGGGTCATTTCTAACACGCACGAATTTATCATCGCACAGTTTAAGATACAAGTTTATAAAAATGTTTTTCAGTCATTTTGCTTTTGCACTTCTTAATACAATTTTTTTTATGTTTATAATCATTACTGCACATAAACATTCAAATTTTGGATTCAATTCAATGATGGGAACAAATGAAATGAATTTCGATTATATCGAACCAATGATAGCTATATATATAATATTTTCTTTAGGTAAGTTTAACTATGAATTTCAAATACCTTTGGACTTTTGGAAAGATTTTCTCTTTACAGTACGTGAAATTCTTCTGCAGATGATAATAACTAGTGAAAAAATTTTGGAAAATGTACGCGTTAGGGATAATTTTGTTGAACGCGCACCTACAATTGGAGTTGTTGAATCGTTCGTTATTGATGAACGTAAACAAGTATTGATGAAACCAACCATACAATAATTACGTATCATATGATTCAAGACTCATCAAAAATCAATTCCATCATTTATTTGTTTTTTACAAAATTATGAAGAAAAAAATATTCAAAAATTCTATTGATTTTTTGAAATCGATATTTATATAAAATAAAACAGTTGTTATTAATGTTTTTTATTGTTTGAGAAATATGTTTTCAGACCAAATTACTTAATTACTAATAAATAATTACATTTTTTGTATTTGAAGGAATCGTTACAAATTTTTTTTAATAGTAATGGTCGGCCAATAACAATTCTCCTCCAGCGTACCCTATCGAGAGCCAGGTCTTCAGTTTCCCTATTCCAATCATACCCTCTTTCATTCAAGTCGTTCTTAACCGAATCCAAATATCGTTTTCGCGGTCTAACTCTACCTCTCGGTACATTCACTTCAGCATTCAAAATTAACTTTGGTAAACGATAATCATTCATACGCTGTACATGACCAAACCATCTCAATCTAGACTTTCTTGCTATCTCATCAACCGAATCCACATTCAAATCTTCACGTATTCTCTCATTCCTAATTCTATTTCCCCATTGATCCCTACGCGACACACCCGAAATCATACGCAAAACTTTCATATCAGCCACTTCCAAACTATGAATTAAATTATTTGAATCGACCCAGCTCTCGCTGCCATACATGATAGTTGGTCTGAAGATTGACCCATGAATCATCAACTTCGTCTCCTTACTCAACTCTCGTTTATTGAAAACATGTGACCTAAGCTGTGCAACAACTTTATTACCATTCACTCTGCGATGTTCGAACTCCTTATCCAGTTTGCCATCTTCCGAAAAGATGCATCCTAGATATTTGAATTGCGACACCTGCTCAAGCACACTTCCATTCAACATACAATTTACTTGTTTCCTATCTTTCCCTATATGCATAACCTGTGTTTTCGAACTGCTAATGGTCATTCCAAAGTTCGTACAAGCTGTTTCTAAATCGCTAATGCTGTTTTGTAGCTCTTGTTCTGAGCCCCCAAACAATATTAGGTCATCCGCATATGCAAGAGCGGAGATAATGTTTCCCTCCAAAACAACG
Organism: Resseliella maxima; assembly: GCA_029041755.1. Classification (NCBI taxonomy): domain Eukaryota; kingdom Metazoa; phylum Arthropoda; class Insecta; order Diptera; family Cecidomyiidae; genus Resseliella; species Resseliella maxima. Next base: position 344,196 of record JAQOWM010000293.1, on the reverse strand, counting down.
TTACCCCTCAGCTTAGCTGACTTGATCAGTTTGTCCATATAAATTATAAATAAAAGGGGTGATATTGTACAGCCCTGTCGAAGACCATTTCGCACTTCAAACCATTCACTCAATTCCCCATCCACTCTCACAGCCGCTTCACAATATCTTTACAAACTCATAATTGCACTCAGCAGGGAACCATTCACACCATATTCACCCAACACCGACCAGAGCTTATCTCTAGGTATGCAATCATACGCTTTCTGCAAATCAACAAAACATACATACATATCCTTGTTTCTCTCATGGAACTTCTCTATTAGTTGTCTCATGCAAAAAATTTGATCTTGACATCCGCGCATCGGTCTGAAGCCCGATTGGTTTTCATCCAAGAGCGATTCGACAATAGCTCTGGTACGTTTTTCTAAAATTGCACTATATACTTTTCCGACAACGCTCAATAAAGAAATTCCACGGTAGTTGTTACAATACTTATTACTTCCTTTCTTATGGAGAGGAGAGATAACAGCACCACCCCATTCTTTCGGCACAACTGATGAATCCCACGCTAGATTGAACAACCGATGCAACCATCGAATCCCTACTGAACCACTGCAAATTAAATATTCGTTCCTAATCTCATCCACCCCTGCTGCTTTGCCCCAACTTAGTTTTCTAACCGACAACTCTATCTCTCCTATGCTTATTTCTTCTTCTTCGACTTCATTCACACTTGCATTCGCGCTAACACTCAAATCTGTTCTATTATCAACATTCAGAAGTTCCTCAAAATATTCTCTCCAACGTTTCAACACATTTTTTCTACCAATCACTAACTCGGTTACGGATATTCTTAACCTTCGACCAGAAAACTTTATTCCTCTGCTGCCCTGCTTCTTCTAAATCATTGCCGAATTTCACCCATTCACCCTCCTTAGCTGCTCTCACCAACTCTTTCACTACCCTTTTTTGTTCTCTATACGATTCTAAGTCCTCTTCCTTTCTACTTTGCATCCAACGCATACATCTCACTCTTTTCTCTTTCACTGCTTCCTGTACCTCATCATTCCACCAGTCCGTCTTCTTTTTACCATTCTTACCCACATGCATTCCACAACATCCCTTTACCGCACTCAACATTGCATTCTTAAAATAATCCCATTCACTGTTGATATCCGACATCTCATTCAATTCAACTTACGCAAATTTTTCCTCTAATCTAGTTACATATGCATTCACTACACTTTCATTCTTCAATTCATTAACTTTCACTCTATTAGTTGGTTTCCGATTTTCACTCGTTTTAGAATTTCATAGTATTTTTCCTGATTCCAGATTTATGAATTGATTCTGGCAATTTCTTTATGCGGTCCATTGGCTCCACAAAGTATTTTTTTAACTAATTTTTATTTATTTGTTCAACGCGTTATGGAGTGTCATGTATATGGATCGTCATATATTTGTATATAAAGAGTATATTTTCCAATGAATTTTGAACAATGTTCAGTTTTAAGTTGCGTTTAATTCTTTTAACTCGACGATAAAAATCCAATATTTCCAAATTCGGGTTTAGAAGATTTTCGTGATCCAATATGCTGATCGAATTAAATTTCCCTCGTGCATGAATTCAACATCATGGGAATGGCTCAGTGATGATTAAAAGAAAAATTTAAATTTCTGAAAATTAACAACCAAATAGCAGTGTTACAATGCTTGCAATGGAATATGCATTTGATATTAGATGTGTGAAGAATGGTACAATTGGCTTACGATTTGGTAATAATCTTGGCGAATTTGTATCATTTGATTTTAATATTGGCGCTAGAACTTATACATTTGATCGCAGTAACTCTGGTAATGTTTTCTTTAGTGATCGATTTGTAGATCGTGAACCACAAGTCAGTCGAATAAGTAACCATCATTTAGTTACTGGAATAATAATTTTAGATGTAGCATCAATTGAAATGTTTACCGATGATGGATTACATTCATTCAGCGCAATATTCTTCCCGAGTGAACCATTTGAAAATATTCAATTGGTCAGCAATATAGCAAGCACACATAAATCAATTAAAATTAAAAAATTATGCGTTGCAGGTTTAAATAGCATTTGGAAATAGCTCAATTTCGTTTCAAAAATACCGCTAAGTGAAGCCATGAGTGAAGCATCATTTCACAATGTGTGAATCGATCATGAGATGACATGATGTGGTGATATTTCCTCAATTCCCTTTTTAAAAGAAAGCAGCTGCAATGTTCTCAACAAACAGTCGACGGACGAACAAAATGAATCAGCGTGTCCAAAATTTATAGAACGTCTATGCGACATTTCCAATAGACCCGATACTATACGGCACTAATATCCAAGATATTATATATATAGATATATCTACGGGCATATGTAACATTTTTTTTAGTGTCATGTATTTTAGTTAAAAAGGTACAAAAATAAAATAACAACAAATAAATTGTTGAATTTTTTATTCCGCTAATGAATACTGTATAAAGTACCCATTGCAGGAAAATCATATTGATCCAGACCAATTAAACAACAACAACAATCATGATTGTTGGAATTTCATAGTATTTTTCCTGATTCCAGATTTATGAATTGATTCTGGCAATTTCTTTCTTTTCTTTTCTTTCAAACCAACTAATAGAGTGAAAGTTAATGAATTGAAGAATGAAAGTTTAGTGAATGCATATGTAGCTAGATTAGAGGAAAAAATGCATTTAAATTACAAAACAGACCAGACGCTGAAAGGCATTAATGGTCTTTAAATGATTGTTGTTGTTGTTGTTGTTGTTGTTGTTGTTGTTGTAACAATCATTTAAAGACCATTATTGCTCTTCAGCGTCTGGTCTGTTTTGTAATGGCAGCCCCTTCACAGACCAATAGAAAGAGAAAACAAAAAGCAAAAAGAAATAAGTTGTTTCTATTTGAAAAAGAAAATCTATATTCATTTTTTGTCTCAACTATTCTTGTCAATTGGTTCACTTTACAATTGTTAAACATAAGTTCCTCTTCTAATTATTTAAACAAAAATGGTCGAGTAATTAGTGAATATGTAAATTTTTGTTACCTGCTCTTTGTTTATTTTTTCATTTTGGTTAGTTTTCATTTTGTATTCAAAGTTAGAAGACGTTGGCTTGAAATATCTTCGAATGAAAAATGCAAATGTATTAATGTGATTTGTCTTTTCGGTTTTGAGATATTTTTTGCTGGATTTAAAAAATTTGTTAATTTTTTTTTTTTTTTTTTCATATAATTATTTTGCACAAAATTGAGTGAAAATAACTTAGAGATGGCTAATACAGTTGATAAGCCATTTATACGAAAAGCGATTCCCCAATTATTACATGGACGTCGTAATATGTCAGATAAAGCACGGGATGAATTGAATAGAATGAATGAATTTAGAAAGGCATTTTTTGAAGATCAAATTATACATTTGGTCACCAGTACAGAACAATGTCGATGGTCAATGGAACAACTTAAATCGTAAGATTTTTAAAAAAAATTATTTAAATATTGTGATTTTGATAAATTTAATTTTGCTTTCAGACATTGCAAGGAATATGGAGTGCTTGGTATTGATTGCGAATGGGGGAGCAGTAGAAAAGGTCGTAAAAAAGTTCAATTGCTGCAATTGGCATCTCATCGTGGTCTATGTGTACTCATCCGATTGCCCCATCTAAAAACAATTCCAAATGAACTCATGGTAATTTATTGTCCAAAAATTCCAAATCTAAGTCTTATTGGTTGATTAGTGATGACTCATTGAACATTTGTATTTTCTAAAAACGAAAATATATGAATTGACAAAAATGTCACAATCGACAAATTGATAAAAATAAAATTGATTTTTCTCGCAGGAAATTATGGCTGATGAGAAAATTGTAAAAATTGGCGTTGAAGTAAAATGTGATGGCAGATATTTATACGAAGATTATGGTATTTATGTTAGAAGTACATTGGATCTTCGATTTATAGCAGCAGTAAATGGCTTATTTCCGGGTGGTTTGGCAAAAATGTCTCTAAAACATTTATCGTATAAACTGAGCAAATCACAACAATGTTCAAAATGGGGTGCACCAACATTAAGCGATGCACAAATTGATTATGCCGCACGTGATGCACATATTTCGATTAAATTATTTAATTATTTTGTTGAAACAGGAACAGGCAAGAAATATTATGATTATGATATTAAGGAACATTGTGAAATCTATTTTAATTCATTTTTTATTCATGATCGACATTTGAAAATATACGAACGTGCTTTAAATGAAGTTGAAAGTGAATAATTGTAAAAAAAAAAACTGAATAAAACTTAAATTGAATTTTTCTTAAAAATGTCTTACTTTTCTTGTGATTTGTTCAAACTTCATTGACTCAAAAAAAAAAAAAAAAAAAAAAAAATCCGTTGAAAATCATTATTTTAAATGAATAATTCTCGAACAATAAACGAATTTGTTTCAAAACGCTTAAAAGTATGCAAATTAATTATTATATCCAACGCATTGCTGATTGGGCGTTTGAGAACAACCACATATACAATATTGTTATGCGATTCACTAGCTGTGTACTCATCATATGATTTTGAAGACAGTGTCTATATCGCGACAGTCTAGTAGTTGTTTTATATTTTGCACTCACTCAGTTTGTTCGCTACTGTCAGTGTAAATCATATTTCAATTGTTCGCTCGCATTGCAAGTACGTATAGAGAAGCAGAAGAAAAAATGGCTAGCAATACACAAGGAATTCAACAATTGTTGGCTGCTGAAAAGAAGGCTGCCGATAAAGTTGGTGATGCCCGTAAACGTGAGTAAAATTTAACATTTGCAAGAAATTACCAACTAAAAAAAAAAAAACCCCGAAATTTATTTCATGGAAAATTGAAGAATAAAAATTGACTGATAATGATTGATCATGTGAGTTCATTTTGCTTGTGAAAACGGTCACATGACCATATTTTAATGTTCATTTGAATCGATGCCATACTCATATTTTCGGATATTTTTGTCGTATTTCAATGATGTTTTAATTATTTTTGCACGGTAAATGTAAAATTTTTATTTTATTTTTAGGCAAAGCACGTCGTTTGAAGCAAGCTAAGGATGAAGCAACCGAAGAAATTGAAAAGTATCGTCAAGAACGTGAAAAGCAATTCAAAGACTTTGAAACAAAGGTAGGAAATGAATATAAAAATGAAAAATATAAACATTTATATTATTTTTTGTTTTGTTTGTGATTCTTCAAACAGCACATGGGATCACGTGAAGGTGTTGCAAGCAAAATTGAAGCTGATACACAAGTAAAACTTCAAGAGATGATTCGTCAATTGGTTAACACCAAAGAGCCAGTCATTCAAGCAGTTTTAGATTATGTGTATGATATCAAAGCTGATTTACATCCAAATTATCGTGATGATTTATAAATGTAGCATAAAATTGTGCTCTTTATCCACCTTGCGGCCAAATTGATTTTCAAACCTAATGTAGCAAAATGTATGCAATTTGTAAAATTACAGTAGATATTATGTCATCGAACGCTATATGAAAATTACCATCCACTTAAAATATCAATTTGAGCGAATTCCATTAATTTTCTTTTTGGTGTTTAAACATCTTTAGCTTGTTTTCAGTTTGTGTTTCTTCATTTTTTTTTTTCTCTCTTTTGTTCAATTCGATAAATAGAATTTACAATTGTGTTGCATTAACATTCCGATTATTTAATGAAACATTGATGCAACAATAGCTCATTCCAAATACGCTCAAATTTGTGTAAAACACAAACACACAAACACACACACACTTCTTAATAGATTTTAATGAAATTGTAAATAAATGCCGAATGATTAAAAATTCACATTTTGAGAAATCTCACTGAATTGTTTTTATTTATATTTATATTTTTGATATTTTTTTTTACTTTGGATGAGTAATGAGAATACGGTGGAAAAAGAAAATAAGTTCTTGAATATAGAAAGAGATTCTAATTCTTTTTAAGAGAATTCAAGAGAGAAAAACCCAGAGAGAAAGAGAGAGAAAGAGAGAGAGAGAGAGAGAGAGAGAGAGAGAGAGAGAGAGAGAAAGAGAGAAAGGGAGAGAGAATGGTAGAAAATTAGAGATTCGGACATTTCTTGTCTTTGATTGGAAGATGCGAATCTTGGTTCGATTTCTTTAGTTTTGTACCTCGCAATTTCTTGCAACGTAAAACGACAAACGAGCCACTGCAATACGTCAAAAAAACCGATTTTCAATATAAAGTATCGTCCAATTGAACCAACAACAGAAACTAATACCAAAATATGTACTCAATTATTTTTGTAATTTACTTGTGGAACTATTTCTTTGGCTTGATATAAGAGATAATTGATACATTCCGAATGATATCTTAAGCAAATAATAAATTAAAAACTTCTAAAAAAGAGAAAACAATGGAATAAGATGAATAACAAAATAGGGCAATCATAAAACAAAAAATCACGTGTGATTACTGAAATTGTTAATTTTGTATTGAAAATATTTTATTTTAATTTAATCTTTTTTTTTTTACATCTTATTCATTACAGTTACACGAAGAGTTTTAACAATAAGTTATCACGTTTATCACCTAAACACTATGCATTCAATTGATTTTGTGTCAAAATTCTTGACAAATTAATTTATTTATTGAATCATGAAAATCACATTGGAAGTGTTGTCATTTCATAAATCAGCCTTTGTATCTAGAGGTGTATAACCGACTGGAATTTCTTTCAATTCAATTCTTAAACAAAGAAATTCACCGCAAACACACATGACTGTTGCACAAATTGCATTTAAAAACCACCATGAAAATGTTGATGGAAATGCACCGTTGTAAATCCAACAAATGATCAAATGAACAAAATGATATGTACATGTAAAGTCCAAGCAAAGTTTCGTTCGACTAACGACGAACCGTAATACCAAAGCACCAACAAATGCATTCAATACAAATGATAAAATCACTGATCTGCCGCCCGAGTCGGTGACATGAATTTCCTGCAAAATAAAAATGTATAATTTTAGTAAAAAAAACAAAAAAAAAAATAAAAATAAAACGTAAAACTTCAATTGAATAACTAACGTGATACTGGAACAAATGGTCAAGTGTATGATTGGCTTCAACCAAAACATCCATAAAAGCCATAATAAATCCAAGACTAACATATAAAACTGATTGAACAGCAATAATCTGTGCTATCAGCAACATTGGATCCCATTGTGTATTTCGAAATCCAGTTTTCATTTTCATTGCTTTGAATTGCTTTCACTTTGGATCAAGAATCGCTATTTCTATCGTCACAAAAGACAATAAATGTTTTTCACTTGATTTAAATCACTTAATTGTGATTGAAGCTTTAAATTAAATTTCAAAGAAGATTTTAATCGCTAAAATACATGATCGAATGATTTCAAATAAATAAATAATAAAATATTGAATATATATTCTTTCAAAATAAATTATTCGCTTGTATGATGAATATTGTCTTTTAAGTCATTTGGTCTGTTTTATTTAGTATACGTATTGACTTTGACAGCTGTTAATGTCAAATATTGCAAAGAAAGAAGAAAAAAAAAAAATTGTTCGTGTCTCAGAATTTCGTGCGTGAAATGAATTATAAGACGTGATTCATTGGATAGACATTTATTTACAGGCGCGCAATAAACGATTCTGCACGCTCGTTTGTGTCTCATTCATATGTGTTTATATGTGTTTGTTTGTATACACGCACAACTATCGATGAACATACATAAGCCAATACGCGGCCATAATATAAAACGTTACAATCGACACAAAGAGTACTTGCATGCAATGAAAACGTTGCCAACTATGATGGGTGTGAGCAAGACAACCGTATGTTTAATTTAAAGGAATTTCAATTGAGCGGTACAACATGCTATTGCTTGTGTTGAGTATATGGAGAAAAAAGAATAAAAACTCTTTTGGTTGTTGATTCGCATACAACGTCACGCAAATGGCATAAATGTTATACAATTCCAAATGAATTGCACACAATCACATACAAAATACTCAAATAGTCACACGTATCTATCTACACAGACGCACACTGTAAAATGAAAAAAGACACACAACTTTGCTAATGGATTACATGGCACTTCGCATAACTGTCAAACATATATTATTTTACATATATTCGTCGAGCATAGGAGGCAGAACACAGTAGAAAACAAACGGAACACACACCACAATCCACAAAAAAAAAAAAAAAAAAAAAAGAAACGAAGAGAGAAGATTCTTCTTTTTTTTTCCTCTTTTTTAATATTATAAAAATTTAATTCCTCTTTCATTCAAGTTAATCGCGCTACGTTCGTACTAAGTTCCCATGAAAAATCCAAAACGTTGTGTTCTTTTTCAATAAGAAACGAAGAGAGAAGAAGAAAAAAAAAAGCTATTTGCGTTATTTTAATTTTCTTCTGTTGTTTTAATTTCTTTTTGTTTGACCGTGCCTGTCATCGAATCGGAGCAGAAAGAGAAAGACAACCAAAGTGAAAAAAAAAGAAAGAAAGAAAGATAGAAAGAAAAAACAACACTTATTCGCCAAGATTTTTTTTTTTTTTTTTTTGCTTCATCTTTCGTTCGAGAAGTTTTTTTTTCGGTTTTTGCAGTGCTTGTCATGTGTGTAATTTCATTTCGGAGGATGTAAAGTGTGTTTTGTAAACGAAAAAAAAAATATTTTTTGACGTGATCACATCGGCAAAACGAAAAGTTTCTAATCAATTTTCAATTGTTAGTGTATGCATTTCATCTTAAATTTGATTTTTAGTTCGTGGCATTGCTGTGATAAAAAGAAGAAAAAAAAAAAATAATAAGAAGAAGAAAAATAAAAATTGAAAAAGAAGAAAAGTTTATGTGCGTGCGTGTTAAGTGCAAAAAATATAGGCTATAAACAGAGAATCGAACAGTATAGCCAGTGAAATAGCCAAACAGCAACGAAAAAGTTTAGGAAAAAAAGGTGAAAAAAAGTTTTTCGAAAGGAAGAAGTGTGTGTATGTGTGTCATTTTGCATAATTGTGTTAAAAAAAAAGAAGAAGACTCAAATAGTTTCTTCTTTTGCCCGAAGCCACGCTTTAAAAAACGTTAGAAAATACATAAAACTGGATTTATTTCATTTGATGCCGCAGAATCTCTTGTCCCGAAGAGATTTATTTAATTCAGAAAAATCGCTGTTACCTCAACAAACCGAACATCAACAATAACAACAACAACAACAACAACAACAAGAATACAGTCAATTTGCTGCGTGGTATGTGCTTCTCGTATTACTCTGTGTGTATTTCATTTGACAAGCCATCTAACAATTTATTATTGTTAGAAGGTATATAATCTCTCTGCGTACAGTTATCAAGCAATTGAAGAAAAAAAAAAAATAGAAAGATAGTCAATGGAAGAAAGAGAAAAAATGAGACAAAGCCAACGGCAAAAATGAGAAGTGCAAAACACATTATCAAGTGATAAAAATAAAAACCTGTTCCAAAATAGTGAACAAAAGAAGAAGAAGAAGAAGGAAAAAAAAACTAAACTCAAATCAATATCAAATTACTGTTTGCAATCGATGATATAGAGACTTATTCGTGTCAAAATGGAATATTCAGTCGATTTGTATCGGTTTGACAATAAGTCATGTCTCTGATTAGCACGGATTGTGACTTGCAAACAATCGCAATTGTTATCATTTCTTTCTTTCTTTCATCCATATTTATTGTGCTATTCTTGTCTTGTCTTGTCTAGTTGTTGTTGTTATTTTTTTTTTTTTCTGCTTTGTTTTCATGCCTTTAGTAGAATGCTAAGAATATGATTGCTAGTCGAAGGCTGAAGAAAAGGGAACGTTGCACGAACAAAAGAAAACAAATTCGAAGCAATAAGAAAAGAGAAAAAACAACAACACAATATTGAAAAGGTGAATAATGGCAAACGGAACGATATGTCGAGTTAGCGTCTCATAATTTTTCTCCGTCTCCTTTTCTCTATTTTACTCATTCGGACGAATGTTTTGTGCATGTATCAGTGCACTTGAAAAATTCAATGAATGCAAAAAGTCTGACAAACAAAACAAAAAAAAAAAAAATCAGCAAACATGATGCATACAAATTCATCTCCATCCATTTCGCTGAAAATGCTTATCAACGAAATGATTTGTGTGAAATAAATCGAATTTCATTCATATTTGCCCGATATATTTATTTTCATCGCATCTTCTGTCGGCTTCGGTCAAAAAAAAAAAAACTATTTTTTTCCTTGCCTTACGATTTCATATGTTTGAGTAAAATCAATTTATTCAAGTTGATCTGTTTTCAATTATGGATTTAACGAGGTGAACGAAAATAACACTTATACTCATACATAGTTATGGGGCACGAATAAAGCACACATGTTAGACACACAAAATTTGTATTGGTTTTTGTTCAATCTTTTTCTGTATCTTTCTTATTCCCTCGATCTCCCTCTCTCTCTCTCTCTCTCTCTCTCTCTCTCTCTCTCTCTCTCTCTCTCTCTCTCTCTTTCTCACTCTTTATTTCTCATTCTCTCTTGTTCTCTTTCTTGCACATTTTTTGATTGTAAATTCATTCATTTGAGATTTGAATGTGTGGTCTTTGACGACGTTAAAAGAAAAATCGTTCCATTAAATCTTCAATCTGATTCTAGATTTTATTCTAATAATGTTTGCATTTCCATTTTCATTTGTATTTTGCACTGTGTCGAATCGAAGACGATTCGATTCCATGATTAATTAAGCATTGAGAAATTATGTGTAAGTTTGTGTGCGCGTTTAGTTGTCGAAAAAGAAAATATACTTTGCGTGCAATATAGATGCTTTGGTTTTACTCATTCTATCTCATTCAATTCGCGTCATTCACTACATTCTCATTGCGCTGACACACTGGCACACACTGCTTCATAATAAGGGCCTGAAATTACTCTATGATTAATAATTTTGTTTATTTTATTTTATTTTCTATTTTGTTGTTGGTTAGACAATTGAATTGACAGAAATCGACGAATTCGAAACCACTTTTGATTGTATATTGTTCGGTTCTTCTTTATAGCGTTTATTTGCGCCAATTTTCATTTCTTCTCTTCTATTTCCCTTTCTTGCTCCTCGTAACTATTGATCGGTTGTTAATTTTTTTTTTCATTTTGCTGTTGTTCTAATGCAATAACATTATTTCAAATCGCACGTCGCAAACGAATCATTGCTGTTAATGGAATTCTTTGTAAGTTTATATTATTAATTGTTGTTCTGTTTCTTTCTTATTTTGTACAAACGACAAAATATATAATTAAAAATAAACTGAAAAAAGCCAGTTGAAAACTAAAAATATTTGGTCGGTGCAATTGCATAAATAAAATAGTTGCTTGTCAATGTGTTGCTTGTCTTTCCGAATAGTAAGTAATGCTACTGCTCATATTGTTGTTGTTATTTGAATACAAATCATTCGAGAATCTATTTAGACTCGTGATGCAAATTGCTGTTTTTTTTGTGCTCTTTCGTTTCATTTTTTTTTTTTGTACTTTATTTCACCCATTTGTCGTACATTGTTTCAATATTTTTGATGTGTAACTACTGGAATTTGTATGAGTCGCGACGAAACAATAAATAAAATGCAAAATTGTTGCATGATTGTCAATTTAACGAAATACAAATATTCGTGTGACTCTTTAATGGAATTTTTTTCTTTTCTGATGTTAAAAATTTGTCAACTACACCTAATCCATATCCCACTCGTAATTGAATTGTTTGGAAAGATATTACAGAGGGGGAGGGAGAAAACCATTTGATCACTGTTCATTACATCTGACAACAAACACAAAAAAAAATGAGAATAAACAAAAAGATGAATTATCATTAAATGTTTTTAAATCTAATTTAAAAAAGCCAATTTCGACAGAAAAAAACACGACAATTTTAAAATCCAAATACAAATACAAATATTACAAATACATGAATGTTTATGAAAATAATCGGATCAGGTGACGACCGAAACCATTTGACATGGGAAATGAACATTTGAGAGAACGAAATGGAACACGTGAGTGAACGAACAATGTAAGAAAAGGCAAAAAAAAGGAGAGAGAAAGAGATAGAGAGAGAGGGAGAGAGATAGAAAGAAAGAGGGAGAGAGAGAGAGAGAGAGAGAGATAGAAAGAAAGAGAAAGAGAAAGAGAAAGAGAAAGAGAAGAGAGAGAGAGAGAGAGAGAGAGAGAGAGAGAGAGAGAGAGAGAAAGAGAGATATATAGAAATAAAAAAAAGGGTGAGAGAAAAAATAAAAAAAACAGATAGAAGGATGGAGCGAAACATTGATATGCAAATCTCTTTGAATGGAAAAGACGAATGCATTGCTAGCACATTCTAATCAAGAATTCAGATGAGCCAACATACCATTTCCAGGTCTCAAAATATATCGGTAAAACATACCATTGAAAATTTGCATTACAATGCGTATTGAAAATTAGTTCGGTTTCCAATTCGGTTGAGTCTCCAATTTGGTTCGGTCGATGTGTTCAAGCATCGAATTATTAAAGACAAAAAAAAAAAAAGAAAAAAGAAAAAAATAATGAAAAGAAAAATGTGGCACGAAAAGAAGAGGACCACATAAACGAGTGAGAGAACGAGATTCGTTGTCAAGACAAATAGAAAGTCACTGAATGTTATTCGCCACATTTATCATTATTGCAATAAATTAGACATCATTTGATCTTCAGCCACAATTTAATGTGTAAAAAAATTGATTTGTATGCCGATCAAATAAAGTGTGTGTATTATTGCCTTTGCCTTCTACTTCAATTGATGCTCAATGTGTTTTCGTTATTCAATGTTTTTCTTTTTTTTTTTTTTTCATCATCATCATCTTCCTTTCGTTCGTCCGTCTCCGTGCGATCGACCGTGTATATTTTGCCTCATACATTTCATCGCTATTTGCATATATTAAATCGAATCTGAAATATGCTACTTTAGCCGCTTCAATCTATATATTTTTACAGACACAGTGTTTATTATATTTCGCCAAGAATTTATTTTTGGCCCAAACGAAAGGAACAAAGAGAAAAAGAAAATACGAAAAATACTTTATGTTTACACAATGGCAAAAATTAAAACGAGTGAAAATGTAAACGAAACGAAAACGATCTCACTGAAAAATTGCTCCTAATTGAATTGAATATTTGAATAAATCTATTGATGAGATTGCGAAGAGAGTATTTGTTGACTGAAATGTGTTCGATTGATTTCGATACACTCATATTAATTAAGAATTTTATTTTTATTTACACGCGGTTTTGCGGTGATTGTCCATTAAGGTACAATCACAGTTAAGTGCTAGGGGGATTTAACTACTCGAAAACCGGCAAAAACCATGCAGAACTTGTAAGAAATCTACACAAAATGATTGAACTCGCATTTTAATTTTTAACTCCATTTAAATAACATGTACAAACTCGTACGAGTTCGAGTTCAACTTTGCATGCAAATAGGCGCGAGAGTCAGTTGTCAGTTGTCAGTCTATCATTCGCTCAAAATCAATCTAAATATACCAACAACGAACTCGCAAAAACTCGCACGAAATTGGACGCACTCGTGAGACATGTTTCCCCCTAGGTTAAGTGTGTGCACTTAATCGATGTGACTAGATGTAGTATGCAAAATGGTCAAATAATTTTAGTCGACCGTGAACTTTGACCGTGAATCAATAATATTTAATCACTAAAAATAGATTTTAATCTTTTAAGAATACACATATACGCAAACATCCCTTGACAATATCCAGCAATTTTTGCACATTATTGATGAAAGGTGTGGTTTGGATAACGTTTGCCTCTAACTTACCTTCATATTCGAACCAATCAAAATATTCGAAATGCTAAAATGAATTCTCATTCAATGCTCTATCAATTTTTTTTTTTATCAAGAATATGCTATTTGTATGAAGGTGATCATAAAATCGTGAAAATATCTAATTCACAAGAGTAAAAATGCGCTTTTACTTATGATAACTTTTTCAGATCTATAAACGATAGCTCCTTCTGATTTTGCTCATGATATACATTTTCGAAGTTACTTATGAATTAGCATTGATTTGAGTAAAACCAAACCTAAAACATCCTGCTCAAGCAGATACAAATAATGACATAGTATATATCCATATTGCGCGTAATTTTCAATTATAAATGCATAAAAGGAAAAAAAATTATCAAGCGGAAATGTTTGCATTATGTAATGTGGTTGGAAATACACAATTTTCATTGTATTTGTCGATAAGTATGCGTTGTTTTCTCCGTATTTCCTTACATCAATTTAATTAAAACCGACCCTCTTTTCAATCTCATCACACAACTGATGTGTCGGCATGAAAATGTATGGTAAATAATGTCGGAAAATAATGTTGTTGTTGTTGTTGTGTTTTTTTTACTTTTCGGTTTTTGTTTGTTGGAATGTTCATTGAGCATGTAGATATTTGCCGGCAGACAATCTCTATCATTTTAGATGTGAGACCTTCGCGCTCATTTCATTTTGAGCAAGAGAATCACAAATGAGCAACTGTGTTTACCAATGTATCACGTTTGAAAATTAAACGATAGTTTTCAGCAGCGAATAGATTATTCTGCTTGTTTTGAAATTTTAATGTGTTCTTTTTTTTTACTCGCTTTTGACAACTCTGACAGTTTGCAATGCTTGTGTATTTCCTTGGACTTGTACATTTTCAATGTATTTCTTTTTTTTATTTGCTTTCTTGATGGCATTCATATAAAGATGAACGACAAAATGATGATAAAGAAGAAGAAGAATTAGCTGTAGAATTTGAAGTGTAAACAAATAGAAACCGATATTAGTGCGACTGAAGTATCTATAGTATAAAAGGAAAGTTTCGTTAGCACAGTGATTAATGTTCACCTGTTGATAAAAGCCTTTTATTTCCTTTGCTATCTCCTTCTCACATTCGTTTATTCTTCTACCGTTTTGCCTTACCTTTTTTGGCATCCTCTTGCTCTAACAATCTCTCACAAAATTTCATTGTTTACAAACTTGAAGAATGAAACAATTGTTGATTGTGTCTTATCAGCACCAATGACATGAAAAGACTATAATTATTATTATTTTTCGTATAAAAGAAAACGTCATCGATACAATTGAGAACAACGAATGTGACACATGCATTTAGATAGCGCGATTCGAATTCGAGGTTCGAATAACCGTGAAAAAGAACAATAAAGTTATTGAAATTTAATTATCAAACAATAAAAAGACAATTTCAACCAAACAATTTTCTACTTAATACTAAATGAAAGGAAATTAACTTTTAATCAATGCTAATTTTGCGTATTTATTTCATTCTTTTCTTCTTCTTTGTTTTGTTCTTTATTTTTTCTTTTTTTTTTCATTCGTTTATGTGCTGCTACTTGATGGAAATTTACACAATGATCATCTGGGCGGGGAAACTGATGCATTTTTTTTTTTTTTTTTTTTTTTTTTTGTAATTGAAACACGTGCTGATATTTCTTCATATGAATGTGTGCAATTGAATGAACAGTGCCAGTGAAAGTTGAATTATGGAAAATAATATTCAGCGAAATGGGGAAACGGAACCAAAAGGTCCACCGCCCGTACCAATTACAAAAACAAATCCAACATCAAACAATCTCGGTTCGAATACAATGAAAAAAGACAAACGCCTGAATAGTTCACGTTTCAATATATCGAAAAATCGTGAATTAACACCTCTGCCGCGTTTGGCCGGTAAGTTGCAAAAGAAAACCGCACATTACATCATCTTAATCATATGGTTTTTGACATTGCAAATTATATTATAGGCGCACACAATAATTTTATGACATAGGAATTTATTTATTTATTTATTTATTTTTTTTTTTTTTTCATTTTTTATGACATTTCACAGAGGTATCGGCAGCTGAACGCGAAGAATTGTTTATACAAAAATTTCGACAATGTTGCGTTTTATTCGACTTTACCGAGCCACTGAGCGATTTAAAATGGAAAGAAGTCAAACGAACTGCCTTGCATGAAATGGTCGAATACTTGACTAACGAGCACAATGTAATTACGGAAAAAATTTACCCAGAGGCTATAAATATGGTAATTAAATGCTTTCCAACAAACGTCATTTTTTTTATGATTTCATTCATTGATTTATTATTATTCACCGGTTCACTGTGTGCTTTTTTTTTTTGCAACATTTATTCTCATTTTTCGTTGTGGTTCTTTCAATTATTCCAGTTCTCAATAAACTTGTTCCGAACATTGCCACCATCAAATAATCCAAACGGCGCTGAATTCGATCCAGAAGAAGATGAACCAACATTGGAAGCATCCTGGCCACATTTGCAATTAGTCTATGAATTATTTTTACGATTCTTAGAATCGCCCGATTTCCAACCATCAATTGCAAAACGTTTTATTGATCAGCAATTTTTGCTACAACTATTGGATTTATTTGATTCAGAAGATCCACGCGAACGTGACTTTTTGAAAACGGTTTTACATCGCATCTATGGAAAATTTCTAGCATTACGTACATTTATTAGGAAACAAATTAACAATGTGTTCTACAGGTAAGTGCATATGTGTATGCAAAGTTTCCTCAATTTATGTGCATATTTTGCAAGCAAAATGCTTGTTTACATAATAAAATACACTTTAATTAATTGCATCCGTTCTCATATTTTTTTTCTTCTTCTTCTTCTTTTTTCTTGTATTCGTTAGATTCATTTACGAAACAGAGCACCACAACGGCATAGCCGAGTTGTTGGAGATATTAGGTAGCATTATAAATGGTTTTGCGTTGCCGTTAAAAGAGGAGCATAAGCAGTTTTTGTTAAAAGTGTTATTGCCATTGCATAAAGTGAAAAGTTTATCCGTTTATCATCCGCAATTGACATATTGTGTGGTGCAATTTCTTGAAAAAGATCCAAATTTAACCGAACCGGTGATTAAAAGTTTATTAAAATTTTGGCCAAAGACGCACAGTCCAAAAGAGGTGATGTTTTTAAATGAATTGGAAGAAATTTTGGATGTTATTGAACCGGCCGAATTTCAAAAAGTTATGGAACCATTATTTCGTCAAATTGCAAAATGTGTATCATCGCCACATTTTCAAGTGGCCGAACGTGCCCTTTATTATTGGAATAATGAATATATTATGTCATTAATAACCGAAAATTCAACGGTAATTTTACCAATTATGTTTCCATCATTGTATCGCAATTCAAAAACACATTGGAATAAAACGATTCACGGTTTGATCTACAATGCGCTCAAATTGTTCATGGAAATGAATCAAAAGTTGTTCGATGAATGTAATACGAATTTTAAACAGGAACGTGAAATGTAAGCAACTATTTCTCTTTTTTTTTCGTTTTTTTTTTCTTTTGTTCCTTTTTAATTTGCTTGAAAATTTTTTCTACCTTTTTTTTTGTTCGTGCAAGGACACATGGACAAAAATCAACAAAACCGAGAAAATTGCAGGATATTTAATTAAAAACATGTGTGGTCTTTTTTTCCTAGGGAAAATGAAAAGCTGTCACAACGCGAAGTTGTATGGCAACAGGTGGAAAATCTAGCAAAAACAAAAAACGATTGGATCAAAAATACTGGTAAACGAAATAATAACACAATTACATGCTATTTGCCATCGAGCTAATGGAAGTTTAATTTCATTTTTATTTTTTGTTTATTTTTTTCCCTCTTTTTCTACATTTTTCTCATGCATTCTGTTTAGACGGCGATACTCGATATAATTATTTGGATTATGAACGTGGTGAGGTAATATACTAAACTATTATCGATTGCCGTATAAATTCGAAATAATAGTCTTAGTTATTGATATGCAGATGCATTGAGCAAAAACAAAAAAAAAAAAAAAACTTACAATTATCAAACTTTTTCTGTCTCACTCTTTCTCTTTTTTCCCCGTTCACATTGTGTTCAGTCATATGCAAAACATTTTCATTTCAACACACACACTAAACACATGTAGAAAATATAGTTGATTCATTATCCGCTTGTCCTCCTGTTTGCCATCCCATTCATCTGAAATTTTGTTAATTTCCACATCCAATCCAATCTAATCCAAATACACAATTATACACTTCCATCATCTTCGAACATGCAACAATTACGAAAAAAAAAAACAAAAACAAACAAAAAATGAACTATAATAGTTGTCCACCACCCTTCGCACATCCCACATGAAGTGACAGACCGGTTTGTAATTTGATAAAAACAAAAATCGATTGTATAATTTCTAGATGAAAAATATGCGTAACAAGGATAAGCCGTTGCTGAGAACCAAATCTGAACTACCACATAATAATGATACAATTCAAGCATTACAAGATCACAAACGTGCTGATGATTATTTAAAAACAACAAACGATGAAAATAAGTGTTAAATGTGTTGATGTAATTGACCCTCAAACAAACAAAAAAAATAAAATAATATAAAATAAAAAAAAAAAAAAAAAAAGTAATAACAATAATATCTATTCAAATATGCAAAGAAAAGAAAAAAAAATGCTAATAAAAATGAAGCAAAAACACTTACATTGGAAATAACCTTCGATTGCATATTACAAATCGTTACAAACATATATATAAAAAAAAAAACACATGATATTACATTCAATGTATTTACCATTATTCTCAAAACACATACATGATTTGATATGAACGATTGCCACTTTTATGAACAAGTTGACGTAAACAATAACAATATACATCATTTCATTGCATTTTATTTTTGTCTATCTTTTTTGATCGAATTTTTTGAGGAAAGATGAACAAACAAAAAAAAAAAAAAAAAAAAAAACAAAACAAAAAAAAGAAATCATCGAGAATTATTTAAATGCAGAGGTATACCTCTTTTGATATGAACTTAGAAAGAAAAAAAAGCCAAAATTAAGGACAACAATAATAATTACAAACAAAATATCAAATGGAATAAGAAGAAAAAACAAATACAATTTAAACAGACATACAGACCAGTTTAATCGAATGGATTGAATGTACTATTTACAAGTAAAAAAAAAAGTAAAATAAAATGAAATATTAGAACATAGTTTCATAATAAAGAAAAAACCAATAAAATGCAAAATATTTATAAAATGTACACGCAAAGAGGAATAAAAACAAACGGTTTTCACAAACACAACACACACACACACACACACACACACACACACACACACACACACACATACACAACACACGCAAGAGCGTAAATGAATCAGCGTAGCAAAATTCAATGTGATGGCAGCTTTTAAATTGAAATCAACTTCCCCGATTACAAACCAGATTTAATTTACAACTTACACGATTCTTTTTTATTTTTAATTTCCATTTTGTATTGGCTAAGTTAATTTTTTTTTAAGAAGAACAAAATCTATTCGAGAAGAGAGAAGAAAAAAAAAAGGATTTATCGAAGCAAAAAAAAAAAAAAAAAAAAAGAAAAAAAAAATTATTAATTGGTAAACGATCGTTTTTCTGTTAAGTTAAAAATAATATGTTAAATTTATAAGCATCAACAACAAATTGAAATGAAATCATTGTTATTAAAATGTTTGAAACATAAATGACAAAAAAACGTGTTAGACACAATACGCAATTGATTAATCGTTGAGTTAGATTTTTCATTTGTTTTTGCGAGAAGAAAAAAATGAAACAAAACGAAACGACAAAAAAAAAAAAAACAACAGCAAGAAAAAAATTTAATGTTTTCTGTATATAACTAAAAATAAAAGTGGTTCTATATTGAGAAGCATATTTCATATATGTAAGTCTAAATTAAACGTAAGAAATGAGAGAAAAAAAAAGAGAGAAGAAAACGCATGTGTTTTCATATATATTTTATTTCGTAAGTGAACTATTATACGAATGAAACAAAAACAAAATAAACATGAATGAAACAAATTGTGAATTTGAACAGGTCAGTGTTTGTGATTATTTATTTGGTTGTTGTTTACATTGAATCAGGTGTAATCGAATCAAATGAAGAATTTCAACTTTTGAGTTCTAGGTTCTAGTTCTATGATTTCATTTGATTGATACAGTACCTTTGGAACAACAACAACAATATAACAGACGATATTGAATGAAAAGATTGCAGAAAAGAAAGAAACTTGAATCGACGACAACGGCCAGTTTAAAACAATTCATAACGGTTTGCAAATCTCATTTTATCATTATCAACTATTGCTATAAAATATCATGTTGGTAACGGTTAGACTAGTTGGTTTAGACATGTGTAAAACTGTGAAAAAGAGACGAAAACAGCATATATTTTCTCTATTTGCAAGGTTTATGCTAATTAATACAGTCACCATTGAAACTGGTTCTTTCGCACATCTGCCTATTTGATGCATTTCAGTTCAATCATATCTGATCCAAGTGAAGCTATTCAAATACGCTGAAATTTATTTGATTCTGTCAATTGTCGTGAAACAATCACGATGAACGAATTGTCAATGGCATTGAGGTTATGTCAATTATGTCACGCCATTTGACAGTTCGCTTTACAAACGACGCCTCCTTCATTTCATATTGATTTCAATCCATTGAAATACCGTCATTATTCTTGTAAGCGTCTCCAAATATAATATTTTGAGGTCATTTAGTACAGCACATCAAATCCAAAGCAATTTTTGGTAAGTTTTTGTTTTACACGGTTTTTCAAGTTTAATTTCTATGTGATTTCGTTTGGAGATTTTTTCCTTCGTAATTATCTAAATAAGTATAAATAAAATGTGAAAATGGAATGATAGAGAAAAAAAAACAACATAACAACATAGTTTTAGTGAATATTTTGCACCGATTTTAACTCATATTTGCTTTGAACATTTTTAAGGACAATTTCCAATTCGATTGGATGCTTAATGATTAAAAGACGACAAACAATATCCAGCGGTTGTCTTGAAGAAGCAATGGAAGAAAGTATAGCAGAACAATCACCGACCACGGTATCAACGCGTAAACGAAAGCGTCTCGATCCGGTAAGTATTCTCGTTGAATATTTAAATTGAAAATTCGTGATTGCTTGAGGTTCTAATCATCTTGTCCATTCTTGCTCTCTCTTCTTTCTTCTTTACTTCTCAACTTCCCTATTATTCTACCTCCTTCTCTTTCTCTTTCTCTTCTCTCTCTCTCTCTCTCTCTCTCTCTCTCTCTTTCTTATCTTTCTTTCCTTTCCCAATAGATGGAAATGTGTCAACAATTGTACGATTCATTAAGAGCCGTGAAAAAATCTGACGGAACAATGCTTTGTGATACATTTGTGCGAGCACCAAAACGACGCCAAGAACCTTCATACTACGATGTCGTTGATAATCCAATTGATTTACTCCGTGTGCAACAAAAATTAAAAACTGAATCATATGAGGATGTTGAAGAATTGACAACTGACCTTGATCTATTAGTGAGCAATTCAAAAGCATTTTATAAACCCGATTCGGTTGAATATCAAGATGCATGTTTGCTTTGGGACACATATCAAGCAAATAAAGCGAAATTAATTGAATTAAATATTGGTGATGATGAGCCCATTACAAAAGTAAAAAAAATTGGACGACCAAGAAAATCGGCCCTTGACAATGACGATATATCTGAAACATCATCAAAAGCAACCGATGAAGATATTGAAAATTATGAAGAATTATTTGCATCGGTAATGACGGCAACTGACGATACAAGTCGTCCATTAAATTTAATGTTTCAATTGTTACCATCAAAACGTGAATATCCCGATTATTATGATATCATTGAACATCCAATCGATTTGAAATTTATTGCCACAAAAATTCAAACAAATGCTTACATTACATTGGCTGACATGGAAAAAGATTTACTACAAATGACAAAAAATGCATGTATATTCAATGAGCCCGGATCACAAATCTACAAAGATGCCAAAACATTGAAGAAGGTTTTTACAAAAAAAATGCTCCAATTATTGAAGTTTATTTTATCGATAAATTAATCAATTATAATTCATTTTATAGATTTTTACTGCGAAACGTCTCGAAATTGAATCGGGAAAATGTAAACCGCGTGAAAATAAGAGTCGCAAACGTGGACAAAGTTTAAGCGCAATGGTTGCTGCATTGAAAGAACCGCCAGAAGATTCAGAAGAAGAGACAGAGGATAATTTGGAAACAGACGGCGATGGACCACTTTGGCAATTATTTGATCAACTTTACAATGCGCCAAATTCATTAGGTATGGTTAAATGTGCTAACAAAATATGTTACTAATCCAATGATTTTTTTTTTGTATTTGTCTTGCATGAATTTGTAATTAACAATTCCTATGTGTTTTTATTTGTTCATTCTAACAAACTGGCCGCTGTTGCACTTTAACACGTTTCGTGCTCATTGTCCATTATCCTTATTTCGTTGAAAAAAAAATTCTCTATTTGTGTGTATGTGTGTATTTGTTTGTTTTCGTCGAACGTCAAATCGCTTTTGAATTATAAATAAACTGATGTCAGATCATCCTAATGCCTCAGGAGCACCACTTGGCGAATCATTGTGGAAATTACCGAATCGACGATTTCATCCAGAATATTATTTTACAATTTCTAAACCAATTTCAATGGCACAAATACGAAATAAATTGAAAAAAGGCGATTATACAAATATTACGGATTTAACGGCCGATTTATATTTGATGATAAATAATGCAAAGAAAGCATTCCCAGCAACACACAAAGTCCATCGTGATGCAGTTAAAATGCTTAAATTACTTAATCAAAAATTAATCGATGTATCGGGTGCTGAAGATAGTGATGATGAAGAAGAATCGACTACAAATTCATCTACACAATCGGCTACCAAGAAGAAATCTAAACCAAAAGTCACATCCACATCACCGGCCAGTGCATCGATTAACATTCCAGGCAATTCACCAAACATCAACACGAGCAATAGTCCTAAATGCAAATTCCCAAACAATCCAATGCTGAAGAAGAAATTACTAAATCTTCAGAAATTCCTGTCGGAATACACGGTAAATTGCGTTTGTTTTGTATATTTTTCTGACACTTTTTCTTCGTTTAATTTATGTTTATTTTTTTTTTTTTTTTTTTTTTTATAATTTTTTTTCAATTTTTCTTCGTTTCATTTCTTTTTGAATTTTTCATTTATTATTTGAAAAAATTTAAAAAAATTTAAAAAAATATCCAAACAAAATGCATATAAAAAAAATGGTTTTTGAATTTTGTTAATTCTTAGCTTGACGGAAGAAGACCAATGACCTTGTTTATGGAAAAACCATCAAAACGACAGTATCCCGATTACTATGATATCATTTTGCATCCAATCGATATGGTAACAATTCGACATAATATTGAAGCCGATAAATATGGCACTTTGGATGATGTGGTTGGTGATTTTCGTCTTATGTTTGCCAATTGTCGCAAGTACAACGAAGAAGGCTCTCAAATTTATGAAGATGCAAATATTTTGGAACGAGCTCTCAATGAAAAACTTAAAGAATTCTCGGGAATCAATGATCGACGACTAACACCAAAAATGTAAGTTTTTTGCCAAGCAAACGTTTACAAAACAATTTATTCCAATGAAAATCTATCATGTTTTATAATTAGAATAAAGGGTGGTCGCAAGCAGATATCGCCAATGGACACAAAACTACGACAATTGTACGATGCAATTCGAGATTATCGTGAACCGAAAGCTAATCGTCAATTAGCATTAATTTTCATGAAATTACCATCGAAGAGCGTAAGTTTTGAATTTCAATTTGTTTGATTTTCGATAGTTTTACATCTGAATTTTTAAGAAAATTCAACTTCAACAAAATTCCACTTCGTAAAATGTCCGGTTTTATTTTTTTTTTATAAATAATCGTATTTATTCTTTTTAAAAATTCACAGGACTATCCCGATTACTATGACATAATCAAAAATCCAATCGACATGGAAAGAATAGCACACAAGCTTAAACAACAATTCTATGACAATATCGATGAGATTGCTGCCGATTTTATGACAATGTTTGAAAATGCATGTAAATACAATGAGCCCGATTCGCAAATATATAAAGATGCATTAATTTTGCAGCAAATTTGCATTCAAACGAAACAAGAATTGCGCGATGGCGATGATTCAGTGCCAAATGTGCAACAAGTGGTTCAAGATATGCTATTGTCATTGTTTACTACATTTTACAATCATCAAGATGAAGAAGGACGTTGTTTTTCTGATTCATTGGCTGAATTGCCGGAATATGATGATGTCGATGGTGTCAAAAGTCGGGCAATTTCATTGGATTTAATTAAACGACGACTGGACAAAGGATTGTACAAGCGATTGGATACATTTCAAGAGGATGTATTTACATGCTTGGATCGTGCACGTCGTTTATCACGTACTGATTCACAAATCTTTGAAGATTCCATTGAATTGCAATCGTTTTTCATTCGAAAACGTGATGAAGTTTGCAAAGATGTTCTTTCATCACCAGCACTTAGCTACAATTCAATGCATTTAAGTGCATCTGTTGAGGCCGTTCGACAAACAAAACTACTACAAGAAGAACAAGAACAAGAACAGGAAAATGATATGGTATTAATTTTCTACTTAATTTGTATTTTTATTCTGATTATTATTGGATTTGTTTCGTTCTATTTTCAGGCAATGCACGGTGAAAGTATGACAATCGATCAAAAAGTTTATTCACCCGGTGATTTTGCGTATTATGATGTGCCAGAAAATAAGCGTAAGTATCGCAAATGAACTGTTTGATTCTCATCGAAGAAAAAAATGAGATGTTCATCAATTTTTTTTTTCTCATTTCCATTTAGTTCCTGGTGTAATTTACATTGAACGTTTGTGGACGAATCAAGAGGGCATTCAAATGATGTATGGCAATACATTTTTACGTCCATTTGAAACATATCATGTGACCACACGTAAATTTTTGGAACAAGAATTGTTCAAAAGCGATCAACATGATGCAATGCCATTGAGTCGTTTGGGTAATAAATGCTTTGTAATGAGTGCAAAAGATTATTTCAAACAAAAACCCGATGGTTACACTGACAAAGATATTTTTGTGTGTGAATCACGTTATTCAACAAAATTACGAGCATTTAAAAAGATTAAGAATTGGCCATTTATGAATACAACACCATTGATACCGAGAGAAACAGCGCTCGAACCAAAGCGCGTCATGTCCGTATTCAAGGAACGCGTTGAAAAGCATAAAGGTGAATTGGCTGAATTGCAATTGCAAGAAGCACTTATCGAAAAAGATAAACCAAATATTTTGGCATTATCGCCAACATCAGCCGATGATTGCAACAATTATTATGAACAGTACAACATTGTCGGTAATGGTGTTATCAAAAGCGGTGATTTTGTTTATGTTGCAACGGATACCGGCAAACAATCTATCGCTCAAGTTCACAGCATTTGGGACACTAAAGAGTGAGTTTAAATTTTTTTTTTTTTCTTCTTTTTTTTTCAAGAAAAAAATCTTTTCCAGTCCATGACAAATGTGAATTGTTTATTCATCGAAGAAAAATTTCCAATGCGTCAATTCGTCAAAACAATTTACAATTTTATTTTAAAAGTGTTAAAATTGTCGATTTATTTGTAATCGATTTTTTTTTTCGTAAATTTTCAGTGGAAAATCATACATCAAGGGTCCGTGGCTTTTGTTACCACCAGAGGTGCCTGGAGCAGCAAATCGATTCTTTTATCGTCAAGAACTGATGCTATCAACAACACAAGATATCAGTCCAACCATTGCGGTTGTTGGGCGTTGTGCCGTTTTGGAATATAATGAATATATTTCATGTGAGTTTATATCAAATTATTGCGAATTGTTTTAAAAAACGTTTGACTCATACAATTTTATTTGAATATAGTACGTCCAACCGAAATACCAGAGAGTGATGTTTATGTGTGTGAATCAACTTATGATGAAACGAAAAAGCAAATTCGAAAAAATATTCAAGGTCAAGGCTTGCGAAAATTCACACACAGTCAACTTGTGACACCGGACGAAATTTATCATTTTAAAACGTCAATCACACCTATCAAGGTAAATATATGAACAATTCAAATAATATATTTTTTGTACATACTGAATCATTTAAGTTTTTATTTCATTTCAATGTAAAATGTTATTTTTTTTTTCTCATTGTGTGCTTTGCAAAATTAGGTGAGTGCAACTGAAATTGCTGCATTGGAGCAAGTAAAAGTGAATAATGATCCAGATGTGAAAACTGAAGTTACAGATGTGCTTGGAATGAATGAGGATTCAATTGATGTACCAGATATGCCAACAACTGTAACAGAAGTTGCGCCAATTATATCAACGGTTACTACAAATTTAAGCACACCGGTATCAACCAAGAAGCCAAAATACAAAGGCAAACTTGTTACCGGTTACATTGTTTATTCGAGTGAAGTGCGTAAAGATCGTGCAGCAAATAATCCAGATTGTTCATTTGGTGATATTTCACGTATGGTTGGAAATGAATGGAGAAATATGACAGCCCAAGAGAAACAATATTGGGAAGAAAAAGCATCAAGATCGAATGAAGAAAGTGCTGCCAAATATGCCGAAGAGCATGGTTGCTCAAGTCCAGTTCCACAGCCACAAACATTCCAATCATTTATAACAGCTGAACCAATACCGAATCAAGTGTTTGAATGTTGCTGGGATACATGCGATTATCAATTTGAAGATCCAATTGATTGTGTTGAACATTGCATATCTGAAGGTCATGGACATGTTAGCACATATTATAAAGAACCGCCACGTTCAAAAACTGGTGAAATTGATTACACATGCATGTGGCGCAATTGTATTCGAAAAATTAAAAAGAATACCATCCCATTTACGCATTTACAGCGTTTGCTTAAGCATGTTCGCGAAGTGCATATTATCAAAAGTGGTCGAATTATAGCGCCACATGATCGAAGCAAGTGAGTATAAAATTCACTCGGTTGTTTTTTCTTTTTTTTTTTTCAATTTTTGTTTTTTTTCGGATTTTCTTTTAATATTTGGAATTTGGTTTTCTATCGATTAGAAATTTTGTTCCATCAAAGAAGAATCAGCCAGTGCCTCAAACACAAACCGTTTCCAATGCAACAGCATCACCAGCTGGTAACAATACCATTATGGCATCACCCATTCAACAGCAGCAGCAACAACAACAACCAACTCAAACCGTTCAAGGTAAGTATCTGCGACATAATTTTAAAATTTGTCAATTTTTTTCAATTCGTTAATTTTTTTTTCATTTGACTGATTTTACAGTTTTATCTACGCCCGTTGCTGAACCATTATTTGTAACTGTTCCACCAAGACCACAACGAGTTTTACACTCAGAAGCTTATATCAAATACATTGAAGGTTTGCAAAATGATACACGTTATATAACACCATGGGAAAAAACACTTCATGCGACACGAGAAACCACACCGGCTGTCGATCCAAGCAAACTACCCATGCACTGGCTTGGACCGAAATCACCAGAAAAATCATCCGATGCAATCGATCAACTATGGAAATTGCGCAATTACATGATGAAAGATATTGTTACTATCATTGATCCATCCAAGTATTAATTTTCCCAAATGGTCCCATTTGCGATATCGATTTTATTCATTTTTTTTTTTTCTCTTTCACAAAAATTCTTTTTTTTATTTGATGCTTTTTAAGAGTACATCATTTTTAAATGTATTTTAACCAGTTTTTCATCAAGTGTTGCCATCGAAAGACTTAAATCTAAGCAAAAAAAAAAGAAACCGAAAAATTTCATTGAAATTACACATAAAACGAAGAAAATTTTTTGTATTACAATTTTTTTGCTGCATACAACAAAAACGTAACAATTTGTTTTATTATCTGTTCTACATGTGAAAATACATTTTCATATTAGTAAATTTATTATATATATTTCAATTGCATTATTGAAATGAAAAAAATAAAATTCATTTTTCTGATTATTTTTTTTTTTCAAATTTTCATCAGATTTGTTTTAATTGAAAGGGAAAAGGAGCTCATTTAAAATCCTTTTTTTTCGCTATCCTTCAAAAGATCTCTGGTCCTTTGTGATGATCACAGTGTAATAGTGAAATCCAACTAATATATGCAAACTTGTTATAATGAAGATGGGCATTCAGTGTAAGATCAAATGAGTGGCTAAACAATAAAAGCTAAAACAAATTTTCAAATTAAAAAAATATAAATGAAATTTACTATAAATGACTTAATTTACATACATTTTTTTTTAAATCATACAAGATCGTTGTTTCGGGTTGATTGGCATTATCCGAAGATAAAGATGCTACACTATTCACAACAAGTGGCACTTTTAATCAGAGGTGTGTAGTTAATTTACAATAAGAGGTGCGCATGATACACTGCATGATAAAAAAAAGTCGTCTAAGATATCGAGTCGGATTTTTGCTCTAAAAACTTTTGTAATTTTAAATAACTGAACTGCCGAGAATAAAAACAGCTTCTACATTTTTTCTATAAAAGATAACATCCTCAGGGGATACAAACCGAACTGATTTTTTTTTATAAAACGATTGTGGTATAACTTATATTTCCTATTTTATTTTATTAATAATCATATGACATATGTCATAGTTCTAATTCAATTTGTTTTTTTTTTTTTTCTTTTTTTTAATATTTTGGGTTTGATCAATAAAAAATCATTCTTAAAAATTGAATATAATTAAAGCATATGTATCCATGTGAAATTTGCCTCCAAAACATCGTTCGGTACATCAACATTATATTGGCTAATGCTAATATGCCTTCGTATTGTTCAAAATCAATGTCAATCCATGGAGTATTACTTGTTAAAAAAAGCATTTACCTAATTTAATAAATTTAGATTCAGTACATATTCGTACTGATTTCACTGACATGGCTTCATTTTTCTCATGAAATCCACGCTGGGCATTTTCAATTAGTTTTATAATTCCATTAGCAAATTCTTATCAATTCCATTGAAAAAAAAATTGATTTTTACATTTATCGAATGTTTTAAGGATATGCTTGAGCCATGTCCAAAAACTCTGGCTTCCAAAAGACATAAAAAAAATCATATGTATACCTGTTAAATTTTAAGTAAGAGCAAGAAGATTTACAATTTTGAAATGATATAATTATCAATAGATCACAAAAATTGAAATACAATGCAAATATATCAATATTCATTGACAGGCGCTATTAAAAAGTCGAACTAATTTCGAGTGGATGAACTAAAACATCATGATGATAAAAATAGAAATTACATTTTATTCTTCTCATTAAATCAGATAAGTAACAATGTCCGGCAAAATATATATATATATATATCGATGTTAATACACTTGATCACTATCATATCTGATAGATGAAAATTATCTTTAAAGCTTGTTCAAAATATCTGATATGAAATTATTGGCGAAAGTATAAAAACAAAAGTCTCCTTCTCCAAAAACAGAGTGAAAACAATATTTCCATGATGAAGGTCTTAACATTATCGTTACTTTTTTGCTGTTTAACAGGTAAAAATCTAATCCATGATAGAATAAAAAATGTAGTTTTCATTTAGGAATTATTCAAAAAAAAAAAAAAAATTTGAAATTGAAACATTTAACTGAATTGAATGATATTTTCTCTTACATAGTTTCAATTTCGAGCGCCAGCGTTGACAACATCAATAATGAAATTACGGAGCCATCTCAACTTACCTTTCAACATTGCCGAAATACAGGCATTGATTCGGTTTGTTTGGGTTCAATTTTTCGTTTCACACCGAATGTAGCAAAATTAGATGGAAATTGTATTAGATCATCATCAATAAGACTAAGTAATTTGTTGTGGAACGTTAAATTGTGCAAAACCAAGTCATCACAACATGTAGACGTGTATTTGGAATCTTCATCGAAAAATCAAAGTTGGTCTTGTAATGCAGAGGCAAACTTCAAATTAATTTCGAAAAGCGCTCACATGCCTATTGTGAAAAAATTGGCCCTTCATAAGTTCACCAATTTACATTCATCATTTGGAATTGAGGGATTCACCACTTGGGATACATTCCAGAAATATATTGTTAACAATGAAGTCAATTTTGAAATTGAAATTTCAACAAATCAGCCACATAACACTGAATCATCGGATATTGAACCAATTTACACACGTCTTCATGTAATGTTAGAAAATGTAGACAAATTGACCCAAGTTGATTCGCCCAAAGTAATAGTACGTGGCATTAAATGGAATGTTCATGTTGAAAAGAAGGATAATTCATTGGCTCTCTATTTGCAAGCTGACGAGAAAGATTTTGACACACGTTATTACCACAAAGTTACTGCGACTTTTAAATTACTTTCATTCGATAGCAATAAAAAACCTTTCATCAAAGAATTAAAGCAGGATTTCCAATGGGGTTCACCACAACATGGATTCGATCAATTTATGCCTTGGTATGACTTTATGAACGTAGTTAACAAATATGTTGTGAAAGGCAAAGCCAGCATCCTTGTTCAATTCAGTGTAAGTGAACCGAAATCACTATGGGACATCGATGGAAAATATTTACAAGAAAATCAATAATTGAAAATGCGATTCGATTTCCATTCAAATATATGCCAGCATTTTAGAATAAAGAGTTAACAATCGTTATTCTTTACAAATTAACCTTGAACGAAAATTAAACCTTTAATTGAATTCAGCTCAATTTGAAAATCATTTCCAATTTGTAAAATGTACACTTTATGAAGAAAACTGAATAAAAATACGAAGAAATTTATTACAATTTACCATTCTTTTATTATAATTTTAAAAAACACTTTCTGTTATATAGTTAAAAAAATCTATTCATTAGATCGAAAGAAGAGTGAAAAAAGTGTCCAAATTGTGGAATGATCACTAAAAGAAATATTGCTACTAGTGGATATAATTTAATATTCTGAATGATTGCTGATTGGTCCACATCCATTCGGTAGAATGTCAAAACATATTTTCCGAACGATTTTTGCGGAAAAGTTTTTATTCAATACCGGTAAAAACACATGCTACCGAATGTACCAAAAGTTTGACCGTTTTTATGTTCTCAGAGTATATACGTTCAAAGTTACTCCATAAGTCCTTTAAACATCATGTAATATGAGAAAACCGCGTTTATAAACTAAAAAATTATTAATTATATTGTTTTTTTTTTTTCTTTTAAATTCGATATATTAAAAGAAAAAAAACAATAAATTTTTCATTTGATTTTAAAATAAAACTTACTTTAGCAAAAGTCATCAAATCCAATATGATCATATTAGATCCATGATAGCCCATTGATCTTTGTGTATTATGTATCATGATAATTAAATTGATCTGCAATTGTTGTGGAAATTCTGGCCAATTACATTCGAATAAGCTATTTGACATTTCTTCAAAGCTTTCGATAGCCAATTGTCCGAAGAAACAGTACAAAAACAGATTTGCACCACTATAAACAAATCCCAAGCAAAACAATAAACAGAGTAAAATCAACGTCTTTTAATTGCTAAAAAGTGAATATAATACACATTAATCAATCTCAAATCCATTGTCAGTTTTACAAACGGATTAAATTACCAAGTCAAATTGAAGAATAGCACAAGACAACATTATCTCATTAGAAACCATTTGAATTATAATGACAGAACTGTACACTTCAGCTGATTTAAAAAACCAACTGAAAAACAACAATCAAAAGCCAAATCAAATAGTTTATGCTTAGTAATCAATGATAGCTAATTTTTATTTCTGAATTTTTAACAAACGAATGTTTTAAAATTCCACATAAATTTCGTAAAATATTTTTTGAATTTAAATCGAAACTCGTATTTTACTCACATTTTAATTGTTATGTGAAAACGAATAAGATCAGCAAACATTTCATTTAATTTCTGTTTATTTTCGCTGCATAACAAATGTACGAACATTTTATGAAATGCGTAATGATGCAAACAAAAGGATATCAATGGTATAAGAAGTGTGGCATTAAAGAGAAAGAATATTTCACCATATACAATCGAGAATATCAAACAATACAAAATCGAGATCACAGTGAAAGATACATTGCCAATGAAAAATATAGGCATCACTATTTTAAAGCAGCATTTCCACATCCATTCGCTTATATAATTTGCTCTCTTCAAATATTGAAATGATTCTTTGGTTGAGTCTAAAATTAAATGGTTATTGTTTAGAAAAAGAACAATTTTACAATACTCGAAAAAATGTCCAATATTTGTAGAAAAAATATAAGTTTTGGGAAAAATTGTAAATTTTGGGGAAAATTGTAAATTTTAGGATTTTTTTTTTTTAATTTGTTATATTATATCTATTAGATTTTTTTTTTATTTATAAACTTACTGTCATCATAAATTTGCGCAAGTGTTTCAAAAACGTTTACAATTTTTTCTCTACTCATGATCACAACTAAAATTGCATTTGCAATGGGAAAATACGCAGTAACTTGGAATTAGTGCATAAAATGTTTCGCCCAAACTAACTTTGATAATGATTATTAAGTAAATTAAACTGGATATAAATCCGGACATCAAAATTGTGCCATTTATAATCACAAAAATCAAACGAAATATTTTTTCAGTAATTTTTATATTATCATCAGCGGGTAACACACAAAGCAATGTTAAAACTCTTTGATTTAATACTAACGGCTTCATGTCTTAAAATTTATTCAGTAATTTTTGATTTTAATTTATTTTGTTCCGGTGTTTCTTCTCGAGCGCATCTCAAAATTAAAGTCACCAATTTGATGTGCTTTTATTTTATAGCATTTTTCATTGCTTTGAAATGTGCACCTTGGTCGGAAAGTTATTGCAAATAATTTATAAATATTATACATTATTGAATACCATTTTTATGTATTTCTCATGCTATAATTTTACTAAATGCATTTGAAGAATTTCTAGATTTAATCTGGTTGATCCATACGTCGAATTTCCCACTGTAAAAATTGACTCCAGAGTAAAAAATATATTTAGCATGTCCAATAATTATAGTAAGTGCGCTGAATGCTTGATATATATTTAAATTATTAACATTATTAAAATAGCATATTGCTTTGTCCAGTACATAAATATTGAATTATAATAACATTTAATTCATATTGAACCTCATTTATTTTATTTTCATTGTGGTTTTCAATTCTTGAATGCATTTGGTTGTTGCATTGAATATTCACACATGTTAAATGTGAATATATATATTGAGCATCAATTTTATTACTTTCCATGTCATGTTCACTCCATTATTATTATTTATCTTTTTTCGGTATTTAACAATAGTTTAATATATTCTGCCTCGGTGGGCAATTGTTTAGTATATTATCACTAATAGTTTTCTATATTGTCACTATTAATCTGGTTGTAATTTTAATAAATTTAACTATTTAATATTTTAATTTATTCTATAAGATGTTTTTTTTTTTTTTTTAGAATTTTTTAATATTTTCTTATTTTTTTTTCTCTTTTTTTTTCCAAAAAGTGCTCATTTTCTTTTATAATTTTGAATAAAATGATTACCGTTTTCGTTCTGCCCCCTTGAATTTTTTTTTTAAGTTTAATACAAAAAATGAAGAAAAAGAAGGGGGAGGAGAAAAAGAGAAGTGTGTTTATGTATGTTGGTGTCAAGGATTTGTAATGGTTCTTCCCCATTGTTACTAAATAACGAAAAAAATTGTTTTCTTCTTTAGTTGTGTATTCCATCAATTTCTAAGAAAAAAAAAAGAATTCTCAAATTTTTTCTAAAAAGTAATTTCACATATTATAATCACAACATTACATAACCCTTTATAAAGCTAGATATTCTTTCCAATCACTTAACAACGACTAATTTTATGTATTTCGGAATTTCATTTTTGTTTCATAGTCTTATAGAAATTACTGAATCTAAAAGTTTTTAAATTTGGTTTCATTGCCCTTCTTAATGAATTTGATAAGAATTCATTGGGGAAAAATAAAAACATGAAAGTTTTCGTGTTTGAAATCAGTGAAATCGCAATAGTTCCAAAATGAAGACCTTTGCTTTAGCATTGCTTTTCGGCTGTTTTACATGTAATGTGTTTTCATGATTTTTTTTTTCGATTTTTATTGTTCAACAATGTTGGTTA
Source organism: Resseliella maxima (assembly GCA_029041755.1). Lineage (NCBI taxonomy): Eukaryota > Metazoa > Arthropoda > Insecta > Diptera > Cecidomyiidae > Resseliella > Resseliella maxima. The sequence goes on along the minus strand of JAQOWM010000293.1, from coordinate 310,008 downwards.
AATTGCTTGAAGACATAAGACATGCATATTTTATTTGTTGTTTTAGAAAAAAATAAAAATATATTTTATTAATAACATATTCATTCTGTTCTTACAGCGAGTATTCTGAATGTCACAGCACTAAACATTAACAATGAAAACATTGATTTATTAACTTTCCAACATTATAGAAACTCGGAGAGTACAATTGCAAATTCAGTTTGCTTGGGTTCAGTCTTCCGTTTCACTTAAAATATGTCAAAATTAGACAAGGAATGTGTAAAATCATCTCTAATTAATTTAAGCAATTTGTTGTGGAACATTAAATTGTGCAAAACAAAAACAATAAATGAAGTTGAAATGGTCAACGTGTATTTGGAATCGATTTCAATAGATGAGACAACACACTGGTCTTGTAATGCAAATGCCACATTTGAATTAATTTCAAATGGTGTTCCTTTAGTGGAAAAATTGCCTCTTCATAGGTTCACCGAAGTGAATTCATCACACGGAATTGAATTCAGCACCTGGAATAATTTCCAAAAATACATTGTTAACAATGAAGTTAGGTTTGAAATTGAAATTTCAACAAATCCCCCGGATATTGAACCAATTTACACACGTCTTCATGTAATGTTAGAAAATGTAGACAAATTGACCCAAGTTGATTCGCCCAAAGTAATAGTACGTGGCATTAAATGGAATGTTCATGTTGAAAAAAAGGATAATTCATTGGCTATCTATTTGCAAGCTGACGAGAAAGATTTTGACACACGTTATTACCACAAAGTTACTGCGACTTTTAAATTACTTTCATTCGATAGCAATAAAAAACCTTTCATCAAAGAATTAAAGCAGGATATTCAATGGGGTTCACCACAACATGGATTTGATCAATTTATGACTTGGTATGATTTTATGAATGCGGCCAACAAATATGTTGTGAAAGGCAAAGCCAGCATCCTTGTTCAATTCAGTGTAAGTGAACCGAAATCACTTTGGGACATCGATGAAAATGATTTACTAGGAAGAAAATAAGTCCTATTTGTTTTTCTTCATTAATTTCATTGAACATTTTTCATTTATTCACATGAATACAATGGAATTGTTTAATTTTTCGTGAATAAAATAAAATTGTTTACAAAAGTTGAATGTATTCAAAAAGGGGGTTTTTTTTTCTCAAATACATATTTATTGTTTCCCTAATTATATTGTTTCATTATCTTAAACTGTGCATATTTATATTCAAATATAAAAATTTGAAAACAATTGTTCAAATAAAATTATATTTTTTTCTGTTTTAGTTACGTCAATCTAATTTCATTTTGAAGAACAATTTAGCAATTATAAAAAAATGCCAATTATAAATAAAATTATATTCACAAATATTTCGAATTCAATGTTGAACGAAAAATATTGCGATAATTACACATTTCGAAATGAATTGTTATAATTGACACATTAATAAGTCGAATGACGTTAAAAACGATTAATAAAAAAAAAAATATTTTTATTCTTTCTAATGGAACTTATTAGCATGTGTTCCTAGATTAAAATAGAACATTTTCAACGAATATGAAATTTTGATCTTAACTTTTCACATAAGCTATTTTTAAGCATTATTAGATAATAATGGATTCAATGATTAAATTGTTAAAATATGAATTTCATATGACTCTTTGGATATTGATAAGCAATCATTTATTGCTATGTTTAATTTTCAACAAACTAGTCAATTTTTCCCTCGATTATACAATACGATAAGATATTGTTAACAATAATTGTTGTCACGTGAAACCAAATGCGGAATAAAAATGGATTTCTGTTTCAATGTCCCGGCTTTTATACAATCTCTTTTAAAACATGTGCTCAAACATGTTACGTTTTCCTACTGATTCAACACAACTGATTATTTATTTGTATCCATTTTAACACAAAAGTAGATTTTGGCAAACATTACTGGCAAAAATATTCATATGCAAACTAACTACAAAATTTTAAATAACAAAACTGTCCATTGAAAAAATTAACACTGAAATCCTTATTAAATCATGATTATTTTTAGCGAATTTAAGCAATATACAAAAGCGTTCGCGACGACGTTATTCAGTTCGACAGTTGGTAAATTCTTGAATAATTGTAGAAAAAAAACGTTAATAGAAATGTTTTCAAAATTATCAAAAATATTTTGCATAATAACATGTTTTTCGGTTACATTAAACGCTCAAAATTGTAAATCATCGATTAGGACGGCAAGTGGTCCATCGGTACCCAAGAAAATTTGGTCAGACCAATTGATATTTGAAGAAAATTTTAACAGCTTGGACTCAAAATGATGGCAACGACAGAGAACATTTTGGAGGTGGCGGTGTAAGTATTGCAAAACATTTTCCTTTTTCTTCATTTAGAAACTTCATTACACAATGCTGCAGCAATTTTACGCGTTTTTTCTCGTTATTATTTTCTGTTAGTATGATGTTTTGTCGTTCCAAAACGCTAATAAAATCAAAAAAATCTGACGCCGTTTGTGAGTTACAGCTCAAAACGTGAAAAAAGTCAACTTTCGGTTTTTCTGACCACTCTACACACCATAAGTCAGCAACCAGTCCACATATTTTGATAGTTAGACACATTGTAGAAAGGTTGAACCAATGCGCAAATTTTAAGTGCTCACACGTCAAAATCGGTTCACATTTGTGGCCACAATAAGCTCTCAAAGGTCGACCTACGCACATTTTCATGCCCATTTTCTCACACTTCATGATCCATAACTCAGCAACCGGTTGAGATTTTTTCGATTTTTAAACGACAATTCTTTGACACTTATGAGTCAAAAATTTTAAGCCATAGAACACAAAAATCGATCGACGCATATGGAAGTTACATTTAAAAAACTAGAATTTTTGAAAAATTCCATACAAATGACATTTGTTACACTTAACTGAATATATGTCGGGAACTATATGTGGTATCGTCATGAAGTATACCATTTTGGAAAGGGCAGACTAGTGCGCAAATTTTAAGTGCTCAAACACTGAAATTGGTTCACATTTGGGGTTGCTATAGGAACATATATTCGATTTTGGGTGATTTTTTTCAACATTTTTCACACATTTCTGTAATTTGTTGCTATAAAATGATCAAAAATACACCGGTTGCGCATTGGTTCAACCTTTCTACAATGTGTCTAACTGTCAAAATATGTGGACTGGTTGCTGACTTATGGTGTGTAGAGTGGTCAGAAAAACCGAAAGTTGACTTTTTTCACGTTTTGAGCTGTAACTCACAAACGGCGTCAGATTTTTTTGATTTTATTAGCGTTTTGGAACGACAAAACATCATACTAACAGAAAATAATAACGAGAAAAAACGCGTATGGAAAAAATTTTTTTTTGCAGCATTGTGTTATCTATAACTAGTAAATTCAATTAGAACGGTGAATTTCAATGGTATGTTGATGGAAATGAAAATAGCTTTGTAAAAGATGGAAAGTTGCACATTAAACCAACGTTAACAGCAGATCGAATTGGTTACGATGCGATTGAAAACACGTATATTCGTTTGAATGATTGCACTGATCCGGACAAACAATTCTGTGAACGTCAAGCTGGTGGTGATGTTATAATAAATCCAGTACAGAGTGCACGTTTAAATACCGTCAAATCTTTCTCCTTTAGATATGGTCGAGTGGAAGTCATTGCGAAAAATCCACAAGGTGATTGGCTTTGGCCAGGTATGAAAAACCATCAAAAACTGTTTGAATGCTTTCCATTTTTGACTTAAAAGTGTGAATAATTCGTTGTTAGCCATTTGGTTATTGCCAACTAAATCGCAATATGGTTGGTGGCCAAGATCAGGTGAAATTGATTTGATGGAGTCACGCGGAAATATTAAATATGGAAGTGGAAAGCAAATTAATGTCGAAGAAATTACTTCAACACTTCATTTTGGACCAAGTCCAGATCAAAATGGATTCGTAACAGCAACATACTCTAAAAACAATGCTAATGGTTATCAAAAAGATTTTCATAAATATGCATTGGTATGGGATAAAAGTGGAATTACGTTTTTTGTCGATGGAAAACAATTCGGTTCTAACTTGGACAAGTCCAGAATTTATTATTGATTCTGTTAAAGTTTGGGCAATTTAATAATTTATGTAAGAGTTTTCAAAGAATTTGATACGTTTAGATGGATTTTGTTGCGAATAAAATTGTATTATAAAATAAAACTTTTCAAAATTGAAATAATTTTGTTTTAAATTAAAATAAAAAAATATTCAGTATTGTTTGGTACAATTTCTGTGTATTAATAATTATTGGCGCCTTTGATAGATCTCTTTGAAACACAACACATTTTCTTGCTCTCTTGGTAATCAAGTGGTCGTTAGAAGAAAAAAACACATCATCAATGAGTCACTTTTCCAAAGATTAGTTTCTTAGGAAATTTTAATATTGATAGACAACTTCCCAAATCCAAGATACCAGGTGGACATTAATTTGGAATCGTATTCAAAGGACAAAACAAGAGTTCTTGATCAATTTAGAATAAATGAATCAAAATCACTTCGAGATATTGACGAAAATAATTTACCAGGAAGCAAATAATTCATAAAAATTATATCCATAATTTAATCTGTAGAAATTTATATTCAAATATGAAAGCATGTTTGTTCGCTTGTTCATATTAACTAATATTTATCCAGTTTGCATCGATATTTATTCATTTTGAAAAAAAATGTTGCAATTTAAATAAATGCTGATTATAAATAAAATTATATTTACAAATATTTGGAATTAATTGTTGAAAGTACATTATTATTTAAAATAAACATTTTGAAATGAAATGTTTTTGTTACGTTTGACGCAATATGTAAATCGAATGACGTAGAAAGTATAAAATAAGACTTTTATTCACATGTAATCGAACTTTTCACCATGTGTTGATTCTTCAAATTTTAGGGGAGAGACACATGAATTTGTATTCCTAAAAATCGCAGAATTCATCTAGATCTTTCACATATGTTTTATATCGAATGAAGAATTCAAAGAATAAACTGATAAGATGGGAGTTATATTAAGTAAAGTCTTAAACATTCTCTGCTGGTTTATATGCAATATATTATAGAGCGACATTGAACTTATAATAATCCATACAATTTGACAACGTTTATAATAGATAATATATTGTAAATAATAATTGTTGTCATGAAATCAAATGAAAGCGAATTTCTATTTCAATATTCTGAATTTTTAACAATCTCTGTTAAAACATATGAGCAAACATTTTGAATTTTTTTATTTATTCAACACAACTGATTACATATTTTTTATCCTCGTTTCTCGTCCATTTTAAGACAATTGTAACTTTTTGAAAACATTGTTTGCAAAAATACTTATATGCAAATTAATTGCAAACTTTCAAATCTTCATTAAATCATATTTATTTTTAACAGACTAGAGCCATATATAAAGAGTTTGTTCGCCGATGTTGTTCAGTCTGTTTTTGTATTTACTTGAGTAAAAAGAACGTTCTGATATACAATACAAAATGATTTTACATTTACCATTATTACTTTGCATAATAAATTGTTTCTCAATGTCAGTGAACGCTCAAGGTTGTAAACCGTCTATAACAACGGCTAGTGGTCCTTCTGCGCCCACTGAAATTTGTTCAGGCCAATTGATATTTGTAGAAAATTTTGACAATTTGGATACACAACGATGGCAACGACAGGTGACATATAAAATTATAGATTTATAAATCTTTTTCTTTTGAGAATTCTAAATTTATTTAATTTTAAAATTGTTTGAAAAATTCAAATAGATTACATTTTGGGGCGGTGGTGTAAGTTGCATGAAAAATTGTTTTTTTTTTTTTCAATTTGGAGATTTATTACGAATCGTGGTGACACCTTTCAATTACTCCCTTATTTAAACAGAATGGAGAATTTCAGTGGTATGTGGGGGATAATGCAAATAGCTTTACAAAAGATGGAAAATTGCATATTAAACCAACGATAACAGCAGATCGAATTGGTTACGATGCGATTGAAAACACGTATATTCGTTTGAATGATTGCACTGATCCGGACGAACAATTCTGTGAACTTCAAGCTGGTGGTGATATTATAATAAATCCAGTACAGAGTGCACGTTTGAATACCGCCAATTCTTTCTCCTTCAGATATGGTCGAGTGGAAGTCATTGCGAAAAATCCACAAGGTGATTGGCTTTGGCCAGGTATGAACAATCAAAAACTGTTTAAATGCTTTCTATTTTTGAATTAAAAATGTGAATAATTCGTTGTTAGCCATTTGGTTATTGCCAACTGAATCGCAATATGGTTGGTGGCCAAGATCAGGTGAAATTGATTTGATGGAGTCACGCGGAAATATTAAATATGGAGGTGGAAAGCAAATTGGTGTCGAAGAAATTACTTCAACACTTCATTTTGGACCAAGTCCAGAACAAAATGGATTCAGAACAGCAACATACTCTAAAAACAATGCTAATGGTTATCAAAAAGATTTTCATAAATATGAATTGATATGGGATGAGAGTGGAATTAAATTTTTCGTTGATGGCATTGAATTTGGTTTTGCTGCTGTTAATAATGGATTCTGGAACCGTGGAGGCTTTAGTGGACAAAATATTTGGGCGAATGCCTCAAAAATGGCACCATATGATCAAGAAGTAACTAAAAAATTCAACATTTATAGTTGCAGTTAAAATTTCAATGAAATGTTCATACAAATCTAATAATTTTTTATTGAAATGCAACAAATTTTCCATTTACAGTTCCATATTCTTATAAACTTAGCCGTTGGTGCCACAAATGGCTATTTCCCCGAAGGCATACCAAATCAAAATGGAAACAAGCCATGGGCTGATACTTCTCCAAGAGCAATGAAAGATTTCTGGACAAATAGGAATCAATGGCTTCCAACTTGGACAAGTCCAGAATTTATTATTGATTCTGTTAAAGTTTGGGCAATTTAACAGTCCGTTCAACAGCTCTCAAAGATTTTGATGTAAATGGAGCCTTTTGCAAAAAAAAAAAATTATCAAATTGAAATGAAAATAAAAATTTTTTTGCATTATTGAGTCCAATCTCTATTAACAATTATTAGCGCATTTGATACATCTCCTTGAAGTACCTAACAAATTTTTTTTGGTAATCAAGTGCTCCTTGCTAATGAATCATAAGAAGAAACTCACCATCATTCAGTCACTTTTCTCAAGATCGATCTCTCAAGATAGTTAAAAGCAGCTTCTTTAACAGTAAAATATTTAAAAACAACTTCAGGCACGTGTTGATTAGTGTTCAATAATTTCTGTTATCTCAATTGCAGATAATTTAAAAAAAAAAAATTGAACCAAATTACGCAAGACTTATTTACGGTATTCTTCATTCATCGATGTTCAATATCATATTGATCATCCATCGACAGCAATTGTCAAAATACAACAACAATAACATAAAATACACTTCTCAGAGGGCGCTAGTTTCTATCGCAATTGACAATTCTTCGATGATATATTGATAAAAATAGAACTTACCTATATTCAATTTAGTGAACTCTTATAAGTTCAATAAATTGCGACAACAATTCCCGGAAGAGCATATTGATTTTGACATACTCGGAAAAAAAAATTACTTGAAAATCATTATCTACTGAATTATTGTTTTAATCTGAACGGCTAGTAGCTACTTGAAAACAATTCCATTGTCATTGATGAAAAATATAAAAACAAAAATTTTTGTCTTCGAAATCAGAGTGAAAACGATAGTCCAAACATGATGACCTTATCGGTAGTATTGCTGTTTTGCTGTTTCACAGGTGAAAATCTTTTATTTTTTTTTTCCAAATCAAAGAAAAATCGAAACAATTTTTCTTTAAAAAATTGTTGTAATAGATTTTTCTGCTTTTAAAATTCATACTTAATAAATGAAGTTTTTTGTACTTCTATAGCCACAATTTTGAATGTAACTGCACGCAACATCGTTGATGAAAAAATCAATGATGGCACAAAAATGGGTTTGGTTAGCTTAGGATCTGAATTTTTTTATAAAGCAAATGCTGACCATCTGAAGCGGCCACTTAAGCAGCACGAAAAAAATATTTGCACTAGATCATCAAAGTTTAAATTGAGCAATGTGTTTTGGTATATACAAGTGTGCAAAACAAAAATTGAAGGAAATGCTGAGGTAGTTGGAATATTTTTAGTAACAGCAGACACAATCAAACCTTGGTCCGCTAACATTGAGGCATCATTTAAATTGCTCGCCGTACCTGGATACAAGTCCTTAGTGAAAAAATTACCAAAGCAAACATTTACTAATGAAAATTTGGCAGTTGGTTTCGAAACAATGATCAATTGGAAAGAGTTTCAAAATTATATCAGTGAAAACAAAACGAACTTTAAAATTGAAATTTCTGCAAATGTTATGAATACGGCTCCACCATCAGATACTGAAATAGTTGGAACGAAATTGCATGTTATGTTAGAAAATGTCGACCAAATGACAACAGTTGATTCACAGCAAATAACTGCACGAGGCATCAAATGGAATGTTCGCCTTGAAAAAAAGGGCAACGCATTGGCCGCCTATTTTCAAGCTGATGAAAAAGATTTTGATGTACGTTATTACTATGATGTCAATGTTTCATTTAAACTAATTTCATTTGATAGCCAAAAGAAACCGCTTCTCAGGGAATTGAAAAAGGATTACCAATGGGGTTCACCACAATTCGGATTCGATCAATTTATGAATTGGAGTGACTTTGTGAGTCCAATCAACAAATATGTTGTAAAAGGCAAAGCAAGCCTTTTGGTTCAATTCACAGTAAATGAACCGAAACCACTTTGGAATATTGAAGAAAATGATTTACCAATTAGTAAATAATTTATTAAAAGGATTTTCGAGTTTCAATTTCATTTATATGAGTAAATGTTATAAAGAAAAATATTAAATGGAAATTTTAAATGGAAAAATCACATCGGGAAAATAATTGAGACAGTTTACCTTTGGAATGTTGCCAACATTTTGATATTAAATACTTATCACGAAACAGTTTCAAATAAAATGATTACAAAACTAAAAACACATAAACTTTTAATTGTTGAGATTGAGATTCAATAGATTTTTTAAAGAAAGAGCTAAACTTAGTGACAAAGAGACATTTATCAATTATTATCTGCATGTTTTTTTGCAGTTATGAGATAGTAAGTAAAAATCATTTTGTTTTTTCAGCATTAGAAACTATAAAAATTACACCTTAGACACATTTTCACCATATTAACTGGATTGAGTGAATCATTTGGCAAATAATCGATATGAATCATAATTGCGGATACAACTTGAATCGAAAATGTTTTGAATTCAAATACTACACATTGAAAAGAATGCAAAATACTATTCAAAGTTGACGATCAATATTTTCTTCATCTAATAATAAGGAAATTCCACTGGGTCAACTATTTTAAATAAAAATACAGAATACTTTTACGGCTTCTTCAAAAAATGTGCTGACACGTTTATTATGGCAAGTTTTACTTTCAAAAATCAAATAAAAACAATGATCAGATCATCATCAAAATGATATTGCTTAACTAGAGTTTTGAAAACGCAACATGTTTCCAGATAAATAATTTTGGAAAATTTTCCATGCAAAATTGTAATTTTTTCGAAAATCTATTCATTGGCCTAATTTTGAATTTTTCATCATCTTTTGATTATCTGTTGATGTTTATTCAAAAAATGTGTGAAAACTCAGAAAAATTGGCCCAAAAACAATGGGAAAAATCAATAATCAGTTCTATTTGAGATCTTTGGAAAATATGAAAACAAATTTTCAAGAAAAAAATGGTGTATTTACTTGATGAGACATTTTTATATACTGTGTAAACTTTCAGGTGTGTATGATTATCGATTTAAGCTCAGGCCCCAATGGGTTTACTTAAAATCGTTCACAGAATTATAATTATTGACATAATCCACAGCTGATCACTATCTCGTTAAAAAAATGCAAAATAATATATAACAATAGTAAATGACGAATCATAATAAGCTAAAAACACAACGTTTCGCTTATCTCTCCACAAACGTAGTTTTATGTATATTTTCCAGTATTTGGCTCAATAACATGAAACTTAGTTGAAATAATAAGTATTTAAGCAATGATTAAATCTGTCTAATTCAGTTCTATTTGATACGTACAGAAAGAATCAATAAAAGTCATTTACAATGTGGAAAATAGTTGTTATAGCTTTGAGCATTTCAAGCTGCATTGCTCAAGATTGTAAACAGTCGATAACAACTGTGAGTGGCAGTTACGCTCCAAGTGAAATCAGCTCTGGTAATTTTAAATGAATTTTTTTACACATTGAACAAAAAACTATGGCAACCGGAATCAACATTCAGCGAAGGCGGTGTCGTCCTATGTCTTTTTATACATTTTGGAATAATGAATTTGAATGGTATACAGCTGACAATGAAAATAGTTTTGCCAGAAATGGTAAACTGACTATAAAACCTACATTAACCGCTAATATAATCGTTTACGTAAATCAAGTTGAATCAAAACTTCATTATGGACAACTTTTCAATTCGATGCTCGAATCGAACACATTCGATAAAACTGATGATAGTTTTGACCATGTTTTTCATAAATATGGATTAATTTGGAATGATAGCGGTATGACATTCTCCATTGATGTTGAAGTAATTGGATCGGTGTCAGCAAACGATGGATATTGGGCACAAACCGTATTTGAAGGAGAGAGTCCATGGGAAAATGGAACAGCAATGGCTCCATTCGATCAAGAAGTAATAAAATTATTTTATATCATGCACAACTGCACAATAATTGACTCTTTTTCTGTCTTAATCTTTTCATTCCCCACAGTTTTATATTCTAATCACTTTGGCTGTCGGTGGCACGTCTGGCTTTTTTCCTGATAATGACGGCACTGTTAAGCCATGGAGTAATGAATCACCTGACACTGCAGCGAAGGATTTTTGGACATGTCGTCAACAATGGATTCACGAAAAACAACATTTGTTATTGATTCAGTTAAAGTTTGGGCTATTTAAGAATAAAAATTGTTCTCTTTTCTACTTGAAAATAAATGAATAAAATAGTGACTCAAAAGTGAAGGAACATGTAATTTTGAGCATTTCAAGTTGCATTGCACAAGATTGTAAGCCATCGATAACAACTGTTAGAGGCAAGTTTGCTTCAAGTGAAATCTTCTCTGGAGAATTGATTTTAGAAGAAAATTTTAATACATTGAACAAAAAACTTTTTAAACCGGAATCAACTTTCGGTGGCGGTGTAAGTTTTCTCAATTAAAAGTAGTCAATTCTCAAACATTTTTTTTTTTTTTTTTTGTAAACCTTTCATTTTGAACATTCAACTATAATTCCATTCATTTTATCACTCATTTAGAATAATGAATTTCAATGGTACGTTTACGATGATGAAAATAGTTTTGCAAGAAATGGTACACTTAATATCAGGCCAACATTAACGGCTAGTAAAATTGGTGATTATGGCGTTGAAAATGGTTATGTCAAATTATATCATTGTACGGATATGGAAAATTCGGAAAATTGTGAACGTCAAGCTGATGAAAATGTTATTATTAATCCAATACAAAGTGCTCGTTTGAATACTCAAAACTCATTCAATTTTAAATACGGACGCATTGAAATTGTTGCAAAAACACCCAGAGGAGATTGGTTAAAACCAGGTAAAATGCCTCACTTTATTAAGAGAAATTTTAATCATAATTTAATAGAATTTTTTTCATTTATAATTGATTTTAAAGCTCTTTCACTATTGCCTGTTAATAAAAACTATAAAGGATGGCCGAGCAAAGTTGATATGATGGAATCACGAGGGAATCTTAAATACGTTAATCAAATTGAATCGAGTTTACACTATAATTCGATAAATGAGACAAAATCTTTCCATAAAACTAATGATACATTTGATCAAGCTTTTCATAAATACGGATTAATTTGGAATGAGAGTGGAATACAGTTTTTTTATTGACGATGAAGAACTTGGATCAGTGCCAACAGAAGATAAATACCATGATCAAGCTAATTTTAAAGAACAGAATGCTTCGATAAAAGACACATTAATTGCACCATTCGACCAAGCAGTAAGACTTTATTCATTTTTACTCATTTTTTTTCATTTGTATAAATGAATTCTTTCTTTGCCATAGTTTTATCTTCAAATCAACTTGGCCATTGGCGGTACATCAGGTTTTACTCGAGATAATGACAAAACCAATAAACTATCGAGCGATAATTCAGTCGAAACAGAATCGAAGCATTTTTGGGAAAAGCGTCAACAATGGATTCCCACTTGGAAAAATGCACAAAATTACACTTATACCTTTGTTGTTGATTCAGTAAAAATTTGGGCTATTTAAACAATATTAATGACGCAAACGCTTATAAATTGACGTACAATTTATAAATAATTTCAAGTATTGTATGTAAAATATTGCCTCGAAAATGGTTGAAAATAATATTCTGTATTTCACATCAATGCAAATGATACTAAATAGTGAATTTCTTTTGAATTCGCATTTAAAATCCAAAAAAATAAAAAAAAATTTCCATCAAAACAACATCCATTCTGTCATTGCAGATAAAACCAACAGACTGAAGTGTAAATAATCACATTCCAGTTGAATGAAAACTTTTTCGCATTCTATTCTGAACTAAGTATTTTCATGACAATTTTATTTTGAATAATACGTCTGTTAAAATGTTAATGTTGAAATCAACTGAAAAAATATTCATTAATTTTGAAAGACTCAAGTGAATTGTCTCAAGTTCAAAGGTTAAGCACTGAGAAAACTGAGAAAAATTGAGAAAAAAATTCAAATGAAATTGAATATTAGAATAGAAATAATTCAATAAGAAAAAAGTTTCAAATAGTGATGAATTTCTATTAAATGACAAGAAATTATTTGCACATTTTTGATATTTGGTGAAAAAAAATATTCAATATTAGTTTCACAGATGATATTTTTGCGAGAAAAAAAAAGAATTGAAAACAAGAACGAGCAATGAATAATGACAGAATAGTAATTTGTAAATGAATATGTCATCTTATATCAAAAACCCATTGGAAATGCCGTTAAATAATCGTAGTTCGAGAAAAATAAACACTGAATGAACGACGTTATCAAAACAATTTGCGTGTCTATACAACATACGTTATGCCATATTCGTTGCGCAAACTTGTTTTAATATCAATGTCACGACCTCGATACATCTCTGAATTCCAGTGTTTTGTTTTCTGCTTGTTTGTATTCAAACATGTCATTTATTTGTTTTTATTTAAAATAGCCGATTGCTTGTTTGTCTCTTCACTCTTTTCCATTTCACGAGATTCTTTTTATACATGTATGTGCAACATTTTCAATGTATTGATTGCAAACTAATCAAAAAACTCGTTTTAATCTTTTGAATATTTTTAGATTGCTGATAATGAGCATTAGCACGGGGTCAAATTTATGTTCAGTATAATTTTGTACTGCGTTAAAAGCAGAACATTCTGAAAATGTTTTTACAATTAATTTTTGGATTATTGTGTTGGTTAACCATTTCAATTGCTGATGGCTGCAGTCCATCAATAACAACAGCAAGCGGTTTTGCTGCACCACAACAAATTTGCTCCGGAAATTTAATATTTGAAGAAAACTTTGATAGTTTAGATAAAAATAAATGGAGGTAACATATTTTATACCAACTTTTTTCTAAATATTCTGAAAAATAGAAAGATTTTTTCTATCGTATTACATAGTATAAAACATATAGAGATATTAATATAAAAACGTTTTAAAAAAATATCTAGTCCAAGAATGTTAATTAAATAAATAACTTTTTAGGCCTCAAGTGACTTTCTGGGGAGGCGGTGTAAGTGTTGATGTTATAATTTATTTTCATTTCTACATCAAATTGAAATCAAATCGATGTGAAAAATTTTTTGATTTTATTTAGAATGGTGAATTCCAATGGTATGTAGCAGATGATGAGAATAGCTTTGCACAAGATGGAAAATTGCATATAAAGCCAACATTAACCGCAAACAAAATTGGCTATGACGCAGTCGAAAATAATCATGTTCGTTTGGACGATTGCACCGATGATAACCAAGCAAATTGTGAACGTCAAGCGGGGGGAGATGTTATAATTAATCCAGTACGGAGTGCTCGTTTAACAACGGCCAATTCTTTTTCATTTAAATATGGTCGTGTTGAAGTGATTGCAAAGACACCACGAGGTGATTGGTTATGGCCAGGTATGAAATTGTTCTATGTATTAATTCTTCTTTTTTCTTTGTTTATATACAACATCGTGTCAGCGGCTAATGTTATTTTGACAATATTATTTAACTGGCTAATGACAGCTCTGTGTAAATTCTTGTTATGAATAATTTTTGTTTATCTTTCTAGCTATTTGGTTGTTACCAACTCAATGGAAATACGGTGGTTGGCCAAATTCCGGTGAAATTGATTTATTGGAATCACGAGGCAATGAAAAGTATGGTAATGATGTTCAAATTGGTTGCGAGGAAGTATTCTCAACACTTCACTTTGGACCACGATGGGATCAAGATGCATACAGAACTGCATCATATTCGAGACACAATGCAGCCGGTTTTGATAATGATTTTCATAAATACGAATTCATATGGGATGAAAATGGAATCAAATTTTTCATCGATGGTAGTGAAACTGGTTTTGCTGCCGTTGGTGATGGTTTTTGGAAACGTGGTGGTTTTAGCGGACAAAATATATGGGAGCATGGCACAAAAATGGCACCATTTGATCAAGAAGTAAGTAATATTAAAAATATCAAATCGACTTGATCGGTTAGTTTCCAAATCAATTTTCAATTTTAAACATATTCAAGTTATTTTCAAAAAAAAAAAACTCTTTCTTTTCAGTTCCATTTCCTGATCAATTTAGCCATTGGAGGTACCAATGGCTATTTTCCCGATGGTGTGTTTAATCAAAATGGAAACAAACCATGGGCAAATTCCTCACCGAGAGCAATGAAAGATTTCTGGACAAACCGAAGCCAATGGCTGCGATCATGGAGAGATCGCGAAAGAGCTTCATTGATCGTTGATTCTGTGAAAGTTTGGGCCATATAAAAGAATAAAAAATATTTTGATTATTGAAACCCCCCCCCCCCCCCCCTTACCGTACGACATGCATTTCTTTTTTATGATATTGTTATAAATTGAAATGAATGCTTTCTTTGTAAAACTTATCATCATAATAAACCTGCAAGAACATGAAATCGGCACTGAATACATTTATCGCAGCACACCTATCGGAAAAAAAAATAAAACTCTGTACAGTACAAAGCCATTTTCAGTTCTTGTCAACAAAATCATACCCAAATATAATGCTTATTCTACTTTCCACCAGATTTGTGACGATTTTTTTTGTCATTTGCTTATGTCTAAATACTTGTTATTGTTGTTGTTCATTTCATGGCCCTGTAAACCTGTCTTACATCTAATTTGCATGCTTAGAAATATAATAAATATGAGCCTTCAGTATTAGAAGTATTCAGTACATGTTTCAAAATTAAAAGTTAAATTATCTGTTCATATGGAAATTTACTGTTTTTCTTTGTTTTTATGTCAGTTGATGAACAGGGAAAAATGCAGAAGACGATTTACACTTCTCTTCTGAGCAACTTGCTCGTTCACATGTAAAGCTCGATTATCCTGCACTAAGATTTATTACACCTGCATGTAGAAATTATTTTGAATTTTAACTTATGATATTGATATTGATATGAAGGTAATACCAGAGTTGTCAACCTCAATAAAAAGTTTCTGTTTCGAGATAAACCGTGAAGAAATGTCTATCTATCTAAACGAACTAAATTACAATTTAATATTGAAATCAAATGTTGTGTTCAATGTTTTGAGAAATGTTTTGTTTATACAATTATTCTTGTTAATACATCAGTTGACATACTATTTTTCAATACATGAAACTGTGCGACCAGCTCAGATGATAGATGTAAATCTGTCTTTTTTGTTCGAATCTATCTTGTTTATAACTTAAAATGTTAAAACCAATCACTCTTTCTGAATAAAGATTCAAACATTTCATAAAAAGTTCAAATACCTTCCCAAGAGATGCGCATTGTCAAAGTAAATTCATTGTGATGTCATAATACAAAATATACACGCCATCAAAAGACGCTAACTACAATGTAAATGAAGCAAAGAATGAGAAGTAAAAGAAGAAGAAACCATTGCATTGGCTTTGTATTGTAGTTGGCTTCTTTTTGAAAGATGGCGTTTTATGACAGTGTCGTATCGATGCACAAAAAACCAACTTACCTGATAATACCTTCCACAAATAATAATAACAACAATTAATCAATAATCAGAAAAAATTAAGCATTTAGTATGTGTGCGTTATTCTTTATATTAAATTACCGATAAACATATATGAAGGGTTGGGAGTGAAAGTGGCCAAGAAAAAGTTTTAAGTAAAAGTGTCCACACTCCATACAAAACAGCATGCAATCGCCTTATAAATTGTATGGAGAGTGGACACTTTTACTTAAAACTTTTTCTTGGCCACTTTCACTCCCAACCCTTCATATATGCATTTTTGCTTCACCATTTTGTCTCAGTTCATATTAAACATATATTACATACATACACTTGTTGTGAATTTTGAATAATTTGATAACCTAAGAAATACGTGCAAATAAATCAGCGTAAACAGAAGCATCAATTTTGCGTTTTTGTTGTTAAGTTTTAAATATTTGTACCAACAAAGATTGAAATTGATGTTTCAATATCAGCTTTCATCAATGGAACATTTTTGTTTCCGTTGAGTTTACGGAATTTTTAAAATGATGTTTATTCAGTTCAAAGGAAAAAGCGTAGTGTATAAATGTGATGAAACTAATTTAATTCCAAGTAATTGATTTTCCATATAATAAAAGTTATTTCATTCCCACACTAAACTGGGCAACGAAATGCATAACACATAGCACGCTGTCTGTTGGAATGATGGAAATTGTTCATTCAATAAATGATAATCATTTTGAAAGTTATGATTCTATGGTCAAAAATATTTAGATACGATATTAAAAGCTTTTTATTACGTAATAAGCTCATTGCTATACTGAATAAAGATTTTCTGTTTAAATTTTAACTAATACTAGCCTCTATCGCAATTTAAATTTTTTGTTGTATTTATTTATTTATTTAAGAAATTTATTTTGTTTTGGAACTTCTTTTGGGACAAATGTTGAAAATCTCTTCCATATTTATTCCTTCCATAACCCCTCCACTCACATTATCATTCGCGCTGACATTAAATTCTGACATACTTTTAACATTCAAAAGTTACTCAAAATACTCCCTCCAACGATTCAACACGTTCTTTCTACCAATCACTAACTCTCCAGACTTATTCAACACAGCTCCACGCGCCTGTTTTTTACCACCATTACGTATGTTTTTGACCTTTGACCAGAAAACTTTGTTCCTCTGCTGTCCTGCATCCTCCAACTCCCTCACAAATTTCATCCATTCACCCTCCTTCGCCTCCTTCACTAACACCTTCACAATTCTCTTTTGTTCATTGTACGACACACGATTGTCTTCTGTCCGACACTGTATCCAACGCAACCATCCCACTCTTTTCTCTTTCACTGCCTCTTTCACTTCTTCATTCCACCAGTCAGTCTTCTTTTTACCATTCTTACTCACATGCATTCCACAACATTCCTTTGCAGCACTCAATTCATGTAATAGACCAAATTTTGTTGAACGTTTGTGACAATATTTTTTTCGAACGTACATATTCTAAAATGTTCAAAAAATGTCCCAAAAGTGTCCCAAAAAAAAATATATTTTTTCTAAATATGAAAATCAATGTGAAAGTGTCTCTAAATTGATTGTTAAACATTTGTGACATTTGTTAAGCGTTTGTGAAAAATTTGTCACAAAGTGTCCCAAAAGTGAAATGTGTGACATTTGAGGTATTTTGGACGAATGTTGAAAATTGTCCCAAAATGTCCCAAAATTTGTCCAAAAAATATGCCTAAAACCATCTCGTGCCCAAGACCTTTCCAACGGTATATTTGGCTCTCGGATCGGTTGAGCGGTTCATCGCGTACATACATACAAACTTTCACTTTTATATATATATATAGATAGATAGATAGATAGATAGATTATTATACTCTCTTTTCTCGGCCATTTTGAATAATGAAAAATTGAGAAATGGACAAAATCATGACTTTTATTTTGAATAATGCAGCGTTCACAGATAATAATTTCCCCAAAAAAAAAATTGTTTACAAAGACATTAATTAAAATACTGATTGGATGGTTCCTTTTAGAATATCATTTGATGATCAGTTTGTCATGAGTACTTATAAAATAATATGTTGTGCGCTCTCCATCATTTGAATTCAATTTCTTGAAAGTTGAATTTGTATTAAAATGATTTCTAAAAAATTAGGCATTTGGTTTTTGTTGGCTTTCGTTGTTAAGGTATGTGTTCAAAACTCATGTGAAAAATACTCAAAATTTAGTTTTTATATTTTTATTCTTTTCATTTTATAGTTGTCCACTTCGTTTAAAATTCTAAATGAAACTGAAAAAACACTCCTTGAAAATTATTTCATGCAATTTCGTAATGAATTTTTAGCTTTTCCCTGTTCAGATAAAGAACAAGTAAATCGAGTTTTTGACATTTATATGCATTATACAGAAAATGAGTTTAGGCGAAACAACACATTGGATGTACGAGATGTTATGTTCTTTTTACAAAATTTGGAATAAATAAATGTCATTTTTTATACTTATAATTATTTTCTGTTATATATAGGCTGAATTGATTGCTCTTTATATAAATGGAAATCGTTCGAATTTCTCATCAATGCAATGGATTCAATTTTTTGATGGAATTGGTAAACATAAAATTCAGTGTATTCTCCAAATTCAAGAACAAATTAATCTGTTTTAAATGAAAAATTGAATTTTTCCCTTAGTTCATCGATTGTCAAATGATCAACAGCTCAAAAAGTTAGAAACAGATTTACAACTGTCTTCAGAACAAGTTGTACGTGCAAAGCCAATATTTGAATATGGTCCTTGGAGTGTGAGAAGACCAATTGTAAGTGGAAATTAATTTTAATATTTTAACTCAAATTGAAAAAAAAATAAAAATTTCAATTGAATTTATAGTTTTTCGTTCCATTGGGTATGTCATTGAATGTACCTGAAAACGATATAATGAACATGATAAAGGAAAATGAAGGCCAAAGCTATTTCTATAATTCGCAAAAATTGGGTGAACTAGCTATAGAAAAATGTAAAGAAACGAATCCCAACCTGGATAATAGAAATATATTATTGGATTTCCTCAAAAATTGTCCTGAATTTTACAGAGATTAACATACTCTGCTGATACTTAGCGATGAATGAAAGCTAAACAAATTTGCAACAAACAAAATAAATTGTATAATTTAACTCATAGATTTTGATTGAAAAAATATTTATGAAAAAATGTGAAATAAACTTTATTTGAAAATAAAAATTCACAATTTTACATTGAAAGAAAATTGTAGAAAAAGTTATTTTATTTCAATTACTTGGAAAATTTTTGATAAAGTCTGAGACAATATTTTTATTGTTGAGATTGGCATGCGTTTTTTTACAATTTTCTACAGCCAAATCGTCAATTTTTTGCAATAAAATATCTATATGATGTCGGTTCTCCTTGAAAATTTGAAATAAATCGTTATCAGATAAACCCAATGCACTGCCAATTGGAAAAATTCCCTGAAAATTAAAAAAAAAAAAAAAAAAAATTACACTTGAAATTTTCATTTAATTCGAATTGAAAATAAATTCAAAACAAGTCTTTTACCACTGCATCATCGGTTGATGTATCATTTAGCAATACATGCATCCGTGAAACTTGCTCTGATGATAGATATAAATCTGTTTGAATTTTTGTTTCGATTTCATCTCGTGACATTTTTTCTTTGTCTATGAAAAGCAATTCATTTTATCTCATGAACAGATTGAATTGTTAGATTGATCTTTGAAAATAAATGCAAATTACCTATTCCATTTTGAACATTAAGCCAAGCATCTGATGAAAAATTTGAATTCTTTCCATATATAGCAATACCAATCAATTCTGTCTACGATCAGAAAATAATTGTGATCATATTGAATGTAGAATGTTATTCATTTTAAATTAATGATAAATATTATTTACTTTTACGTTTGACCTCATCTCACTTGAATCTAAATGCCTTATAATATCGAAAACTTGATTCACATATTCGTCATCTGAACACGGGAAATCCAAGAATTCTTTGCGAAATTGTTCCACATAATTTTCAACATCTATTCTTTCCGATTCTACTTGAATTCGGGTTGAAGTGCTAAACTAAAATTTAATTATTGATTTATCAAGTTAGTCAGTGTAATGTGTTTGATTACATGAGAAAATAATTTTTTTTTTTTGTCTTGAACACTTACATTGACAACGAAAACCAACAAAAAAAAAGGTTTTAATATTTGAGAAATCATTTTAACAAAATTCAACTATCAATCACGACTTTTTAACATAAAATGTAATACGTCTTTGCCAAATATGCTTATTTGTATGCAATAAGGATTGAAGCAAAACTGTGTGGTATAAATATAATGTGGTATATAAAATGAGGTTTATGTTATTATTTTAAATTGACATTGATATTGATAATCATTTTCATTGAACTCTGTTATCTTTCTCTGTACAATAACAAATTCATTAATTTATGAGATGCCCAAAATCACGACTCTAGTGGAATTTTTCAATTTACAGATACCAATTATCTGCAAAAAAAATCTGCTCAACTTTCACACTAGTAAAGTATACAGATATTAAATGAATGGCTTCGGTTGTAAATGTGAGAGATCAAACAAGAGAAAATTACATAAAATTACCGTGATCCCATCATAATTTTTTTTTTAGTTGTACTTTTCGACTAATGAGTCGGTAATGAATCGTACCGAAAATTATATTCAACAATTTTTTAATGATTTCTTGAATTTTCCGTGTTCGGATAAAAAATACGTAAATGCAATCTTTGACATTTTGATATATGAAGCAGAAATGGAATGAGAGATGAACTAAAAGTATATTTAATTCAAATTTAAAATGAATAATTCACATTTACTATAATGAATGAACTCTCAACTATTTTCTGTTTACAGAACTCGATGCTTCGATCTAGATACATGGAAAGAGCTCGAATATCTCTTCGGAGAGATGGATTAATGCTATTAGGAGTGTTAATTCAAATAGAAGAATATATATGTATCTGTTTACAATGAAAAATGGAATGCTTTTCTTAGATTATAGAATGACATATAATGAACAGTTGAAAAAGATAGGAAACTATTTACAACTTTCATCAGAACAAGCTGCACGTACGAATCTACTTAGCTAGTATATCAGTAGAACGTATGTCTGTATGTGGAAATTATATTAATTTAAATGTTATATATCAAATGAAATGGGTGTAATTAATTTTTCAGGGACATCTTACATTTTGTACTGCAATGAATCAGGTACCTGCGAAATTAGACCCGTAAATATATTGCGCAGAATATAGGCGAACGGGCTACAGAAAAATATAAACAAATAAAATGTGAAGTAAAACCTAACGTAGTATAAATTAATCAAATGAAATGTTAAAAATTTTCCATTGCATAGGAATCAACAGTATGAAATGAACTCAAACATAGGAATTCGGTTTGTGTTTTGTTTTATTTATGCTTTTATTCACATAAAAATCAATTTATTTGTATTATATTGTTTTGCTTTCGTTGTTTTATAGCCATTTTATACTTTCAATAAACTTGCAAAATCATTATTTTTAATTAATCATTCGTAGCGTCTGAAGATCGTCCATATTCAAAAACAAAATTGTTTATAACCAAAGATTATCTTAGAAAGACTTTTGAAAGACTTAGAATGATTTTTTGACATTTGTTTTGATTTAAAGAAATTCTGTGATAAAAGCTTTTGAGAGTATACATATTTAAATCAATCCAAGGCTAACACTTTTTCATTTAATTGCAAATCATTATAAGTAAAAGTTGTTCTATTGAAATGACTCCGAAAATAATTGGAATTTTTTTATTATTGGTTTTTGGTGTCAATGTGAGTATTAAAAATAGAGAAAATTATTTAAATTTTTGTGAAATGTAAATAATTTCTCCATATTTTTAGTTGGGCACTTCATCTGAAATTCCCGATGAACCGATAAATAATTTTAAAATTTATGTGGACAAATTTCGTAATGAATTCTTAAACTTCCCATGTTCAGATAAAGATCATGTCAATCAAATTTTTCACATTTTAATGCATTTTACTGACAGTCAACTTTGGGAGAATACATCGGTATATCTTATTCATCTTTCAAGTTTAATATGCATTTAATTTACTTACAATTGTTTCCTCCTTATAGATTGAGTTGGTGAGTTTTTATTTATTTGGAAAGAATTCTAATTTCCAATTAGAGACATTTACGAAATTTATTAATGAAACAGGTAATTTGAGTATTCAGTATATTGATTAATGTGAAATGGAGAAAAGAAATGTCATTAGTCGACTTTTTTTTAGACACTAGATTGTCGCAAGATGAACAAATCAAAAAGGCAGAAACTGATTTAAACCTCTCTACTGAGCAAGTTGCACGTGCACGTGTATTAGCTGGTGTAAGAGATGAAAATATTCCCGTTGTACGTAGAAATTATTTTAAATTTTATCATTTTATGTTTTATTATTTTAAAATTTTAAAAAGTTTTATATCGACTGAAATATGTTTGAATTTTCAGAATATTGTTCCATTGGGCACTGCTTTGGGTGTACCCGAGAATGATATATTAAACATGTTCAAAGAAAATCCAAACAAGGACAATGAATATTTTGCACAGAAAGTAGGTGAATTGGCTATTGAAAAATGTAAAGAAACACATCCCGATCTGGATAATAAAAACATATTCTTGGAGTTCAGCATTGATTTCCCGAAATACGAAAGGGCATTAGTTAGGTACTGGCATACAAAATGTGATACCTACCATTTCGATGCTTGCCTTGAATAATGATTTAATATGGAAAAAAAAAAAATTAAATAAATTTCACAATTTCAAGATAATAATCGTAAACTTTGTTACACAACTTATGTGTATTGAAGTTCTATAGATTTTCAATAAAATTTAAACAAATTATCCTCCGCAGACAATACAAAAAAAAAAATACTTTTTATTTCTGAATTGCAATTTATGAACCTTCGGATAACCTTGCTCGAAATTTATTGTTAATAATTCAATTTGCAAAACTCAATTCAGCAACTTCCAAGCTATGTGACGCACTTCGGTGGTTCGTATCCTACTTGATGAAGTTTAACTTGACGAAAAGTGTGAAGTTATTTACTAACTAACAATTTGAATGTGCCTTGACTAAATGCTATAGTTGCATCAAGGATGTTGTAATGCCTACTTGAAATATATTTTTTCCCCTTCATTTTTCATGTCGTTTTTTCACAAATTTGAAGTTGCCAAAATAATTTGTGGAAAACGTTGATCTTAAATGAATGTAAAATGTAAAGTTACAATTTGCTATTGAAGTAATTTTTTAATTCGATTCAATTTGGGAAATTGTTGATGAAATCTAATGCGATATATTTATTAATAAGATCGGCAAGCAATTGTTTACATTTTTCCACAGCCAAGTCGTCAATTTTTTTTTTTTTTTTTTGCTGCAGAAGAGTCTTTATTTGATGTTTTTTTTTTCTATTTTAGAAAAATTCTCTTTCACTATATCATCATCTGTTTTTATTAAATTATTTTTACAACCCATCGGGAGAATATGTCATTTATATGAGACTCACTAGCGCAACTTCAGAAACTTGAAGGAACTAATATTAACATGTAAATGTAAAGACAATACGCCTGAAAGTAGATTTCACTTGCCACACAATGTATGCTAATCAACTACATATACACTTCAATGTATGTTAATATTCGCTTGTAATCACCCTATGTTGCAACCTCTTGTGCACTATTAATCTTGATTCATTTTACAACTACACGTGTCGTAGTAAAAAAAGTAACGAATTTTTGTATTTGACATTTGAATATGAATTTTGATGAAAAAAAAAAAATTGGGATCGAACACTTCTTTTCACACTTATGTTATATTTTCATATTTTAAATGACAATTCATCTTAGACTGGAAAATAACAGGAAATGGCCATTATCCATTGGTGTCTTTAGCCATATTAAAAACTGATTTTACTTATGAAGAAAATGGATTGAAAATTATCGAAATTAATTTACGTTTATATTTTCAATCAATTATTCTCTGTTGAAGTTTTTTCTTCTTCTCTACATTAATCACACATTTGCTTCAGAATAATGTCAGCATGCGTTTCATCAAAAATATTCTCGCATTTATATCGATTTATTTAGCGGCTTATGAATGAGTAAATAACAGATATTATTAAATTCGAATTTAAATAATGAATAACAATTGATAAAAATAGAAAAAGATCTCATCAAAATCGATTTATTTTTATTTATTCAATACAATTGCGTAGAACAATGTGTTCAGTCAATATTATTTGCAACAAATATATCCGGCGAAAAAAAAAAAACAAGATTCAAAAATATTCAGCCACACGCAACGAATGTTGTGTATTCAGTTGTGGTATCAGAGACAATCGTTGACATTGTATTGATAATCGCAATTTATTTTGTGAATTATTAAATTTGTACTGTCTGTGGAATTATAGTCACTGGACAGAATACGTATACGCAACCAGTTGAAAGTGTGGAATATTTCAAGTGTGTAAGAAGTGATTAATATAGTACTCATCAGTGTAGTTTGAGCTAGATTTTGAGTCGGTGGAAGAGAACATTGTTTTTTTTTTCTAAATAAAAATTGAAATAAAAATAAAATGCATAGAGTAACATGTACGATATTGCTGTGTTAAGCATTTGCATTATGCTCGCGATAATTTTCATTACACTTTTTGTTATAAATACAAAACACATCAAATTGTAAAGAAACAATAACAAAAGCTATTCGATTTGCTGTATCATATCCGATTTGTTCAGCAATTTGATTTTTAATCAATTAAATCAACAGAAATGGACGAACGAAGTAAAAATTTTTTGGTGGTGGAGTGAGTAATTCTTACGATAATTTTCTTTGGTCTATACTTTTTATCATTATTTTTCGAAATTAAAATCGGAAATTATTAATTTTTTACATTAGAAGGGTGAATTTCAGTGGTACGTGAACGACAATGCCAACAGTTTTGTGAAGAATAATAAATTATACATAAAACCAACGCTAACAGCTGATAAGATTGATTCCGAGTCGGAACTTCCGACCAGATTGAAAATGGTCAAATAATTTTGATAGGTTGCACCGATTCCGATAAAGTGAATTGTGAACAAGAAGCCGTTGAAAATTTTATTATCAATCCAATTCAAAGTGCATGTTTAACAATCGAAAAATCATTCACTTTTAAATATGGTCATATAGAGGTCATTGCAAAATTGCCAACAAGAGATTGGAAGTGGCCAGGTAAATAAAGTGTCACATCAAGTGAAAATTGTCACCTGACAATCACCTGACTATGGCTCAACATTTTTCACAAAAAAAAATATTATTATTCATTTCAAATGAATGAATCATTTGTACAATGAAATAAAAATACCTATTGATTCAGGCAAAAAAATAGACACTTAATATGTAAGACTCACGCATCAATTGTAAACACCAAATGTGTGCATGACTGAATGTTCACATTATTTTCAGTATGACAATTCTTTTTTTTTTTTTTTTGTATATTTGAATATTTGCTTTGTATTTGCTCAGCCGTTTGGCTTTTACCAGCGCAATGGAAATATGGTAAATGGCTCAGATCTGGTGAAATCGATTTAATGAAGTCTCGTGGTAATGTTAATTATACTGATGCAAACGGTGTTAAAATCGTCGTCGAACATATGGCATCAACTTTACACTTTGGCCCCAATGAGAATTTAGATAAATGGGAAAACTTCAACATTTAATAAATTCAATGAGACTGGATTTAATAGGAATTTTCAAAAGTATGAGTTCATTTGAAATGAGAATGGCATTCGGTAATTTGGTTCGGTAGATGATTCGGTAATTGGTTTTATTCCCAATGGCGAAGGATTTTGGAAAACAAGTAGATTTAATTGGGGAAAATATTTCGGAAGCCAGCGGCAATAAAATGGCCACATTCGATCAAGAGGTGAGATAAATCATTTACATGTATTTATACTTTGAATATTGAATCACTGATAATAATTGATTTTATGTCATATATCAAATTGTAACATGTCCCTTACACAGTTCTATTTCATCATCAATCTGGCTGTTGGGGACACAAAAGGTTATTATCCTGATTTTTTGAATCAAAAACCATGGAATAACACATCACCATCAACAATGAAAGATTTCTGGATTAATCGCAATCAATGGCTACCAACTTGGAATTTTAACAATGACGATATTTGTTTGATTATTGATTGAGTCATAGTATGGACTATTAATTTAAATGAATATTAAAATACATCAATGTTATTTATTTGAATTTTTGTCATTTTGTTTCAAATAAAGAAAACATAAAAACATTTTACTGAAAACTTAATATCTCCACTCGAATTATTTCGTTTCAATTTTCATTATTCTATAATCTCATTTCATTTCATTCGATTTATTTTCATCAAATTTGCGGTTACTTTGTAAACAATGGAATTATCCGTGTATGCTTCTGTGTCATAATGCAAACAGACATGATAATCATTTGGATGGAATAAACGAGCCAAACATATTGTCACAATAACTTGTTTAGTGAATAATTAAAATGATTTTATCCATTTATGTTGATCCTCGATTATACATAAACGAGAGAATTGAATGTGTCATCACTCGTATGAAAATATGACATAAATAATACCTCAATTGTTCAATCCACCATTTAGTATGTCAGTATGATTTCTGTTGCGTCGATTGAAACCCTGTTACAAAATGCAAAAGAAAGTGACTTTTGTTTTTGTTATGAACATTTTTTTAGTTCTAATTGTATTTTCAATAATTGCATTATTTATTTATCATTCATTTATAATACCACGCTACGAATGTAAAAAATCTAAAACAAAGGCAAGTGGTTTACACATTTGTTCGGGAAAATTAATATTTGAGGAAAATTTTGATAAATTGGATAAAAATAAATGGAAACCAGCTATAACCCTTTCTGGTGATGGTGTGAGTAGACAATTTTTTTTCAATTCAAATATTGAGTAAAAATACCTAAAATATATATTTCAAATTATTCGATAGAAAGGACAATTTCAATGGAACGTATTTGATGATGCACACAGTTTTGTTAAAAATGGGTATTTACATATTAAACCCACATTGACAGCAAACAAAATTGGCTATTATAATGTTGAGCATGGATGCATCGATTTGGAACACTGCACAGATCAAAAAAATAAATCAAATTGTCAACGACAAGCTAATGGTGACATTATCATTAATCCCATTCGAAGTGCACGTTTAAGTACCAAAAGTTCATTCTCGTTTAAATACGGTCGTGTTGAAGTCATTGCAAAAAATCCCAAAGGAGACTGGTTGTGGCCAGGTAATTATAATGTCATTATGGTAAAAGATGTCAAAATAGATAATGTTCATAAGAAATTTTAAGCATTTGATGATAAAATTTCATTGATTTTCACTGAAATTCTCTAATTTCTTAAATTGTCTCTGTTTTATTTAGTTTCATTTATTTTCTTCTCAAACTATTTGCAGAAATTTTGTTATTGCCATCGCAGTGGAAATATGGCAAGCGTCCAAGATCTGGTGAAATTGTATTAATGGAATCACGTGGTAATCTAAATTATGCAGATGAAAATGGCATTCAGATTGGTCTAAAACAAGTAACTTCAGGCTTGCATTTTGGTCCACAGCCAAATATCGATGGATGGAAATATGCAAAATTTAGAAAAAATAATCGAGTTGGATATAATCATGGTTTTCATGCATTCGAACTAATTTGGAACGAAGATGGTTTTAAATTCTTTGTGGACGGAACGATGACTGGATTTGTTGACGCTGGCAATGGATTTTGGGAACGTGGAGGATTTAATGGGAAAAATATTTGGGCCAATGGCACTAAAATGGCGCCATTCGATCAAGAGGTAAAACATTATTGAGCATATATGACAAATTATGACTCATAATTAAATTAAAATTAATTGCCCCTAAGCAGGTAAGATCCTACGCCATCTCTACGACTAAGTACAGAATTGCGAAATTTCCAGTGACCCCATTGAGTATAAGATATTTTTTGGCGCTAATGCGTTTGATCTCTTATCTCATGCTAAATACGAATATTAATATCTTATGCTCAATGACGTCACTGGAATGTTTGAGTGGACTTTCATGCGGTGGAATAATGTACTGCGGAATAAGTCATGCGGCATTACATTGCAATTGATATATACAACCTAATTGCACATACACCATTACAGAATGCAAATGATAAATCGTATTTTTTTTGCCGTTTCCGTTGAGGTAGTCAGTACATTGATATAAATATATATATATATATATACATTGATAAATCGTATAGATGGCGTCAATGTCTTGAAATCAAAGGTCTTTACATGTAAAAACATACAACGAATGTCACATTGTCATAACATCATTACTTTTTTAATACGCTTACGAAAGGTTCATTCTTTTGCAGTTTTACTTTGTTATCAATTTGGCTGTTGGTGGTACAAATGGTTATTTTCCCGACTTTAAACATCAAGTTAATAAAAAGCCATGGAACAACTCATCTCCGACAGCAATGAAAGAATTTTGGATAAATCGCAATCAATGGCTACCCTCTTGGCAAATTGGCACTGATAATAGTTCATTGATTGTTGAATCAGTCAAAGTTTGGGCTTTATAGAAGTTACGATTTTTGAATTCCTTTTTTTTTTTTTTTTTTTCATTATTCAAAAATCCCAAATTTTTATGAAAAATAAATCAATTTTATTGAACGCATGCATAGCAGTCACATTAGCATAGTAATTCAAGTACGGCGTCAATTTCAATAAATATCAAAAGAAATTGTGAAGGTTCATACAGTGGGCAAGTATATCAACGATCGATTAATGTACTATGGCATAAGTCATTTGGCGTTACGTTGCAAGTCTGCATCTATTACTATCACTGAATTGCACATACACCGTTATGGAATGCAAACGATAAATCGTATCATTTTGCCGTTTTCATTGGTATAGTCATTGCGTTCATTGATAAATCGTATAGGTCTCATCAATGTCTTTAAATCAAAGCTCTTCACATATAAAAACACACAACGAATGCCACATTTCATGCGATATGATACAAACCTAATTCAATCTATAAATCAATCAAAATATAATGTGAAAAAAAAATCCACTGTATTCCTGTGACAAGTGACTGTTTTATTTCGAAAATCAACAAAATATTTTTAGCAAAAATTGTTCAAAAAGTTATCAAGAAAACCCCCAATAAAAGGCAATACAATTTATCTACGTATTTCTTTTTTTTTTTTTTTTTGTTCCGAAATATTCAAATAAGTGATGAACAAATGTGTTGTTCTACTTTGATATTACTGTGGTGATGCGGTTGGTGATATCTTGTGCATATGCTTCTGACGATATTCCCGAATTTTGATGTTCAAAAATGATTTGGAACGGAACAGATGAATGTTGTCATTCTGTAAACAAAAATAAAATGATTATGGCATTATTGTTGATGGTAATTAAGTTGAAAATTAATTTTTTTACCAAAAATGCATCAAGTTCATTGGACGATGGGAAAAATCCACTTTTTTGAAATAATTCCATGATGAGAAATTTTCGTTCATTGATTATTTGAGTTTTTTTCTTGTTCTGAATCCGTTCATCGATATCGGAATTTGGTGAAATTGGCGAAGTTGGTGAAAATGGTGATGTGATGAATTTACCATCATCATCTAAAAAAAAAAAAAAAATATTGAAATCGAAACAAAATATTAATCAATTGAATTCAAAATGATTAAATTCAGTCAAAAATTGAAAGAAAATGAATAAATTGAGTAAATGCTTGAACATTTAATGAATCAAATCAATTAAAACAATTCCAAATAAAAACAATTTTCAAGTCATCGTACTTCTAAAATTATTTTCATTAAAATCAGGCCCAAAAAATCGATCGCCTATCAAACGTTTGACCGGTTGTGAATCACTAGGTGGATTCGATTTGATGCGTTTTCGTGGATTCGTTTTGTACGTTATGGGAAGTGTCGATGGACTCGTATCCCATTCTTTGGTCTGTCGATATGTATGAAAATTGAATTGCGGAAGTGCACGGAAACGTTCTTGGAACAATGGCTCATTCAAAACAATTGACAATTTATTTGCATCATTTTTGTGAACGCTCGACGGCATCTCAATTGATTTTGCAGTTTCCATTGATGATGATGATGAACTGCCATCAATTTTTGTTTGATCAGAAATTTTCGGCCCATTGTCACTGCTTTCTGATGAAATATTTTCAAATGATGGTCCTGCTTTAACAGCGCCAGCTGATTTCTTTCGGATTAGTCCCAATTGTGCTGGTGTTGGACCAAGACGAAATTCCGTTTTCGGTACCTCCGCATTTGATTCATTTGCGTAATTTGTACTTTCCCAATAGGTATTTGGACTCAATGAGCATTCAGTTGATGGTGTAATTGGTGAATATACATTGCCATCTTCTTTATCATTATATTCAAAATCGAATGATTTTGAATTTTGTGGGCAAAAACGTTTATTTTCGATGGCTATTTTTAAATCTTCAAATGCATTATCGAAACAATTTTCACTGTAATTTGATGTTTGTTGATCACTGGATGATTTCCATTTAAAATCTGGATGCACCCGAAAATGATCACGTCGCATTTCAGCGGCAAGATCATTATATTTTTGCTTTTTTTCCGGTTCCAATGCATACCATGTTTCACTGAGAATTTTGCTTACCGTTCGATTATCACACAGCGGATACAATTCATGAACCTTGGTGCGGTGCCGTTTTGCATAAAGCATAAATGAATTCATTGGTCGTGGGATTTTTTTCTTTTTTAAACCATTGTCAAATTTTAATTGATTATTATCTTGAGATTCATTTGTAATTTCCTCATTTTTGGCCTCTTCATAATTCATTTCGTCAATAACATGTTTTTGTTCATTCTTTTGATAAAAACTGTTTTGATTTTCTGTCGAAAAATATTGTTCATTTTGAGTGACATCTGATTTAATTTGATTCATTGTTTGATCGGAAACGGTTGGCTGATTTGAAGCATTTGATTGTTTTGGAACCAATTCCGGTTGCAACTGCCATTTTTGTTCATTTGATAGATTTTGCATCATTGTTGCTGTTGAATGTGTAGGTATGTGTGGTTGATAATCGACATTCGAATCGTATCGATTAAAATATGAATGGTCACTATATGGTGATGGTCTATTGACTGACGAATCATATGCATTGTACGGTGCATATTGTTCAGAAGACCATGGATTTGTTGGATTGAATGCCGATGCTCCTGTTTCGGAATAGTTTGCTATCGGAAATGAATACTGATTCGGCATGTATGATGGTTGACCATATTGTGCGTATTGCGGTACATAATATGGCATATTATTTGTTCTAGGTGGCATTGATATTTCCGGCTTATTTTGCTGTTGTAATGCCACTGTGAAACAAAACCGAAAATGAAAAACACATTTCACAATGAATTTTCATCGATGTAAAAAACCGTACAAAAAAAGAATAAAATTAAGTAAAAATTTGTAAAAAAAAAAAATACAGTCATTACGAACAAAATTTACTTACTCAAACATTTCATGTAAATTTCGGTTCCTTTAACAAACATATTGTTTGTCTCCATTTTGTTGTGTACAATTGATCGATTGTATTTTGTAAATTTTCGATATTATTTGGCATTGAACGCCATTGAAATTATTTGCTTGTTTTTTCTTTGTTCTTTTGATGAGTTCCAAACGAAATTTTAATTATTTCAACATCACAAACTACGAAAAAATGCCCAAAATTGCATTTAAAGCAAATGATTTACGCAGTGCATTTGTATGCAAAACGAATCGGCAGAATTGAATCGCAAATACCGCTCAATGTAATCGAAAGAGAATGACTGTGATTCAATGAATGTGTGTGCTATGGAAAAAAATGCTCCTTAGTAGTCGTTTCGTTGACAATAAAATGACAACATTTGCCAATTAGTTTGCGTGTGATGTTTATTCCATGTGATTAACGGTTTCGATTTCAATCTCAATCGAGCCACTTGTATGAATGTATTTCAATCTATGTGTTTCTTGTCATCGACTTAAATGTTGGGTAAATGGTCTATTGATGCGATGCGATACGATGCAATGCGGAATATGATTATAAATGCGTTGCCAATTGCGATACTGAATCAGATGAACTTTTCGGGAGAAAAACAAAATGAAAATATACACGATACCAAGAGAGATGCACAATACCGTTGCTTTCTATCTCTGGACAATACCTAAAGTAGATGATGTTAATGTAAGAAAAATGTTTCGATGAAATACACAGCATGCAAAAAGGGTCGAAGACCTTCAATTCAAACGAAAATGAAAAAAAAACACGTATTCGCTTGCGGTAAATTTGTTGCGAAATAATTCAATGGCGTCGTTGAATGTTTCCATTTACCTTATGATTTTTCACACTCTGAGATTCTTTCTCTCTCACTCTCTCTCTTTCTCTCTTTCTCTCTTTCTCTCTGTTTATTACGCTTAATTTATGTTAAGACAAATTCTTTGAAAAGTCACAACTAAATTGAAAAATCCTTTTCTGACAAATGATACGGTGACACACAGATGAAAAATTCCAATAGCAAATTTGATTTTGATTTGATTTGATTGAAACAAACAATTGCAATTCTAATACTGTTTGACACTATAATTTCAATTCATTTATAAGCCTTTTTTTTGGAAATTTACATAAAAGAAATGTACAAACTTAATGAATATTTTTATACGATAAATAAGAGAAATAGAGATTAAATCATTTATTTCTATCGTTAAACCTAAATGTCACTTGTGAATTATCGACTGAAATTGGTATTTTATGGATTGTGGTTACATTTGCTTCTGTATTTCTATTTGATATTACATCGACTGCTATGCTCTTGTCAAAATTCTCACGAAATAACGTTGCCGATTTTGATGTTGATGTTGACAGTGTGCTTATTGTTTCATTATCGTTTTGCATGCTATTGTGTTTACGTGATTTCTTTGTGTGCAATAGATCGGCAATTTGTACATATTGCTCCTTTTCGGACGGTGCCATTGTGTTCCAATATTTTAATAATGTACTTTGGACAAATGTTCGGTCGGCATTTTTAAGCGCTTGAGCATGTGCCATCAAATGATGACGTTGTACAAACAAACGAAAACCGTTATATGTACGAAAGTATCGCATCCAACGATTGTATTTTGTAAGAAATTTTAATTGCTCTTTTGGTGGCATTCGACAACCATTATGCGTTAGATTTGCAAATAAAATCGGACATTTTAATTCGTCATTTGGCAATAAATTCACTAATGGCTGTGTTGGCTGTATTGGCTGTGTTGGCTGTATTGGCTGTGTTGGTGGTGTTGGTTGTGTTGGTTGTGTTGTTGTCGTTGTTGTTGTTGCTGTTATTATTACTGGTGATGCCGCTTGACTTGTTTGTGTAAACGTTATTTCATCTGGTTTTGCATTCAACGGATTTTGTTTGAAATCATTCGATTTCTTGTATGTAATGGCATTCATTGTTTTTGTATCGGTTGTTATCAATATTTCATTGCCATTTATATCTAATGGTGGTGTTTTATTTGACACCGTCATGGATTTTGTACTGTTGTCATCATGATCGTCATTTGATGTTAAATCAATAACTGGCACATCCATTCCAGTGTAAATCACTACATTCAACGAATAAACCGAGAGAGATATAGAGAGAGAGAGAGAGAGAGAAAAACGAAAGAAATGTAAAAAAATTGAAATACTTTTCGTAAAAAATCGAAAGAAATATTGAAACAATTATATTACAGCAAGAAAAAAAAAATTCATCTTTAAAAAATTTTGCAATTGTTAGGTAACGGGATAGTACAAGAAACGTACGAATTTTATATAGAAAAAGAGAAAAAAAAAAAAAAAAAAAATTGAAAACAAGAAAATATTTTCCTTACTTTTTCTCATATTCAACTTGTCTCTTCGTCGTTTAAATGGCTGCATTTTTCTCAATGGCATTGTGACATTATTTGTGTTTGGAATTTCTGGAACGAATGGCAGCAGCGTATCCCATTGGTACACGTTTCCAAATGAATTGGCATTTACTAAACGAATTTTTCAGATTAATGGCAATTCGAATGAAGACGTAATTTAAATTAAGTCAAAATTGAATACGGCTTACCATTTTTGTCTTTTCGAAAATCATACGTTGAATTGAAAAGGCTATGATCGTTAAGAGGTCGATCGAAAGTGAGCTCATTGGTTTTTGATGATTGTTGCGGCACGCTTAAATCAATGTGCGGGATTCCGTGTATTGTTGTGGAATTTGGCATTGGAACATGATTTGAAACAGATTTTCTTGTCTCTAAAAAACTAGTCTTTTGTCCACAACTAATAAGTGGATCATATGTTGTTGCAGACATTTGCGGTAAGCTATAGCCAAAATAATTACTACTACCGACTGATGTTGTATTGGCTTGTGTATAGTAGCACGGTTCGTTTGAAATTTTTCTCGTAGACATTGGTAAAAAATTGTCCAAAATTGTTGATTGTCTTCCAACTGGTTTAAATGCAGATTTGTGTGGTTCATTTTCTGAATTTAGTCGAATTGGTGTGATCGTAGAATTGGTCGATGTCGGAAAATGATTATATGGTCGGAACAATGGTGGAGAGGTTTGTTCAGATGCTTCAACTATTGTTGCGGTTGTTGGGATTGTTTGCATTAATGGCGAATATTGTAAATCAGCTATACAATTTAGAGAAAACAAAAATTGTTTTATTATTGATTTGATCACTTTTTCATTGATTCATTCACATTTCAATTTAGTTTTTTTTTTTTTTTTTTTTTTTTTTTAATTTATTCAAAATTATTGAATGACAAAAAAAAATGGTATTCATCGCAGAAAAACAAAATAATTTATTATTTACTCACCCCAATACGGGTCTGCATATGATGAACTCATTTTTATTAAACAAAATTAAAATTGAATATAAATGGTTCGAACGATCAAAACAAAATTCCAACAAAATTTTTCCGTTAACAACAAATAAAAATTACTCGAATATGAATTGTTCAGCTCTTGGCAATAAATTCACTTGGTTTCGCTAAAACATTCGATAGCTAATTGAAGTGAAAATGTTATTTCGTCGTGCTTAAATTCAAATTGTTGATCAAAATTGATCGTGATCGCAAGGAATTTGCAAGAAGAATGTTTTCAAAGCGAATGTGTTCTTATTTTTTTTTTTTTTTTTTTTTCACATTTTCTGAACTCCAATACATTTATAAAATGCTAAAAAATACTCCTTGTGTGTTTTTTTTTTCTTTGCTTTATATAGTAAATGAACTCAATATTTATCGATTATTTAAGCAACAACACGCGCGTATAACATCTTTTTATATGTGGCTGTTGTAATTGTATCTGTTTTCTAAATTATAATTTTCGCATAATATTTTTTTTATTCTTTTGTTGCTGTGTATATTATGAATACAAGACAAGTTTCACGTTATGACTAAACATCATCTGCATCCAAAAAATTGTGTAAATTGAACAGGATGAAGCAATTTTTTCTTTATTTGTCACATGTAAATAGAATTATTCTAACTGATGTGGCAATATTTTGGGTGACACATGCCGTCTGCTTATGAAATTGGGTGGAGCTTCATATCCAATTTTGCAATTTCAAAAATGTATGTACCACATCGATGAATTTATGAACAATTATTGTGGCCGAGCGCATTCAATCTCTTCTCTTTTTTTTTTTTTTTTTTTTTTTTGCACAGAATTTTATATTTAATCATTTTGAAATGTTTCCAAATTAACTTAATTACGCATTTAAATATTTTTGTACACGATATAATAAAAAATATTTTTTTAGGCTGCATCTGATACAATGCCTTGATTTTCTTTCGACACGTTTTTCAATACAGACTTTAATGTGCAAGTTTTTTTTTAAAAAGATTTTCGATTTTAATATGCAACGTTTGATTTGAATTTTTGAGGTTTGAATCGACTTGATATTTAGAAACTTGATGACGTCAATTGAACCGTTCGATTTCATCAAAACAACTGAAAAAAATAACATAATTGGGTTGCTTCACAGTTATGATGCAATTCATTTTACCAATGTTCCAATATAAATATTTATACAGATTGATCCATTTTTAATTGCAGAAAAATTCATTAATTAATTAATATAAAATAAATAAATAGTTGATCATTGCACTGAACTAAATAATATAATATGGAATTTTTTTTCATGCAAGCGACGAGAATTAATGCAATTGACCACAATGTAATGATTTCAAATAATATTAATTACATTGAATGATAGTTTTTCATCAAACAATGCAAAAATAGTTTGAATATAATTATCATGTATTATATTCATCATGTCACAGAATATGACGTATATTCTATCATTTCAAAACAAGTGCTTATTTTAAAAACACGTATCTGTTTGTTGGCTTCATAATTGCGTCGAAAAAAAATATTGTAAAATTGATGTGGCCCGACTCGAATCAATATTCTACATAATTTTTATCAAATGCATTTTCATAATTCAGTCCTATTCGATTCGCTTTTATATTGAATAAAAGGATTCATTGAAATAAATGTGTTTAAAGATTAAGTTTTTATTTAAAAAAAAAAAACAAATCGTAATATCAATTGATATCTCGATACGATTTTTCTTAAATGAAAAAAATCGAAAGCAATTTTTAATCTAAATCATTCGAATATCAAATATTTAGTCATTTTTATCAATATTCAGTCATTTATTTTATCCTCAATCGGTTAATTGTTGCTAAAGTTAGAGAAAAAGTGCAACATTTGTGTTTTAATGAATGAAAATTGTAATATTTGTTTTACACAAATATGAGAAATGTTTGAAAAATGAAATTTCAATGCATCAAAGATTGAAAATTCAAACATTAATGACCAGAAATACAATTATTTCAATTTTTTTTCATTGATTTTAAAGATAATTTTCAATGAAATTTTCACCTGAACATTTCGTATGAGCAGAATTTTTTTATTTCAAACAAGAGAAATGAATAATCCAGATCTGAGTTGGCAAATAATCGAATATTTTCGCTTTAAATCGAATAGAAACAGACATTTATAATGATAATTTATAAAAATGAAAGAGCACGACATTTCTGTATAAATTGTACTGTTACAACGCAATAAAAACGAAAAGTTTTTAAACCTATTTGAGTCATGCTTAAAATATGAATACTGTTTTTAGTAGTTTCTTTTAGTTTATGTGAATAAATGTTGTGAAATTGTTTATTCAATGGAAAATTTATAAAAAAAAATGTTTTTCTTCATGTAATATTTTAACTCAATTTTTTATATTATTGAAATTCTTTATTTGTATACGAATGAATATACGTAGAATGTTTTTCTTTTGTCGCATTTCATCATTATTATTATGTTTATAAATATTATATGTTGATGACATCAAAGTAATATTTAACTTACCTATTTTCCTTGGAAACTCTGTTCAAGTATAAATAATATAACGATACAGAAATTGTATAATTTAACATTTTAAAGAATTCTCGTTGTTTTTTCTTTTTTGCTGTCTCAAAAATTTATTGAGCTTGTCTTTAACATCGTAACATGACACATACTCTAGTCAATAATTTTTTTTTTTTTTTGGTATTTAATTTTGTTATTGCAATGCCAAAATCTAATATGCAGCTATAAGTAGCCTGAAATTTGTTCAATTTGTATGCATTTTATGATAAAACTGCCATTACACATTCTCGGTTCCTGAGGTGGTTCAACTATATATGGCATGCAGCAGCAACCTAAATCATATATACCGTACTTTATTTCTTTTTTCCCATCAATATAATCTTAAAAAACATCTATATGTAAATATGTAATCCAATAAATGCACAATAAATGTATTTAGTTTACACTGTTTCGGTTTTTTTTTTTTTTTTTTTTTTTTCTGGATGGACTTATTGATTGAACATTTATAAAATAGTTTTGCAATTTTTACAAAAAAATACACACATTTTCGCTCTATAAATCTGGACGTAATTTAAATCAATGGCAATAAGCATAAAAACTTTTTTTTTTCTTGTTGTAATATCATATTTGTACAATGTCCATTTTTTTGATTACTTAAGCATGGAACATCGATTTTAACTATTTGATTTCCATTTATTTTTTTTTTTTTTTTTTTTTTTCATCTACTTCTACTCGTTTTTCATTCATTTTATTATGAAGTCGCCTGGGGTTTCACTTTATAACTTTGCAAACAATTTTTTCTTGTTCTTGTGCTGCGATCGGGATTGAGTTTTCTTCAAATTAATCGATGAAAGGATTTTGGGCTTAAGTTGGAAAAGTGAATGTAGGACAGCTACATAGGAATTATATTGTCTCCTTCACACAAAGCTCCTTTTCTTCAGTTTCAATTCAATTATTTTTTTTTGTATATTTTTCACTTTATCTTGCTTCACTTCTGTCAATAATTGCTCTTACGAGGATTTCGTATCTTTTAGTGATGGCCATCGACGTCGTATAACGACAAAATGTGTCTGTTGATATTTATTGGTTTTTTTATAGCCTCTTTCCAATGTTCCAGTCAAGCAGTATCCCATGTTGTAATCGGCTATACTTATGTTCGATGTTAAATGTAGCTGGATAACGTTCAGAATGTATAACAATGGATTATCCAAGATAAAAATGGAGCAGAAAAATTTTAAAATGAGAAGAGATATGAAGAGAGGAACAGAAGAAATGGGAGAGAAAAAAAAATGAGAAGAAAGAAAGGGGAGAGATTATGAGAGAGAGAGAGAGAGAGAGAGAGAGAGAGAGAGAGAGAGAGAGAGAGAGAGAGAGAGAGAGAGAGAGAGAGAGAGAGAGAGAGAGAAGAGAGAAAGCGAGAGAAAAGAGAGAGAGAGGGGTAGAGAGAGAGAGAGAAAAGTGAAAAAAGAGAAAAAAAAAAATAAGAATAGAGAACAAGTTCAAATGAGAATTTCTTTGGTTAACGAGAATATTTTGATTAAAAATTGTTTTTTTTTTTTCATTTTCAATTGTATTTCTGCCAATGGCACAATTGTATTCAGCATTGCGCTCGATTTATTGCAGCAACAACAATTTCAACTCTGTGAATTCAAGCAAAAGAGAACGGAATATAACCGCACAAAGGATAAAGTCAAATCAAAAGAAAATCACTTTGTCATGATAAGTTGAGCTTGAACAATTTGCCAGGTAATTTTTTTTTTTCATTTGTTCATTATTGTTCCTCTCTGTTTGGTCGAGACAAATTGACGGTATTTTTTCAATTTATCATATTTGATGTGCTGAAACCAATTTCATTCTCATATCCATTTTGATTTTTATTGATGATGTAACGATAAATGCTAGGATAAGAGAAGAGAGAGAGAGAGAGAGAGAGAGAGAGAGAGAGAAAGAATGCTCTACAATCCTACCTTAAAATCCGGATCGACGGTTTGTTTTTTGAATGAGCCGATTATCAATAAAGAGCCTGGTTCGATGCTCGTCATTCGTGCATACGTTGATTTTTTACTGAAATAATATCAAAATGAATGAAACCCAACAAATTGGAACACATACAAAAATATTTTTGTAAAAATAAACTCCGGAGGTTGGAAAAATGCAAAAAAAAAAACAAAAAAAAAAATTGGGTTGAAATGGGATTATGAATGAGAACGACTACAATAATCGAAAAAAATATATATGAAAATCCATTAAAATGAATTGATTTCGTTATCGATGAAAATTGTATTTTAATCAGGTTTATAGACATTCAGTAAATATATCGCACACATGACCGAATTTGTAAAATCGATTTTAAACCCACACACATACACACATCCAAGCACATAAACCGCTGCCAATATTTAATTAAATCAGTACGGTAATTGAAATGGTTGGATTGGTTATTTCCGATAGGAACAGCCACAATATCTGTAAATCGTGATGTATTTGCATGCGGTTTTTATGAGGTAAAATATCCTATATTCATATTGACATTCATGTAAAATCAACTTGCTGTTGCCATGATGTGACTTCAGTAAAAAAAAAAAAACACGTTTGTCGTTTCTATTGAATCAATATCCATTTGGATTTGCATCATTCCATTTTGTGCGATAGATTGGTGTGTTTCCAAACAAAAATTGGTTAAAAAAAAAAACCTTGCTGAATGCAACAGGCTTTTTATTTCCGATTTAATTATTGAGTTCTATTCGCGCGCAAAAGTGACACAAAATAGAAAATCAACGAGTGCTCGTATCGACTGTTTGTACTGTCAGGCAAAATAACAATTTGAAATCGAATGTAAGCAAAAGGTTGAAGGAAGCAAGAAAAAAGATTCGTGCAGAGAGATCCCACACAGACACAGTGGGAGAAAAAAAAACATGATGACGAAAGAAAATGTTGAAAAAAGAGAGAAAAAAAGAGAAAAAAGAGAAAAAAAAGTAGAAACAACTAATGAAAACAAACGATTTTCTCATACCATGCAACTGATTAAACATTTATACGAAATTTTCTTCTCTTTTATTTCATTAAACATAATCCGATAAGCTTAAACTGCCAGTTGCAAGTTTTTCAACGATTTTTTTTTTTTAAATTCAGAGTATATTTGTTCAATTATGCATCGAAACGGAAATAATATTTATTTTTGCAATACAAACGCATGCCAAAACCACAAAGCACAATAAAGCTTTATTGGTATTCAACCGCCACCACAAATTACAATGAACATGAAACATTGTGTGTATGCTACATAAAAATTTAAAAAATATGTATTTTTTTTTGTGTGTGTTCATCTGAGGTATATATAGATATGTGGATAAATAATTTATTGGGTATTTCTTTTGATATATTTAAATAACTCACTGTCGGGTTCCAGCAATTTCTTCGACAATGCATAAATTCTTCCACCATGGACACTCTTTGATCATAATGTAGCTGGATGTTGCACTGTGTGCCCACCCTTCTTCCGGATACAAAAGGACCTAAAATAAGAAAAGAAAAGAAAAGAAAATCGAAAATACAATTTTATGATATCGATTAAAGGTGGATCGACATCGTTCTAGTTTGAATTGCATATAAATTGACCACTTAAACCGCATATTAAATTGGAATTTACAACAAGCAGCATCTACGTGCATATTTTCATTTTTACCTTGTTTGGATAACCATTGAAACGTAGCAGTTTTTTGCAGCATTTGCCTCGACTTTCGAAATAAACTTCTTGTGGTGTTCGTGGTTTAGAACGAAATGTTGGTTTGAATGCACAACAGCCCATCTTTATCGATGGTGACGGGGGCAAAGATAACGGTGCGTTAATTTTCTTCGGTGTGAACATTGTTAAATTTTCGTCGAAATTGTCAACAAATAAAATTGTCGAAATGCTATTCCCACATTTAATTAAAATTTCAGTGAAAGTCTTTAAACTTGTTCTTGTTTATCGCAATAAACTCTTGTTAAATCAAATGCAGAATATAATCGTGTTTTTTTTTTTTTTTTTTGTTTAATTTTAAGTTTTCATTGAACAAAAAACTAGAATTTAATTCTTTTGTTACAAAATTGTAATCTTTTTATCAAAATAATTGAAAGTTTTGTTTGAAATAGTTTTCCGAATTTTTTTGTTTTGTTGTTGTGCAAAACGATTTTCACATTAAAACAGAAGAAATAATTCCCACAAAAGAATATAACTATTCGCTCATTTCCAGTAGATTGTCAATTCGAGAAGTTTAAATTCGAACCGAATCATCGAGCTCAATTACACACTTTGAAGTAATTTCGTATAGAATCAAACGGCAAATGTAACGATTGTGCTCAGACATTCAAGATTATCACGCAAATCCATTGAATGACTTTATTGTTCAATATATATATACGCAATTCACCGTTTGAATTTCAACAGGATAGACAAATGTATTATACGTGCGACGCCAAGCCACTGTGCTTGTGCTGTGAAACCATCATCATCATCATCATCATATAGTATGCTGAAGTCACTCACATTCTCAAAATCACCCTCACTCTTTTGTTCCGTTTACTATCTCTCTATTACTCGCTGTCTTTCTTTTTCCCGCTTTCCCACTCTCCCTATTTTTCTCTCTAATTTTCATGCACTCTCTTATTCTCCCTCTCACTTTTTGGCGTTGCTCGTTCAGTTGCTGATTACATTAAATTGCACTTGTAACTCGAAGGCATAAGCACAGTGAAAAATACACAGCCCTCTTCGTTCTTGTCGTTTTCAACCCCGAACAGGAAAAACAACAGCAGCACGTTATTCAATGCTTTTTTGCAAGCTATTATACGTTATTGTGTATATCGTTTGGTTTTCTGTCGTCGTTGTGTCGCCTCTCGTCAATCGTTATCATGAAAAACGTGCACATATGAGAAAATTTCGTTTCTGTCACTGTTTTTCTCTCTATCTATCTATATGCGT
Source organism: Resseliella maxima (assembly GCA_029041755.1). Lineage (NCBI taxonomy): Eukaryota > Metazoa > Arthropoda > Insecta > Diptera > Cecidomyiidae > Resseliella > Resseliella maxima. Next base: position 267,133 of record JAQOWM010000293.1, on the reverse strand, counting down.
GCATATAATTTGATTTTTATTCTTTTCTTTTTCTCTTTTTTTGTTTTTGTTTTGAGTGTTTTCGACTTTATTGTTCACAACCACGCATTTCCTCTATACTGTTGTATTCAAATGGTGAAAATCCTAAATAATGTCGGTGCTATTGTGTATATTCATCAACGGCACATTTCCATTGGCATCAACGGTACATTTTAATTGCGTAAAATAATTTTCCATCCATAAACTTGATTAGCACAATTGTGTTTGTTCAAAACGCTTTCACACTTATCAGATTTTTTTGTTCTTTTTTGTGTGTTTTTTTTTTTTGTTTGTCATTCGCAATGTTTTCTCTTTGTCGTGTTATACTCATTAATCGAATTTCGCTTAAAATGCTTCCGTCATATTAATTTTTCTTCTATCTTTTGGTTCGTTTGTCTTCTTTTTCTTTGTTGCCGCCACTCATACGATTTCCTGCGGTTGAGCAACTTTTTCTCCTTTACACTTTTCAATCTTCTATCTATTGAGTGCTTTTCAAAACAATTTAATGAAATGAAATTCTTTTTTGAAAAAAAAAAAACTTTTGTTTCTGCTTCACTTAAAATTGCAAGCTCGCGTCTGTCACATTCAAAGTATAAATAGAAGAAAACTAACTGAACTGTTGAATGTTTATTGAAATAAAACTAAATACGATTTCACAATGGACGGATATCGATTAGATCGTTTCGTTGACAAATATAAGGAAAATCAAATAATATTGGCTTTTTCACACTAATTTAACTTATATGAACTTGGAGCATGGATGAACAAGCTTGTTCGAATAGTTTGTTACAATTTAGAAAGGTGAAAGGAGAAAATGAAAAACACGTATAAATCTGTCAACATCATGTCGTACACTGAATTCAGACTAAAAATTTCCAATGAAAATGGCTTTTTTTGCACGCGCGCGAAATATACTGAAATATCTTGTACTCCCTTCATTCATTGTCATTTTGGGAGAAAATGGATGAACACGAAACGTATATATCCAAAGTGTCGTAATGAATATGCTTTGGCAATGGAAACTACCATTATATGAGAATTTTTCTCCCGTTTTACATTCCCGACTGAGTGTATTTTCAATGCCACTATGTAATTCATTCGTTGCTTGGAATGGAAGGACATGCGCCCTTCACACACAACACTTTGTTCATTTTTCTCATCATTTGTGGCGTATTTTTTCTGTTTTGATTTTCATGATACACACCGTATTTGTAGTATTACATCCAATGTTCATAGCTAAGAGAACGGGTGATAGAGAAAAAGAGAGGGAGAAAGAGAGAGAGAGTGGGAGAGCGAGAGATGAGCGCGCCAGTGAAGTGGAAATATTCAAATTGACTTTATTTTTATTGGCTGCATTTTTCGTTAGCTGAACGCTCATTCAAAAAATAGCTAAAGAAGCCGTGATTGCCGGCTTGAGGGTACATATGCTCTGTGAAGGGTTTTCAAATATTTCGTTTGTGTAAGTTGTTTATTTTTTCTTCTCTCTCTCTCTCTCTCTCTCTATCTCTCTTCTCTGTAGATATTATTTTTGTTTGGCTTCAAGGAGGGACGTTGACATGCATAATGCATTAAGCAAATTCTTATTCAATCTTTTACTCCATCTTTCTCTATATGTATATTCAAAATGCAAAATGAAATTTATTTCAAATTTCCGCTACAGTTATCGATTTTACAAAGCTGTTATTTTATCACATTATAAAAATATTCTTATCCTTATCTCTCTATGTTGTGATTGATATTCTTAGGACAACTAGATTAAAATTATTCTTAATTAACAAAAGGAAGATTTTAAGGCTTAATTTATGTGTGTGTGTGTGTGTGTGTGTGTGGTTTTTAGAAAAATATAAATTAGTTTGTTGCGACTCAAACTTTGAGCTGAACTGAAAATGTTTACGTGAGAGAAAAATCTATCCAAAAATATGTCGTTTCAAACGAATCAATAGATTCCCTCTTGGCAGTAGACTTTGTTCGAGTTCATATGCCGCAACATATCTTTGATATCTTGCAAATGTTTGCGGATTTTTTGGACCCCAATTTGCGGTTGGCCTAAGTGGACTGTTCAGTTTTTCATTTCCGTTAAGATACTTTCGAAGACAAGCGTATCCAGCCCAGATCGGTAATTGAGACACACCAACAATTGATACTGTCCATCCCAAGGCTAAACGAAAAGATAGTTTATGAGTTTTTACATTGAATAAATATTTTCATAAATTAATGAAAAGCATTTTTTTTCCCATTTTGTGTATGTTAACGATGAAATATGAAAGAAACATTATAGTGGAATGGAAAGAAAAAAGTTTTTGCCTCAAAGATATATATACATCTTATCTTCATTATAATGAAGTGCGGTCAAAACTTTTGAAATGTTATTCTGAAAACTTTTGCCAACTTCAAGCAAATTAATATGATGATATCATAATGCTAAACTTGGATATCCAAGTACGAATTGCACATAAAAAAAAAAGAAATACTTACAAATAGCCCAGTCCGGATATAATTGTCCTTTGTATCTGAGTGGCTCGTAGTTAACAAATGTATAAATTAGAATTGTAATCATAAAAATTGGCGTTAAAATTGCCCAGCAAACACGCCAGTAAATTCCCGGTTTAATATTTATCATAAATTCAATGTCACGACATAAACGATTTACACCTGAAATAATATTTAAATATGATCAATATTGATGAATCATTTGGAAATCAATTATTGTTTTAATTACCATAAATCCAGCAAACAGCTACAATTTCACCAATAACAAGAATGAATACGATAAATGATGCACCAAAGAAATCGACTATTGTGAGTAAATGTTGCCCACCCTATCGGCAATAGATAAATCACAAATTTAGGTTAAATGAAAGTAAAACTTGTAATAAACATACAAAATGATGAAAAACTATTAAATGGTGTAATAAAAATTAATCATCGCATGCATCGTAAATTTTAAATTTATTATTTGCATGTGATAAAAATATACAACAGAAATATATGAGAATGATTTAATTTTCTTCAATTGCTTATTAATAGTTACATTGTATACATACCGGTGTAACGTATGCCAAGCCAAAAATGAATCCAACTGATGACAATCCGATAGCGGCCTGCCATGCTTTCAACGATTTAAATTTATCACGCAAAATGGTTATAACACACGTGCACATTGCGATATTACTGCCAATTCCCAATACAAACAGCATAAAGAAGAAGAGCACGGAGAACATCTGTATCAATGCATACGCATGTAGAAACATAGAGAGAGAGAGAGAGAGAGAGAGAGAGAGAGAGAGAGAGAGAGAGAGAGAGAGAGAGAGAGAGAGAGAAAGAGAAAGAGAAAGAGAAAGAGAAAGAGAAAGAGAAAGAGAAAGAGAAAGAGAAAGAGAAAGAGAAAGAGAAAGAGAAAGAGAAAGAGAAAGAGAAAGAGAAAGAGAAAGAGAAAGAGAAAGAGAAAGAGTAAGAGAAAGAGAAAGAGAAAAGAAAGAAAGAAATAAAATAATACATACTTTTGAATTTATCAAAAATCAACAGTGATTTGTTCACATTTTATCTTCTAGTGTTTGTAAATGATTAAACAAAAATAAACTGTAAACGCGACCAAATTACTATTGCTTTTGTCTCATTCACAAAAATAAAACTAAAATGAGAATTATAAAATAAAAAGTGAAAATCGTGTAAGAAAAACGGCGTCTATATTTGAACCATTTAAACAAGTAAACAAATTTGAAGAAAATGACTCAATGAAACATTTAAATTCACAGCCGGCTTTTACATAATGATCAATGAGCGCTGGCCAATCACGCATATACTTTGATTTATTGATTGGTATCCTAAAAATACTCAAACCATTTGTTGATTTCAATTGATTACACATGAATGGTTTTTGGTTCTGCCCAACATTTGAGCATTTTCTTTTGTATCATTTGGTAAAAAAGAATCACGTTATCGATTACGTCATTTGAACACTCAAAATTTCATTCATTGTTTACATGATAAATCGTGTTACTACGCAAATTGTTTGCACCGTTTGTAATGAAAAGCGAATATTGCATCAGAAAGAATTCATCCCAAATATTTAGTATGTAATAAATGCTCATTGACAATCGGAAAATATATATATATTTAAGAAATCGGAATGCCGACGCTATAAATTGAGTTAATGACTACTTAATAATTTTATGATTGGTTTCATTGATCATAATTGAAATGGATCACCGCATTCATTTACAAACAAAACATATACACAAATATTCTAATAAATCATTTTGAACGCATTCAAACACATTGAATATAGTAAATGATAAACAAATGAAAAAAATATACTTTTATAATAAACAATACCTGCGGTGCGAAATCGAAACGAGCAATTGCCTCGGGATATGAAATGAATGCAAGGCCAGGACCGCTGTTCACAACTGATTTTATGTCATCAGTTCCAATTTCATGAGCCAAATGACCGAGAATGCCGAAAATTGTAAATCCAGCAAAAAGCGACGTAAATGTATCCAGAGATGTAACAATAGTGGCATCACGATAAACATTATGTCCGAATTTATTAAACGATGAGTACATGATCAGATTTCCAAATCCAACGGCTAATGAGAAGAAACATTGTGTAACGGCTGCATACCACACCTAAAATTTTAATTAAAAATCATCATGTAGAACACAAGTTTTCAACTAATTTCCGGGGATTTTTTTTTTTTTTTTTGAAGTGTTCGGTTTTTGAACAACTTTCAGTGTTTGTGCTCTGTCACTGAGAGAGAGAGAGAGCCTTTGTATTCGTATTTCCAATTCAATGTTCAACATGACTTAACTAAAAATAATCGAATGTTATTTTTCTCACTTACTTTTGGCTCAAGAATTTTCTCCCATCTTGGTTTGATAAAATACACAATACCATTCCAAGCACCTAAAAAATGATTGAAATATAAAATCAGAATCATCTTTGTTGTATTTAGTCAATTTTGACGTCATACAATTTAAATGAAATTGATGAAATCTCACACCGTATGTTTCAAATTGATGAAATTGCATACCATAATTTCACACGGATTGAATGAAAAAAATGAATTTCATTTATTTTGCTAATGAATGTACCTTCGAGTGTAAGAGCCCGGATTAGCAGAATACCAATAACAACATAGGGGAATAAAGCCAAAAAATATGATGCTTTTCCTGAGCTTCGAATACCTTTGATTAGAACGCCCGCAATAACAATCCATGCTAAGAGTAAAAATAACGCTAGATTTAAAATTGGATAGCCGATACCATCCTCAATACTGTCTGTTTCATTCAACACTTCTTTGCTGTAAACAAAAATTTCATCAAATCAAAACTGTAAACCTTGAACATTTGTGTAAATATTATTTTTCATCATAATTTCAACAAAAAAAAAAAAAAAAAAAAAAAAAAACAAAAACAAAAAAACTAAAATAGCATTCAACTCACCTAAAATAATATTCGGAGCTTGAAATTTTCCCTGTTATACGAATATTACTCGATGCATTTGAGCTGGTAACATGACCGGATGAATCAACGCAATTTGACCATGTCTCCTTGCATATTGACCATGGCAATGGCGATTTAAATGAATCAAACAAATATCGACCAATTAATGCCATTATTGATGCATAGTACGTGCTGAGCAAGAAAATTGCTATAATCTGACCAACACCGGCACCTGTTGTTTTTTTTTTTTTTTTTCAATTAATAGCAAAAAAAAAACAAAAATATTCAGAAACAACAGCACATTTTGTCATCAAATTTACCTCTAAAGAATGGTGATATATCGAAAACGTCAATGCTGTTACGGCTTGAAAATTGCCCAATCACCATTTCCAAAAAGTAAAGCGGTCTTCCAATTACAAACAATACAATTAGATAAGGAAATAAGAAAGCACCACCGCCATTTTCCAATGCAGTAAATGGAAATCTCCATACATTTCCTAAGCCAACCGACATTGCAATGCATGACATCAAAAATTCGATACTTTTTCCCCAACCTTCACGATCATGCTCCGAAATTTGGGTTGATGACGATGAACCGGCCATTTCTAAATTAATCGTATCACCATCTGTATTTCCATAAGCAATCCTATTGGATTGCTCCAATGTACCATCGTCAATTTTGTCCATCGAATATGCTTTATTATTCATTTTTGTTTTTTTATTTGTACTTGCCAGGGAATAATTCTCTGCAAAAATTGAAACACACATACACACACACACATTTTTTCGAATCATAAAAATCGAATGTATTAATTTTACGATGTAATTATGCATAAATATTCGAACATTCCAACGAAAACATTCCACAAATAATTAAACAATTATTAAATCAAACAAAATGCGTTTAGTACGTTTAGCTAAGGTTACTATAGCGTAGTAAGGCTTTAGAAATAATGTTTGTATCTGTTTTCATAGTGATAAAAATGGCTGGTGCCTCTGAATGGGTATTTATGTGTGTGTGTATGAGCCTGTACTCTTAAATAAATTTGATGAGGAACTTTTATTGAGAAATTTTTTTTTTTTTTCGCAGAAATTGAATCAGATATTGGTAAAAGTAATTGAAAACCAGATATATTAGTAAAGGCGGAAAATTTATTGATGAAAACCTCCAAAAACTGAATTTGGCTAGATTAAACTGGATACTGACAACGGTTTTTTCTTTCTTCAAATGTTTTCGACTCGCACATGGATACTATTTCTATTTTGATTTGGCCAGTACTATTAAATGATTTTGTAGTGCGGAAATTGTCTGCTTTGAATCGCTTCGATTCACAATACATGATTCATGGGCAAATCAAATAATCGTTTGAATCTATTTATACAAACAATCTATGTAACGATGTATGGGCAACAGAGGTTAGGATTCTATCTTAGTTAGAATGAATGTGAGACGGAATAAATTTTGAGAGATTTACTCTTTTCGTCAGGAAACAAGAGACAGAGAGAAGTAAATTCAATTCGAATTATTACAAAATGATGGACTTTTTATTTGTTTTTATTTTTTTTTTTCCGTTGACCTTTTTTTTTCGTTCAACAAAGCAGTCATGAATCAGTGTCAACAGTGCCATCATTAAATGAAATAACAAATGTAATTAAATCATTTTATATCTGGTAATAAATGTTTATCCATTTTAATTGTTATTTAACTTGCAAATTTTATGACAATGCTCAATGGAAATGAAATGATTGTATTGTAATAATGATTGCATTCGCACTCTCAGATTTTCATTGCGTACTAGACAATTCATGATGAGTATTCAAGAATGTATGCCTAAAGCTTCAAATACTAATCAAAATTTATGGCTCAGCACTAAAACCAATTTTACAGAAGAAAACAATATAATAATATTTTATTATTTTCATTTCCCTTCACCTTAACTTATCGTCGTTTATCTATATGAAACCCGAAAACATAAAAAAAGACGAAAACATTTGTGTGCACTATATTTGTAACTCTTTGAACAAAAAAAAAAAAAAAAAAAAATCAAGTGGAAAAATGTCGTTCAACTCCGGAATTCTCACTTACATATTTAAGTTCAATTGTTTCTTATCCTTATTTCTGTATTTCTTTCGCCTTATTTCTTCGTCACTGTGAACTGTTTTTGATTTTCGGACACCAAACCCGGCCAAATTCAATTCCAAATAAAACTTCCCAAAACAAGAAATTATACGAAACAAAAAAAAAAAAACGGAAATTTTCTTTAGAAATGGCCCGAGCACGACTATATCGTACGGAAAACTCGGCGCACAGTGAATGAGCAAACGGCACAACGGTTTGTTTTTATTCGATTCCGTTACGATACCAATACAATATCAAATGTTTTGTGTTTGCGTATTTTTATCATTCCATTCAATTGAATCGGATGAAATTTAATTACATTACTCAAACGCTGATTCGCATTCGCATGATGAAGATGTTTTTTTTTTTCTCTATCTATTTTACAGTCAAATACAATAAATCACATGTTCAAGTTCAAGTGCTACACATTTCGACGGGAAATATTTTTAAACATTTTCAAGTATCTACCAATGTACTGATCAATTGATCGACATTTTATCAGGCAAATGAACAATGAAAAATTTCGTTACAAATCAAATTAAAAAATGTGAGTCTCTTCAAAAATCCGCTTAAAATACGTAGATTGTGAAATTTTACGTGCAAAATGTCGAGTCGAAATTTTCGAACGACAAATTGGAATTAACCACCATATAAAAATGATTCAATATTATTGGCTTAAAACAGTGATATTGTCGGTGCAATTGAACTTTTACTTACAACGATGTTTTCCCATTCCACGTTTAATTCAAAGTGCTATTTTGCGGAAAGAAAAGAAAAAAAAAAAAACAATGAAAATTCAATAATAAAAATACCTTGTGCTAAATTTTTGGCGAAAATTGTTCGTTTTTATTAATTTGTCTGTATATAATTGAGATAATTCTTGATTTGTTTTTCCTTTTTAAATTCTCATTTCAACTAACACACATACTAGCGCTATGTTGCAAATAGAAACAAAATTGAACGCCAAACGTCGAGTTGTTCTCTCATTTTTATTTATTTAGATGATTAGTTGGTGCTTTTTTTTGGCGCGACCAATGTATAAATATAATCTAGATTGCTAACTTTGTATACACATGTGTTTTGTTTTCTTCATTTTTATATGTTGGTTAAACTTGATCGATCCAATTTAAGAAGTGTTGTGATTATAATGAAAATTCAACTTTTTGGTTTTGTTTTTAGAAAATTTTAGCAAATAAAATGCTCGTTAATTGTATGCATGTGCGTATGTGTTCGTGTATGTGTGTGTGTGTGTGTTAATACTATGTGAATGTGATGTGTGTTCGTGCACTTGAAAAGATGTCATGTAAAATGATTAAAGGCACAAGTGATAGAAAAGTATGGGTCACCCTTGAAAGAATATGGCTTCCTTAGATTGATTTCTTGTTCTTTTTTTTTTTTTTTGTTGAATGAGAGAACCTACAGATCACTTTTAAGTATTGTGTATAATAAGCAAACTCAATGTGAAAAAAAACCATTGAATTTTTTTTTTTTTTTTTTTTTTTAAATAGACTGGTCTCGCCATTCAAGAGATTTCTCACTAAATCTGAATTCTTTTTTCTTTCTTTTTTTCATTCGTTCAGTTCTTGTTTATCATTTTCAATCAATTTCCCCCAAGTGTTGATTTCCAAACATCATCAAGTATATACGCTGAAAACTGATTTGACGTTGAAGTGTGAAATATTCTTTAAACTATGAAAATGTATTCGAGAGCAATTTTTCATTATCCAAATATATTTTCATAATTTTCAAGAAAAAAAAAATTGTCTTTAATTCTAATGAAGATGAGATAATAATCATTGATGATTATTTTTGATTTTCAAGTTTCAATACGAAAATGTGACCCGAAGATAATGTTTTGAATTCAAACGTGTACTTTACAAATTGTCATCACTTTATCAATTTTATTGAAGCTACTTGAATTACTTCATAATTCAATTGATACTTCGGCAAAACCATCAAATCAGCTTTTACACCGATAAACACCATGAATTGTCTGTTTTGGATTAAAATCAAGTCAAGTGTTTCTTTTTTTTCGCCTACAGGTCATGTTATATCCACATTTCAAAAGTTATAGAAAAAAAACCGTATTCTTAAGTGCATAATAATTATGATATGTTTTCAAAAAGAAAAGAGAGAGAGAGAGAGAGAGAGAGAGAAAACAAAAAGAATATACAATAGGAATTGAATTGCACTGCAAATAGCAAAGCGATAAATAAATGCTTGATGCACGATTTTTAGTAAAAACAAATTGACACCTGAGTGTAAAAACATATGAAATTTTGGATCTGTACAATTTGCGACAAAATTGCTCTGACTTAACAGGATTTTACAAGATATATTTATATGCAATGGACATTATTTGTTTCGTTTTTTTTTTTTCTTTTTTTTCTTTTGTATTGCTAATAATAAATAGATAAGTGATTTTTATTATTATTTTGTTATTTTTCAGGACGTGTTCAATAGGACGTAATTTATTTGCTTGATTTGGTTTTTAAATGATATTTAAATTCACAAAAAAATCTTGTGTATGTATTTATGTTTGTGTGATCAGAAAACATGTTTGTTTGTTTTTCTTTCTCAACAATTGTTTTCCCTTTGTTCAAATTTTTTACAAAATAATTGTGTAGTTTATAGTTTAACAATGGGTGTTTCTTTTTTTTTGTCATTATTTTTTTGTTTTTTTTTAGAACATTTGTTTTAAATAATAACATGGTAATAATACCGTGTTATTGGACAACAACGAAAAAAGAAAAAAAAAATTGTTGAATGATTTTCCATTTGAGAAAACATTTGTCGAATTTGTGATTCTACCACGAATTGTCAAAAAATTCACTACAATTTTATCGTTTTTATTAGTTTTAATTATAATTAATTCGAATTGCGCTTGAAAATATGTCAACTTAATTTCTAGACAAAAAGTTTCTTTTTTCAAGTGATTAATTTACAACTTCAAACATAGTGAAAACACAAATGAAAAATTATTAGAATGAAAATGTGTTTTTGTCTGTGTTTTTTTGTGGCTAAATTCAATTGCCCAAAGTGTTACGAACATATTTTGTGTGTGTTTTTTTTTTAGTTTTTTTTTTTGTTTGTTTTGCTTTTAGTGCATATAAAAATGCCAGTAAATTCACATCGTTTCCATATTAACAGGTCAAATGATCATTCAAAAATATTCTTCTTTCAACAATTAATTATAAATATTATGTGTCTAATGAAAACAGTTTGAATGATTTCTTCTTCTTCTTCTTCTTCTACTTCTTCATTGTTATAATTAATCTTGTTTTTTTTTTTCATTTATGTTGATAAGATAGCCACATATGGTTTATGGTTCTTTTTGAAATAATTCTTTAATGATGAGTGTTTACTTTTCCTTTTCGGCTACAGCCACAGCAGGAGCATCGGTAGTAGTATTATCGGCCGTAGTGGCAGCTGTTGCGGTGCATTCGGTTGTTTTGGTTTTGTCAACCTCTTCTCCATTTGACGTTGTAGTGGTTTTGTCGTCTTTATCATCATCGGTTTTTGCCGTAGCGGCCACTTCATTTGATTTACCAACATCAGCATTTTCACTATCATTTGATACTTTGGCTGTATCAACAGTGGTTGCGGTTGTAATTGGTGTTGCGGCTTTTTCAGATTCTGCGATTGTTTTATCATTGCTTGAATCAGCTTCAGCACCACCGTTCATACTATTTTGATTTATTTCGGCCGTTTTTACATCAGTTTCCGGAACTGATTCCTTTTCATCATTTTTCGGCTTATCGTCCACTTCTTTATCATTCGATTTGTTTTCATATTCACTTAATTTTGCTTTGACCGCTTGAAGTTGTGCTTTTAAATCGGTTATTTCATTTTTAAAATCAATAACTTCTTGTTCAAGACATTCGATACGTCTGGCTTCGGCTTGTGTTGCACCCAAATTAGCACGAATAAAATCCATTGGATGTTCCGGTTTTTCGGGCGTTTCAAGTAATTTGATCAATACTTTAGTGATACTATCGATGACACCCTTGCTTTCAATATACTTACGAAACTGGTCACGTTTGCAATCGATTTCCTAAACAAATGAAACAAAGAAGAAAAGAAACATTTCATAAAAAAAGGGGAACAAAATAACTAAGTAAGTAACTGTTTCACTCAAGAGAAAAAAAAAATTCTTTGCAAGTAGAAAAAATGGTTCGTTTGTCAAACAGTAAATCATGTACACAAATCGAAGTAAGAGAGAAAATAAATCATGAAGAAAGAATGAATGAGTGAGAATGAAAGAGAAATGAAATGACAAACTCGAGAACAAATAAGAAATTTCATGAAATCATGACAAATATGTAATGCTAGACTAAATTGTACGGTTTGGTTGAATCGGTCGTAAAAATCGATAACTCAGAACTTACACGGAATGACATTGTGTCGGTGTTGTTGTTTTTTCGTTTTGTATTTTGTATTTCACTTAATTTTTAAATGGAAATCTAACGGGTTGAAGCCAAATGACACCTGCAAATGCTTGAGTTTTTCTTGTGGTTGTTTTTCACTTTTTTTTTTTTCTTTTTTGTTATTCCTCGAAATTGTATTCGATTCGTCGAAATATGGTTAAAGTTTCGATTTACACACAAGACCACTAAGAATACCGCAATGCACAGCACAATCAAAACGGTAGCGCACGAATTTAATAATTCACAGTGGAAAAGTTTTTCATCTATTTTATGCTCAAAAATTGTACGAATAAAACAACTGAAAATGAATGTACAGCAGCAAATTCAATCGAATTTCGCTCGTTCTTTTTCTCTCTTTCTCTTTATTGTTTTTTCCTTTTTCACACTTCGTTTACCGACCGAATGTGCAATAATTCTGTGTGTGGCTGTCAACGTTCAAGTTAGAATGAGAACTGTATAATGTTTCATTTGAACGTGACAAGAATCCGATCACAAAGTGAATTTTGTATGATAACGTTTATGTTGGTAAATGTGTACAAAAATGAAAAAAGAACCAATATATCTTACACAAATACAAATACAAATACAAATGCATGGCATGCGAATGGAATAGACGGGGAACTGTGTCTGTTTACCTCAAGCATAAGGTTAAAATAGAACGATTTGTTGTACTGTATTATGTATGCAATGTTGGCGAGTCACCCTCTGAATGGTTCCTTCAATGTGCTTGTCAATGTGGAACAACATTTTGATAATAAATTCGTATCCAAAATATGCACCATCTGGACGTCTAATGAATACATGCCAATCGATGCGCAAGCGTACTGACATTGTGCGCTGTATTTGTCTCTTTCACGCTCTGAATTTGCCACATTGTATCGCTTAATCATCCAAAAGGTATGTGTGTGTTTGTGTGTGTGTGTATGTGTATGAGTGTTTTCTTCTTTGGTTCAAATAAGTCTTCACATAAGAACCGAATCCAAAGACATTAAATTCCGAATGTAAATAAGAATGTGTAATGGTTTTTTTTTTGTGAAACAAACACTATTTGAATGCACCAAATCGTTTTTGCACCATCTTCGTCGCTTATATGAAATCACATAACGGGCTCTTGTTCAAACAACACAAGATTAACGGATTTACCAACTTAAGAGTGAAGAAAAAAAAAGCAACAAATGAATGAAAAGCCATTGAAAGAACATATTTTTGTTTGTTTTAATGATTGATTTTTGTTTATTCATCGAATTATCATGTCATAATTGTTATTTGTTTGAATATTCATTTAACCTTATTGTTTTTCATCGTCATCATCTGTCTCAATATTAAAAATATATTTTTTATATCGTGCCACGGTTTGTCCTGGCTCCGATTCTTGGTTGCCAACAATTTATTCTCTGATCTCCAATTACATGTTTAGATTTTCCATTTTTTTTTTCTTGTCCTCTGTTAAAGTATTCTAGAAATGTGACGTTATAACCGATAATTATTTAGAGAATAGTTTACGTTTAGAACATGTTTTTTCTTTATTATTTTTGCCGAAATCAAATATGAAACCCTTTAAAAGTGTTTTTTTTTTTCTCTTTTTTTTTTTTTGTTTAGCTTGGCTAAATAATATTTGTTAGTCCACATATGAGGGGCCATACGTTAGATCTAAATCACATAAATGAATCCAATGCGAAATTTGATTGAGCTCCTAAATTTACTGGTAATTCGTCTACGCTTAGATTTTTTTTCTTCGTTTTCATAAGTTATTTAGTAGTCTTTGGAAACCACATTTGCAAAATGAGAAACTAGAATTAACACTGATATGATAACGGTCGGCTATTAATCCTGCATTTCGATGATGCGCTGGCCATTGTTTTTGCAATAAATATCAAAAATACACATTGAGACTATTTTTGTTTGTTAATTTCGTTAATTATTCACTTTGTATGTTGAATCAAAATCGAACGGGCAAGCGACTACAATCTACACTTGTTTTATTTTTTTGCTTCGTTTTTATTGTTGTTGTTTAATATGTATATTTTAGGTTTTTTTTTTTTTTTTTTTTTTTTTTTGTCGAGGGTAAAACAGTCATGCAGAACGATTTTCAAATGCTAAATATTAATTACATTTTGGTTAAATCTCTTAGATTGAGTGAGTGATTGAGTGATTGAATGTGTGGGTTAACATTTAGGTTAATTTGTATAATTAAATTTTAAACTTTTTGTTCGTTAGCATTAATTTAAATGTCATTAAAATGGAGAGTCGTTGACAACGATATCATATATTTATCAAAGGAAAATTTCAAAATTTAAAATACTTGTGTTCCTCTTCATTTAAATACTTTCAATTAAATCATCTCTCAATTTAAATACATTTTTCATCATTTTTTTTGGACCAACACAACCAGTGATTTGAACTCAATCGTTTTTTTCTCATCTTCTTCTTCGTCTTCTTGTTCGTTTTTTACTTGTTTTTGAGCATTCCGATTTTATGCTGGTCTAAATTATACGCGGAAATTTTTTAACATTTTGCACAAACGTTTGGAAAACAATGTAAAAAAAACATAAACTAATTTGATTCATTTGGTTTTTTTTTTTCTTCGCCACTCATCTAATCGTTACTTTTATACTCAAATTAAATCTAAAAATCACCGGACAAATTTTTCTCTCCTCATTTTTCTTTATCGTCTCTCGTCATTTTTCAAGTCAATCAAGTTTTACCATACAAAAAATGCTCATCACATGAGCACATCATAATGATATTTTGTGCAAAAATATGTACAAACATGTCAGTTTCACATCAATATTTTTTCCTCATTCGTTTGCTACATCTTAATAGCTAACTTTTATTTGTATTTGGTATTTATTTGACATTTTATTCCCTCATTCTCATTCTAAACATTTAGGTTTTTCTATTCTTATTCATCACCTTTTTTATCTTCATCATCATCATCATCATCTTTATTTTCTTCATTTTATTTCTGTTCAAATTTTAGTTTTTGTTTCTTTTTTGATTACATTTTTGGTAAATCAAAACATTCTCTCTCTCTCTCTCTCTCTCTTTCTCGCTCTATCAAATGTATTAAAATATATTATTTTATAAAAAAATGTTTTTACGTTTGATAAATTACGAAATTCACGGCAACTGCGGTGCTTTTCTTTTCAAATATTCCCATGTGTGTGTGTGTGTGTGTGTGTGTTTTTTTTTTTATCTTTTCCATATGTGTTAACAATACAAAAATTACATATTCCAATTAATGAGGTATAAAATGACATCGAATTTGGTAAAAATCTTTTAAAATTGTTTACAGTTTAAAAATTTTGGAAAATTGCGGAATTTTGTAATAAAAATGTATTTTTTTTCATTTTTTCTTTTTTTTTTTTTGATCGAAATAAATTAGCTCGGATTTGGAATTAACAAATATTACTTCTTTATCAACATTTACATGGAAAATTTTTTGTTTTATCTTTCTCCAACTTCATTTAGAATTTATGGAATCCCTTAATACAATTTGTCACATTTTCGTTTTCATTATAAATTTTTTTTTTTCTTCATTTTCACATTAATTTTCATTCTCGTTTTTTATGTTCATCTACAATTTATCTCAGTCGAGCCATTTGCACGATGTTATCTTCCATAAAAACTCAA
Organism: Resseliella maxima; assembly: GCA_029041755.1. Lineage (NCBI taxonomy): Eukaryota > Metazoa > Arthropoda > Insecta > Diptera > Cecidomyiidae > Resseliella > Resseliella maxima. The sequence goes on along the minus strand of JAQOWM010000293.1, from coordinate 251,491 downwards.
GAATTATCATTTCTTTTTTTTACATTTTCTGAAACAAATACACTTCACTTCACCGTGCTTTATGTACCAAACGAAGAAAAAAAAAAAAAAATTGAAAAAAACAAAAAACAAAAAAAAAGCGACCTAACACAAATATATATATATATAAAAAAAAAATGGAATGTATGAAATGACAAATAAGATAAGATATGAAATTTAATTATCTAAACTATTATTTCTTTGTTTCTTTTTTTCGTCAAAATTTAACGGTCGAAATGAATTTCTTGTCGAAATAAAAATTATTTATCCAAATGTGTAAATAAATGAAAAATGTATTAAACAATATCCGCCTAATAATAATTGTATCACCAAAATCATCCACGATCACCAAAATCAATTTTATCAATGTCTGAATCAGCTGGTATATTGGTGAAATGTGTGCGATCGCTATTTAGTGTGTTTCGTTCATGTGAATTTGTTTTGGTTGAGTGCTCAGATGGCGGTTGATATCCGGGTTGTACGCGTTTTTGTAGTGCCGATACATAATTCTGCGAATATAAATATGGCATTAAATTTTAATTCATTCTAATTTGAATTTGGGTTTTAAGTTTTTAGTTCATTTTTTTTTTTTTTTTTCAGCGCAAACCTGTGAAATAATGTCGCCTCTGGCCGTTCGTACTTGATACAAGTACCGATATTTACGTTGTCTTGCCTCTTCGCGTGTTTCTCTTGGTCGACTAGAGGCACGGTGATGGATGTGTCGTCTCCGTGAACGTGCCCGTTGCTTATGATCAATTCGCCACGCCGTTATAAAACATTGCACCAATATACTGAATATAATGACGACGGGATAAATACAAATCAATAAACCGCCCCAGCATGGTGGCGGATCTGGATTTGCTTTCATATTTCGAATCTACACAAATACAATTTTTTTTTAAATAAAAATGAAGAGAAGAAAAAAACCATTAAAGAAATTAGAAATTGATAACAATCGATAACAGTAACCAATTATAAAAAAAAAAAAAAAAAAAAAAAAAAAAGAAATAAATGGTTTATAATTACGAAAAATGCGTAATTGATAAAGATCGAAAAAAAAAAATGGTAAAAATTTAATTTCCCTATTCAAATTAATAGTAAGTACTAATTACGTTAACGTACCCATTGAATCGTTTCGGAACCATGCATGAAAAAGTCAATGGCAGACATAATCATTGTTGATCCAACGATACTCGATGCAACAATCGTTACAAATTTATCGCACAACAATGTGGTTACAGCGAATATAATAGCACCACCACCAACTGCCACTTCAATTTCACGTAGCTGAAAAATAAAATTTGTTTCGTGTTAAATAAACAAATGAGTAAATGAACAAGTAAGCGAGTACGCAAATGATCGAATGGGCAATTAAGCAAATATATATGAGATTGCATGCTTTTCAGTATGCTTTCTCATATATGTTTTGTTCATATATATTTATTTTGTAACTTACACCAAACACATGATTCGGTAAGGTTGCGATACAAAATGTGATAATTGAACCGCTTGTGATGGCACCGGCAAATGCACAAACAAGCACCGCGGCAATTGGATGCGTTGAACCGATTACAGCACCAAACAGTCCAGCAACCATGGCTAAAGCTATTGACATTGCAAAGGAATATTTTCATAAAAAATAATCAAAAGATGACAATTGCATAATCAGAAAATGGATTTCTTACCTGAATCAGCTTGATTGCCAATCAATTCAATTTGCTGGCTTTGTAGAAATAGTATGCATCCGGTGCCAGCGGCTAGACCGCTCAAAAATCCAATGGCGCGTAAACAACGATAACCTAAGATGGCATAAACAATGCCAAAAACGGCAACCGTTGTCCACAGCAATGATAAGATTGTTTCGGGCGGAGTTGATGTGCATGACGGATTATCCATTGCATTCTATTTGTACATTGAAAAGTGAACAATAAAGATTAGACAATGAAAAAAATAGATTAGCTCTAACGCATTTCAATGAAAATGAAATTGAAAATAGAGAAAAAATTCATTAGAAACCTGTATCATGAATGGCCAAACAATAGTTTGACCCATTTTTGGTTCGGACGTCACAAATTTGGCACGATTTTCTTCATGTTGTTGGAAATGCATTCGAAATGGATTTATTTGTACTCGCAAACAAAAAAAAAAAACAAATCAAAAGAAACAAAAAGAAAAAAACTCTTCGATTGTCAGCGAGAATTTGTTTTTTATTCGCACTTTGGCGAATGCAATGAAGCAAGCAACAAATTTATACGTTGGCAAATAGAGTTTTGTCGATTACGTGATTTACTATCGAAATATGTCGCTTTGAAAATATGTAATCGCTTTGCATTATAAAATTGGACAATAAGTCAGGATGATATCGTTTTATGATTTAACTTTGTATTTATGCGTTTCGGAAATGTTTCTTCGTTTGTAAATATGGTTTATTTTAGTTGATATTGTGTAAGTGCATACAAAATATAGCTTCCTACATTTTCAGCGGGCAGTGTATTTTTCGACGTATAATGGCAGTTCTGAAAATAAAAAGAGAATACAAAATTACGTTTAGTAATGGTTATCAAGTTGATTAAGTTTTTAAGACAACAGTTCATTAACGATAATCGACATGAATGAAAACTATAATTATTCGCAATAAAAAAAAAATCCCCTTTGATTGCAAACTAAAAAATTTTCGTTTTCCATTGAAAAGCCATTTCTCGTTAAATATTAAGCAGAAGTTGGTTGATGCATCAAATCGACTTGGAAAACTTAGAAAAACCAAAAAAAAAAAAACAAAAAAAGCAAAAAAATACGACGACAACGACAAAATAGCAACAATGACGATGGAAATGACGACAATTGTGAAAAGGCATTCCGATTTGAATATTCAAGAGTTTTACAATTGCTCTATTTTTCCCCTGCTCATTTTTCTTTTGTATTTTTTTACCCCAGTTGTTTGGTTCGGATGGATTTGCTTCCGTTGCTACTAGGTGCATATTTGCTTGGCTTTTATCACAACGTTTTAACCTAAATTCGTTTTTATTTGCTGGATCTCTCTCTCTCTCTCTCCTTCTCTCGCAACATTTTCCCGTTTTCACATTCAATTTTTGCATATATATATAGATGATTGCAGCATTAATCACACAAATGGAATCACAGTAGTTTGAGAACTTTCATTGAAAAGTTCGTTTGTTTGTGTGTCTTTATGTCTTTCACTCTCTATGTGTCGGGAGAAAGGTTTTGTTGAAACAAGTTGTTTAAAAAATGGGAAAATATAATTTTAAAAGGCTGTGCAAAAAGCATAAAATACAAACTCGACCAACATGCTCTCGTTCATTTGGCATTGTGGTATAAAATACAGTTGAAGCGTGGAGACAAAACAATGACACACGAGAGTCTTTTGGCATTCGTTTGAATGTGCCATTGTTCTACATGTGTTTCTGTTCTTGTTCGTATTTTTTTTTTCTCTCTCTATCTTTACATTTCTCTCTATTTGAGTTGAGTCTCAGTTGTAAATGGTATATTGATTTCATATTTATATTCTCATGTTCCCATTACCGATAGTTTATTTTTTTTTCCTTTTTGGCTCAAAACTGTCTGTGACTTCCGGAATGTGTGGAGAAAAAATAGATAAAATATACAATCGACATAATGTAGAGCATCAGAACATTTCAACATCTCAGAACAAATATGTAATATGCATTAAAACTATCAACTATTTATTTTCTATATTTCTATCATGTCAAAGATCAAAAAATAACGCAAGAAAATATGTTATGTAATTGAATACATTTCTTTTACTCAGTGATCACTTTTGCATAAAATCCAATTTCAAGAGTTATTTGAATAAGTGTAAATAGCAATGAAAGTAGTTCATATGTGCAAAATAATCAATTTGAAATGTTTGCGTTGAGAAACGATGAAGAATTCTATAAATAAACTGGCCAGTTTCGTAGTTTATTAACGCTTTTATGGTAAGTAATTGATGAAAACTTGGCTCAAGCAATGATGATTTCGATCAATAAAATGCTATGTAGAAAGTCAATTGAAATGAATGATAGGGGCCATTGTTGACATCATCGCAACTTACCAGAGATGACAAAACACAATAATTCATATAATTTATGTAAATTCGCTTTTTGTTATTGCTTCAAAACATAATAAACAAATCTAATTGGATATTGAATAGAAATGAATATGGAAAATTTTAATCGAAACAATCTTGTCGTCTATTTTAAATCGTGCCATTCGATTTTTGTATTATATATATATGTGTTGACAGTTGAGATTACACGAATTTTAAATTGATTTAATACAACAATGTGGTTTTTTTCCCTGTAAGGATGTGTTTTGTAAATTTTTTCAAATAAATTAAAACACTCAAAATACAAAATATAAAATGTAAGCAATTTTCACCAATCGGCCAAAATTATCATCGATGATATTGCTCTAGCATTGCTAAATACCAAATTTATGACTGCGTCAATGAGCACATTAACCGTTTGCTCTTTTATTTTCTCTCTGGTATGACCTTAATTATACAGATGTCATATCGCTTCGCTTCTCTATGCGCTATAAACAATAATTCACACTTAATTTAATCGCAGTGAGCATTTTGACTAAAAAAAAAAAAGTGATTCGATTTGTGAACGAGATAAAATTGTGTTTACATTAAATTCCATGTACATGATGTGCAGCATGTGTTGGTCAATTACAAAAATGCCTATGGAGCGAATAAAAATCGAGAGAGTGTGAGAATGAAAATGACATGGAGCGATTTTCATCCACGAGCAAGTTGCTCGTTAACTTAAATGGAATCGCAGACACGCGTTCATATCATACTCAAAAGCAAACAAATCGAATAAAAATACATTGTGTGTGTGTGTGTGTGTGTGGGCGTGTACGAGAAAAATGCTAGAATATGTTGCGCGAACTTCTGCCAAACTGGGGCAGTGGTTTCAGCACTCATCACTTATTAAATACACACACAAACGAACAGTAGGCTATCGAATTTGATGTTGTACGAGGAGCTGTTAAATCGGCTGTTCAACTAAATTATTCGAAACCATGTAAGAAAAATCAATTATGTACATGATTGCAAGTGCTTCAGTCGGATGTCAAATATATATATATATATGCGTGCAAATGCACATTGTATTCTGTGCTCTGATTCGAGGCGAATTGTTGCATCGTAACAATCAGTCGATAAAGCACTTATGCGTGGTTAATAATGCTTGGCCGTTCTCAATTGTTCATTCGACTTTTTCTTCTTCTTTTTTTTACTTTTAATCATATGAAATCTTAGAAAAACCTTCGTTGATTTTCTGTCGAATATTTTCCCGCAATTTTCATTGACTCTTTCTTCTTCTTATTCTTCTTCTTCATCTTGCTTCAATTTCTTTCGTCGTCATCGTCGTTGTCGTTGTCATCGTCGTCGTTGTCGTTGTCATCGTCGTCGTCGTCGTCTTTTTCATATTTCCATTCATTTCAACTCCTTCTATTTCTAATTTCATCTTTTCTCTTCTTCTTCTTCTTCTTTTTTGAAAACTTTTCTCGAGTTCGGATGTTCCTATTATTCGTAATAAATTGAAGTAGTGCTGGGGCATAACAACAGTCAAATATATAAAATTGAATATTATAAATCAGCGAGTAAATTGTTTGCCTACTTAAATTCGATTATTTAGCGTAATGTTATGCTTGAATGACACACGTTTTTTTTTCTTTTTTGTATTCAACTCTTTTTTTTTTGTGTTAACAATACTCCATTTACGTCTGGTAAACTGAACGAAACACCCACGTCAAGCAATGAGAGCAATATTTTAATGCAGCACATTTATGCTTTGAATAAGTTCAGTATTTTTTTTTTTTTTTTTTTTTTTTTTCGCTAGTCAGTATGACGATATTGTCATGGCTACAGTTTCATTTGAAATATAGAATTTATAGAGAGAGTGTAAATGAGTCTGTTGTTGTGTTGTTGAGTTGTTGTGGCGAAATTGATGTTTTCTGCTTGTTAGTAGTTCAATTAACTTTCCCGTGACCGAATCAAATAACGGATTTTTTTTTTTTTTTTATTTATTATTTCTCTCGCTTGTTGATCTCCATCTATCGTATGAATTTCATTTCAACCAAAAATGCTTCGCTTTATTAACAATAAAATTGAAATGGAAATGCAGTCGAACTCTGTGTGTGTGTGTGATTTGGCAGAGGGTTTCAAATAAAACGCAGTTTATAACATTTTTACGCTCACCGAATGTATTATGTGACTGGTGCGATTTAATATGTAGCGCTATGCAAACAAAAATGTACAATCAAACATTTGCCCACAGCAATTTTCATTCCGATTATTTTTTTTTATATAAACACTTTCATTTTTTTTTTTGGTTGGACGACGGGAAAACTCATATTTTTTATCCGCAATAATACAAAAAATGATTTATTTATAACGTTTTTCCTCTTGAAATGCGATACGACAAACAAATATGAAAAACGTGTACAATTTTAATATCGAGCAAATGAATTTCTAGATTAATTTTTTTTCTCTATCTCTCTTGGTATTGTTGATAACAATACAATAACATTGCGGCAGGCCTTTGGTCTTATTCACATCGTCGTCGCATTTAAAAATGCGGATGGAATGCTCAACAATGGACGATTGACTGACACAGAAAAATTGAAAATAGAGACAGACAGAGTGAGAGAGAGCAAGAGAGGGCAAGAAAGAGAGAGAGAGAGAGAGAGAGAGAGAGAGAGAGAGAGAGAGAGAGAGAAAATCTGTGATGAGACTGTTAAAATGTAAAGAACTGTGAGAATTTGATGCGGTAAACCGTTGAGGCTGACACAGACAAACAAAATAATAATAATAAAAAAAAGAGTGAAAATTCTTTTCAATTCCTTCTTTTTATTTGCCATTTTTCTTTTACTGCTTTATAGTAAAGAGAAGAGAGAAAAAAAAAATGTTGTGCGAAAACACACCGTGTGCAATTAGCACACAAATCTAAATAGCAAGTGGTTGTGCTACACGAAAAATGCGATCTAAAAATGTGTTAATGATGTTGTGTTGTCGTGTGTGCGCGGTCGCGCTCACGCTCTAGCTCTCGCATTCGTCGCGCGTCTTCTTCATTGCTTCATTTTTGTTTTCGACTGCTTTCATTTCGGTGAGCTGTTATCTCATACAAAATGGGCAAATGCGTAATTAATCGTTTATTGTCTTTGTTTATTGTCGACGATTGTCGGCTAGCAAAAATAGAAATGCAATGAATTTCCTTTCACTTCACCACGATATTTTCTATTAAAAATAGCTCTTTTCTATTGTGACCAATTCAATTATTTGTGTCAATTGAAGAAAAAAAAAAAGCCAATTATTGACGCAGTAAATTTGCACTTTTCTCTTACTCATTCAATTCAGAATATTTTATCACTATCCTTCTCTAACAACTCACTGTGAGTCAACTCAAGTCTATAAAATTCACTTACGTCTTTTGATTAAAATCCGACATCTTTGTTCCCAACCCAAACAAATTCTTTAGAAAAATTACTTTCGACAAAATCGCAATTCGAACACAGAACAAAAAGATCAAATGAATTTTTTTTTGCTAATTAATGTACTGATGTTGAGAACACACTAATCACTAACCACAAAACCGATTTGAAATGATTCAATTCAACGTTGATATGATTCAAATGACACATTCAATTATGTTCGCAGCTATATTCTTTGAATTGTATTCGCTGTACACTTGACATCACATTGTAAAATTATGAAATATGAATAAAAAAAATTGAACTAAATTCTTTGACTTTTTTGCTTCGTGGATTTTTTTTTTTTGCTTCGTTTTTAGTTTCAGTTGAAGGAAGAACAAAACAACATCAGCAGAAGCAGTAGCAGTAGCAATAGCAACGTTGATGTTGGTGATGACGATATATTTTCTTACTGTTGTATGAATAAGGCGGTGTCACAATGTTGCGCGCGGTAGCCAAAGCCAACGGCACCACACGCATACATTGATATTTTTTAAACAGATGGAACGCACATAGAAACAAACTATGATATCGCATGGAATTTTCGTCGTCGATAATGAGCGTGTGATATAGATAGACACACACACACACGCACGGTGGAAAATGGTGTATGACAAAACAGGGGCGAATTTAAGAAGGAGAAAGCAATAGGGAGAGAACGAGAGATGAATTATATATGTAAAATTGGTGAACGCACGAATTTTCAACGAATACCAGCCGAAGCGATAAAGGTACACCAAAACATGTTTCGGTTTTTAGGGTAGTAAGCTGCACATACAAGTATCAGTAGATTTTTGTGGAAAAGTCCTTCGCATATATATGGTGTGAATGTTTTTTTTTTTTTTTTTTTATTCTTCGATTTTGCTTAAGTCAGCGTCCTCGTTCGAGGTAGCGTTCTAATATTGCAGTCGAGCGCGAGCTCAAGTTTGGAAAAATCGCAGCATGATGGTAGCGTGTCCATGTGCTATAGAGAGAGAATATCACGTTTTGGCAACCCTCTCTTTGTTCACACTTTGAACTATTCCCAACATTAACGTCTCATTTTTTTTTATCCACCATCCGTTCAATGTTCGTCGTTGTTGTTTTATTCCGTTGTTTGGTTAGGTCATCGAATCCATGCCATGCTATTATTAAACGCTAAATGAAAACTCTCTAATACCATAATTGAATCATTAACAGTTTTGTTGTTGCTATTTTTTCATGTTTACCACGTTTTAATAAATTATTTAAATAATTCACACATCGCTAAAAAAGATTGCATCATAACAAATCTAAATGCTAAATAAATACAGACAATAAACAAACAAACAACAAACATTCTGAAGAACAAATTGTAACGCGTAACATTTTCATGCATGAATTGATTCTATTCGAAATACTTCTCATCAAAATGCGATTCCATTCAGTTTTTGTCATTGCGTTTTTTTTTTCTTCTTCTTATCTTTTTTCTCTCTTTTTTTCTTCTCTTTTTTCCATCATTTGTTTTTTCCTTCCTTTTCTATTTCTTTCTCTATGCTTAATGTATAGTTTCGGTTTAAATGGGCGTTAGAAAGAATAAAATGAACTGAATAAAACAAATAGAAGAATTAAATAACAATAAAATATAATGAAAGAAAACATCTTGTTTGCCATTTATGATGCATGCCAACCACAATATGTCACTGAATACCGTCTTTGTCTACGTATTACACAAAGTTTTCGTTCAAATATTTCGTATATAGATGTATTATATTGATATAATTCTGTTATTCTATGAATATCGCCGGATATTATATCCAAAAAAAAAAAAAAATTTGATTAGCAAATCAAACTGTACTTGGCACGCATGAACCGTTCCATCGGAGTTTGAAATGGTTCCACAGAGATTTTGATGAAGAGAAAAAAAAAAAACATAAACAGCACAACAATGTCGATCCAATTTCCCCTCAATGGGAAAACTGTACACACAGAATGCCAATTGGATCAACATCACACCAGACATAAACAACAACAATTTTTCGATTGGAAATTTTTCAACATGCCGAAAATGCGTATTAGTTTCTATTTTTTTTTTGGATTTGCAAATTTTTTCAACGATAAATTTGATAAATTGTCTACTAACTTTTCCATTCAAAATCACCAGAATATTGAAATCACCACATAAATAATTTATTTTCAAATTTCCAAAATCAAATTTCAATTTTTCTTTTTTTTTTTTTGGAACAAAAATGCTCTCGAAACACCAAAACTAATAAATTTTTCGGCCAGTTTATTCTATCTACTTTTCTTCGCTTATTATTGCAACATCATTTTAATAAAAACACATGAACTAAAATGAAAACGTGTGCGTTTTTAAACCCGTTACACAATAGATGTGAACGAAACAATGTTTTCAGCTGCACTGAGGCTACTGTTCCAAACAAATATAGCAAGAACATGCACAAAACCACACAGTGTTTCGTTCCCTGTTTTATTTTTTTTTTTGTTTTTTTTTTTTTTTTTGCTTTTCAATGTGTTTTTTTTTCCTCTCTTCTCTTTATTATTTTAATCGGCAGAATGATACGAAACGATAGTTCAACGACGCGCTATTCCCCGTCGGATGTGTATATGGACTTGGAGCGAACCAACGTGTGCGATAGTATTGTCTGTTTTCGATGCGGCTTGTATGATTGTAGTGAGCAGATGATGATGATGATGTTCGACAACCACTGTGTGTTGTCTAATGTTCACTGTTCATATATTTCAATGTGTATTGCACACGCAAATAATTTACTTCCCATCAAACACACATTCGATACTGTTCATTTTCGTTTTCATGTTTGTGTTCATATTCAACGTTCATTTCATCTGTTATTAATTCTTCAGGTTTTTTTTTTTTTATTTTTCTATTTCACTCGTTCGTTGACGCTGTTCGATTTAATTGAAGCACATTATTGCGTATGTTTTGCCATAGCAATAGGGCTAAATAGATTCATGAATTTTTCGTGTATTCTTTCTTGTTTTTTTTTTTTTTTTTGTATTCAGTTTTGAATACAAAACACATCGTGTTTATAACAAAACACCAGTTGTTGTTGTTGTTAACTTTTCTAAACCATTTTCTTTAACAAACATTCCAGGTTTCTGGGAAATTTTAAAATGCATGACAAACCATATAGAAAGCACACACAAATACACACACACACACAACGACCACTGTGTAAGCGAAGCGGTGATAAAGAATACACGATAAACGAACTCTTTTACATGTATTGTAATAATTTTTTTGTTTTCGGCGATAACAAGTACATTGTTATTTGATTGTGATAGAAAACAGTTTCAATGCCATGTTATGAATATCGAACACAGAAAAAAAAAATGGAAAGTGTTAAAAAGGTGAAATCATTCAGCTTGATCATGAAATGATGCGTAGACATTAACATTTTCATATCAACAAAACAATTATTGTTTGTGCTCAGTGATGATGGATTTTTATTTTGCGTATTGTTTTGTCCAATCGAAAATGAGCGCAATTATTACGGTGTTTTTCTTTCCAGTTTGCATCACACGCATTTAAGTCCCATTATATTTTGATCTCAATTGAACTGTATTTATGTGAACAGTCACGAAAACGTAACACTACTCTGTCTCACCTATTCATTCGTTCGTTCGTTCGTTTGTTAGGTCGGTTCATTTATTCCGCAAACAGCTGATTTTGAATGTTTGAATTGTTGGCACACCCAACGCCATCTCACGGTTGGATATTACATATTCGATTAAAAGCACGATAAAATCCCATTAAAAGCATTTTATCTGTGATCTTCGTCGAGATTTTTTTTCTTTTCTTTTCTTTTCATATATATATTTCGTCGCTTCCATACGTCATCGCTTGACATTTGTACGATGCGACTGCGTGTGTGTGGGTTCGTTGTTTTCAAATGAACATCAAATAAACATACGCACACAAATACGTCACATTCCACAGATTTTACTCATTTTAACCAACACATTAGCAATCCAATTCGCTTCCAATTCGTTATTTCTCTATAGCATTACATACATTTAGTCGCAACCAGCAAAATCTTTGTGTATTTCCATCCATGAAATCATCCATTGGACTTAGTTGTTATGCGACTGCTGTCATAATTGGAAGCAAATAATAAGAAAACATTTTTTCGTACCAATAAGTCAACAATTAAAAAAAAAAAATAAAAAGAATTTATTCTTCATTCTTCGTTTGACAAAAGGAGCATTCTCATAATAATACAAATGGGAACTCTTTGACAAAATCATTGTGTGTGTCTATTTTTTTCTAATAAGAATTGCATTTTATTACCAATTTGATTTCGAAAAAAGTATTTTGAGGGCGCACAGCAAAGTGTTCAGCGTTCAGCATTCAGTGTTCAGATGTTTGAAGTGATATCATAAGAAATGTAATTAAATTTCTTCGAGCGTTTCGAATATTTTTACATTGAATTGAAAGTATATTTCTCTGTTCCAATAATATCCTGCGTCATTTATAAACTAGTTATTGTTATGAAATAAAATTGGTTAAATTTTTTATGAAAATAAAAATACATTTCCTGCGTTTGAATAAAGTGAATCAATTGATAAATCGGGAAATTCCAAAAAATCACAAACATACGGCATTTTTATACATCCGCTTGCTCAACTCTCAAGCGCCGAGTCATTTGCAGTCAAAATAGATTGTCTGTATATATATATATTCATACATAAACATACATATTACAGACGCTCTCAGCTCAACCAAATTGTATTTTGTGTGTGCGCGTTTTTCTTTTTCTCTGTTGTTTCTTATAAATGGTTATCTTTACTTTATTCTGCTCAAAAACTTGCATTTGATTTTTTTGTTTTTTTTGAGTTTTTTTTTTTTTTTTTTTTTTTTGTATTTCTTAAGCGTCGCGAGTGAAAGTTCCTCTCGTTAAGTTTTGTTGGTATTTGTATTTTCTATTTTTGTGTCGGTTTTATTGTTACGACAACCGCCAACGTGAATCATATTCTCAACCATTTGAGGATGTTGAATTGAATGTACAATTCATAATAATCTTTGTATTGTTCGCAATGCAAATAACGAGAGAAGAAATAATAATAATAATAACAACAACAACAACAACAACAACAACAACAAAGAAGAACTCAAATTAAATAAACGATTCAGCATAATTGGACACGAGCGAGTGACAGAAATTTGCTATTGTTGTTGTTCTCTCGTGTAAAAAAAAACAAACAACAAAAAATATTCCAAAAGACACGAATGATAACTGCGCCAAGCGGTTAAATAATAATTTATGTGATTGGTGTATTTTCATGTGAACTCATAAAAATCGTGACATTTTATTAAAAACGCTTAAGCCAGAAAAACAGAAACAAAAATATCAACTACAAGAAGAAATATTATTGATGAATATATGAAAATCCTTGAATTGAGAAGAGAGAAAAGAATTCTAATAACAACGTGAGTCAGTGTACAATTAAAATAGAGCGCGACAGAGCAGCAAAAAAGGACGTCAACCATACGATTATGACAGCAAAAATACGTATCGTGCTGTGAATAATGTTTGTTGTAATCGACCAACCCACAAAAATACAAAAATTTGTAAAATAAACCAATTTCAATAAGAACGATAACGAAAAAATAACACACGGAATTCACCACATTCTCTCGCTGTATATATATATATATATATTTTTTGTTTCCAAAAAATTGTGTCCCATTCACCACCATCAAAAAGGTGCTGAGCCTTTTGTTTATTGTTTAAAATTGCGTGTCACTGTTTTCAAAATAATTTCACGTGTAATTTCGCGTGCGAACTTGAACTGTTCCATTCGTTGGTTTTGGGGGCTTTTTACTCGTTGAATGAAAATTGTTCAATTATTTTGAAAATTTGAAAAACCTCGGTGTTATATATCATAATATTTGGTCTATGAGAACAAATATAACATGCCGTTAGCAAATTCAGATTTAGATCCATGGAGAGCTCAAATTGGCAATTCAAATACAACCGCGATCAGCAACGTGGTAAGTATAAAGCAATTCCAATATTGATTTTTCTCTTGAGTTTTAATAACACTTTTATGATATACACCCATCATCATAAGATATATTCATGTTGGAAGAAGTTTGTTCTTTTTTTTTTCTTCTCATCTCTGACGATACTTCACAGTCTTTTGTCACGGTCTTTGGTCCTTTTCAACCGGTGAACACTCATAAATATTTTTCTTTTCCATTTTGATTATCTTTTTTCAATACCTACAGCATTCAACCACGTATTTTTATATCAATGGATACTCCCATCCACATTTCATCTTTATTGTATTTACTCAAAGGGATTATTTGTGGCATCCCAAGTTGCATTTATATTTTACGGACACAAAATGTTCAAGAAATTTAAATCAAAAAGCTTTCAACACAAAGGAAGACAATCTTTGTGTCATTTTTTTTTTCTCTTCATTTCTTTTTTCGTTTATATTTTTCCATTAATTTTTTTCTTCGCTTTTATTCTCAATTGTTTTACTTCCACTGTTGTTTTCTTTGCTGTTGCAATTGTGAAATTTATTCTTCAAGATGTTTGTCAAAAGATAAACAAAATAGAAAATTTGATCTATTTTCATGGCCCGTTTTTTTTTTTTCTTCAATCGATATTGTGTAAATTCAGTTGAAGCGGTTTAAGTTACGAAAAAATTTGGATTTTATGGAATGGAAAAATTTCTGGATTCATATGATGGCAAAAAAAAAGCACTTTGGGCATGCATACATAAGTGAAAATGTGCGCAAATATATTTGCATTTCATTTGAAAAAAGCCGTTTTATCCGTAGTCTGCGTCGTAGTTAAATGTTGTTTGAATTTGATTTTATCAGCGAAATAGAAAAAAAAAATCCCAACCAGACGCATGAATGCAATCGATAACAAAACTGCTTTCGCTGATTATCTAATCGAATCATAGAGCGCATTGGCTTCATTTATTCAACGCAGCTTATTGCTTATCTTATATTTGTGTGCTTGTGCACGCCAACCATCATTATTCAACAGTCTTATATTTTCAATATCGAAGCTTATTATGTGATAATGTGAGCGGGGTAAAAATAAAGAGAAAAAAAAAAACACACACACACACAATTTATATACTGTTACGGAAATGTTATATCGATCTTTTGTGGCAGCATTATGTTATGCGGGTAAATAAAAATCACAAATCGAGTGGGCGATTTCATTAAAAAAAATTAAAACCAGTCAATGCCACTCAATTATTTTTCTCACTTGAATTTATATAAATGTATATGAAAAGTGCCAACATTCGCATTGAGAACAATGAATCGCTGGAATAGATTTTGTGATAAAGAACATTGGCACTGTAAAGTAAATAGACAACGGTACAATTTGAGCTCACGCGCATCAACGCTCTATCTTTCCATCACATCACATATCAACACCATAAAATGTACTTAATATGCTTTGTGTGAAAGATGAAGTAGCAGAAGATTGAGAAAAAAAAAAACGACACTAAGAAGCATTCTTTCAACATCAACATGCAATCATTTTAACTCCGTTACTTTGTAAAGTCGTCTATGCCAAAAATAAACCATCAAATCAAGCTATGACGGAGTCAACATACTTTTCACGAGAATTTTATTGTTTTAAAAGCAAATGAACGCATTTTAAATATTGCCTGTTTTAATAGCAAAATCATGATCAAAGAAACGTTTTCTTTTCCTCTCTATATATCTCTCTCTCTCTCTCTCTCTCTCTCTCCTCATATCTCCAACTCTCAGCCACTTCTTCTATCTCTTAGTACCCTTCCGCTCACACTTTCTCTCTACCTCCCTCCCTCTCATTCTCCCCATCTCTCTCTCTCTCTCTCTCTCTCTCCTCCCTCTCACTCGTTCTCTGTACCCCTCTCCTACCCCCTTTCTCAGTGTGTAATCAAATTATTTTTACAAATGCATACATTTCCATTAATTTTATTGCAAGTAAATTGATAAGTCGATTCCATTAAATTGATTCTTTTATAAAAATGTTTCATTTATTTACACTCTTGTCACTTACTTTAAATCAATGTAGGAAGAAAAAACATTTTGCCATTGTAGAAAAAAAAAAGGAATTGGTAGCTATCTATTTTACAAGGCCATGAATGCAATCATTCTGACAAAAAATTCCATTATTTGATTAATTCCACAAATGGGAAATTATCTGGTTTCTTCATATGATTCTTATTGTAACCGTTTGCTCCGTATGCTCTTCGGTTTTTTCATGTGAGTTTGATGAAGAGAAAAAAAAGAAGTAAAAAAAAAAAACAGCGAATATTGCATGTAACCAGTTTTTCGTTGGAATTTCACCCATAAAATTGGAGTTTATGACGATAAAAAGCTACACTTGATTTCACGCATTCATCTTTGGTTATAAATTGTCATGAATGAAGGGATTGTGTCATGAAAGAGAGTTGTATAAATAAGACATTATTATGCGAAACCATAAAATGGAAACAGAAATGGCGAGAGATGAAAAGAGAGGAAGCTAAACAAATTGAGCGAAAGCATTAAAGAAAGAAAAGTGTCGAAGTATAGAAGAAAAAAAGCGACTGCCAGTATTCATTTTGTTCGGTTAATTTCTCTCATATCGCACCAATGGTTAGCAACGCAATGGACTTTACTTGTGAATTTCGCTAAGTATGTACATAATTGATGATAGGGAAAACATCGAATCTCCATAAATATTAATTAAAACAACGGCGACTGTTTCAGCTTACATTTATTATTATTATTTCTCTCTCTCGCTCTCTCTTTCTCTCTCTTTCTCTCTCTTCTCTCTCTCTCTCAGTCTCTCTCTTTCTCTCTTTCTTTCTCTTTTTCTTTCTCTCTCGGTCTTGCTGTTCACTGATACGAAATCATATTTATCGGTTTTAATGTACAGCTCCTTCAGCTATTATTTACATTCAATAGAACACAAGCCCGTCAAGTATTTCGTTTATCAGTAGTTGCTTGCGCTTTTTTTTCTCTATATCATGCTCTCTCTCTCTCTCCTTCTTTCTCTTTATTTATTTCTCATTCTATCGCTTTATGTGTATGTCAATGTACATGTAAGTCAATTTACTCGATTTAAATGCGCCACGTTCATGGTCATTTTTTCTCATCACCTCTTTACCCACTTCGTGCACGATGCTTGCTCAACTGCGTTCTATTTTGTTCTGCAAATTGAAATGTCATACAATCACATATAGAAGAAAAAAAGAGTATTATTTACATTTGAATGAAGAGATTCTTATTCTTTTCTACATGGCAACAAACAATCAACTAAACAAAAACGACAAACGACAAACGACAAACAATATAAATACAAAGTCGAACATAACTCTTTGACATGAACAGAGATTTTATTTAAAAATGGAACATGATGTGTGCGCACTATTCGAATATTGCAATTTAGTTGCAAGCTTGAATGGACAGCACCTTCGTTTCAAATTAATGGAAGTCATTTAGTTTTGTCTACGCTGTATACTTCCGTCGACATATCCACATTACATATAATATGCATTAATGGTGTGATTGTGAGCGCGAGAATGGTACGTGTCAGTTTATTTATGTTTTGATTTAAGATGATAATGATATCTGTAAACAAAACATTTCTACAATACAGCAAAATGAAAGCATTCACTTGAGATTATAGTTTTGTAGATGAGCGTGTGTGTTTGTGTGTGTATGTGTGCAATCATGAATTTATGTTTGTTATTTCCATTTTCATGTCTATATTCCATAGGCAATTGAAGTGTGCGGAATATTTAACACCATCAATACCGATACGATACGATATGATGTGATGAATTCGTCGTAACATATACATGAATTGAATGTAAAAAGGAAATGAAATGAAAACAGAGGCTCGGTTGTCATACATATGTTTAATACAATTTGCATGACTTGAATGCACGATCTTATCGTCTAGGCTAGGACATCCGAAATGAAGAAGAAGAAGAAGAAAATGAAAAAAGAAAAAGAGTAGAAATGAGGCCGTCATGATCACTTTGGATACCCCATATTTCCTTACGTAAGGAATATTCATCCGACCACTTCAATTCACTGGAGAAAAGTAAATTAAGCTCGAAAAAAGAAGCTCGTCACGCAAATATATATATTCACAATTTACGAAACTTGTATGCACGTAGCATCCCAAACACAAAATTCTACTCACTGATTTTGTGTGGGGAAAAAAAATTGCTAAAAGGAATTACCATCATGTGCCTGATAGAATTTTATGGCACTCGTCTGAATATTACAAATATTTTTTTTTTTCATTGGACATTTGTGTGTGTGTGTGTGTGTGTGTGTGTGTGTGTGTGTGTGTGTGTGTTTTTTTTTGTGTGTGTGTGTGTGTGTGCGAGTCAAAATCAGCATCTGTTTCAAATTACTTGAGACTGCTTGAGGAGAAAAAGAAACGAGAAAAATCCGAACCGAGTATTGAATTTCCTTTTCACATGAACCGTTTTTATGTCGCATGTCGAATAACAACCACCTTATCGCATTTACAAATCACAACAAATATTTTTTTGTCGTGTCCAAGCAACGATGTTGGTCAATAAATGATTCCCATTGAATGACAAACATTAAAAATCTTTCGAAAGAACAAACCAACGAACAAATATCCATGTGATATTTGTGATTTTCTTATTTCATCAGATTTTCCGTTTGTCCAAGAACATTTCTCATAGAAATAAATCATTAAATACCATTTGCCATTTGTCTTTGTATATTTGCCATTGAATATCATTGCGGATGTGTACGAATCGATTTCTATGGATTCTCATTAATTCAATTAACAGTAAAAATATCAAAAGTAAGAGAGAAAAAGGAAAAGAAAGAAGAAAAGCAATGTCAGTTGCCTATAAATTGGACCATAATTGACGACACACCGAGATGACTGGCTCCATTTGTAACATTATTCTCATAAATGAAAACAACACACACATTTACAGAGAAAGAGAGAAGAAATGCGTCTGAAAGTAAGAGACAGAATCAGAGTGCAAGAAGCGAGAAATAGAGTCCAAGAGCGAGAGACTGGAAGAGAAAAAGAAAGGAAGGGAGAGAGGGAGAGGGAGACAGAGAGAGAGAGAGAGAGGAAGAGAGAAGACAAAGAGAAAGAAAGAATAAGAAAAAGCGAGAAATGTTCATTCCTTCGTGTCTGTGTGTTGAAAACCAATGTACATGAAAAGAAATGGATATTAATGATAATTATTGCGGGCGTTTGTGAATTAAAACAGTTTATTTCAAAATGATAGAGTTTTCTAGTTCTTTATTACAAAACCATATATATTCGTTTGGCGTAAAATATTCAATATGTTTGGCAAATGTGAAGCGCATTTTCTACACTAATTTACGTACATTTGCTACGGTTTGCGATCAAAAATAGCCGCCATTGTATTGGGTGAAATTTCACCATCGAAAAAGAGGAACCAAAAAGCGAGAAAAATCGATAGTTTGGCATTCAAATGCAATGAAAGGCTTTGAAGTTAGTGTAATGAATATTCTTGGCATGAAGGTTGATTAGTTAATGTAATCAGTTTTAAGCTGTTAATTATATCACGAGTCAAACCAAAAATACTTTGTTTATCACACAAACACACTTTTTATCGTATAGTATTATCGCACATTATCACAGCCAAAAATAGCTTCAATGAAATATGGAAAATCCAACTACATTACGAAATTGATGTACAAATGAACTAAATGGCCATAAATTCGAATTGGAAAGCGAATGAAAATATGAACAAAATGAAATTGACCGTTTGTAATAATAAATTGTAATTCAATGTGCTCAATTGAATGGCAATAAACTTGAAATAACATTGATGTAAATTCAAACATTATGACCAATGTGAACAAAAAAAATTGTTTTTTTTTCAGTTCACTGGAAATCATAACAATTTATAACAATTCAGTTAATCATTTATTTCTCATTGTAAGATTGTTTATAAATTATCATTCGATTCGATTATTTTCATTTGAATTCTCAGAATGTTGGAATAATAATTGTAATTGTGATAAAGAATTCTGTATGCAGCGATTCAAATTTATTGTTTGATTTCATTTCAATTGAAATTTGTATAAAAGCCAATAAGTGCCCACAGCATTTCTTTTCAATTTTTATTAGAATAACACAATTGTTTCATGTTCTTGGTGTAATTAAGACCATTTACTATTTACCGCCTCCATATCGGTGAAATTCAAAGAAACCAGCAGCACAAAAATTAATAACATTGCACCCCATGCTAGTGGAAGAGTCAAAGAGCAACTATGATGAATATAGCACAGTTCAGAACAGAATACGCTACACTGAAAATAGCGAAATTATGAATTTAATTACATCTAATTGTTGTCGGAATTTCCCCAACATGCCTACGCTATGTGCGCATTTGATTGAAGAAAATTAGTTTTGACATGTGTTACGGGCGCATTGTAAATGCACCAGCACACTGCATGCCATCACAATTGAATTTGCACAATTTTCATAAATATTTATGGTGGAACAGGGTCAGATGCATTCTGCAAATAACATTGAAAATGGTCTAATGCAGAGAAATTCAACGATAATCATTGAGAATATGGCATGCGATAATAGATCACTTGAGAATTCATTTGTGAATGTAATTTATTCATGTAATAAAAGAATTTAAATTCAGAATGCTTAAGCATTTTCCCAATTCCTCGTTCATTTGAATTATTTAATTCCGTAAATGATTTTAAAAATGAGAGAAAAAGAATGTGAAAATGAGAATGAGAAATCGAGAAAATGAAATTAGCCTTTTACACACTTTTACATACATATTTGAAAATTGCATTGCACGATTTCGAATTAAATTTTAAGTGAACCCGTGAGCATGAAGCATTAGAAATATTTTACGACAACTGAAGCGCCATCCAATTGATGTGACGCAAACAATTATGTCAACATTTAACATGTTTTCTTTTTGAACACTAGCTTATTGTAAGCTCTGATAAAATGCACATACGAAGCGCAAGCTAAGAAAGTATATAATACATGGGAATTGTGTAAATATTTGTGACTTCAAACCAATCAAGAATACGAGTGTAAGTGTAAGTGTATGCTTGTATGCAGTATGTTTTGTTTATATACCATGGAATTTGTAGATATTTTGTTTGCACTGTGATTATTTGTCGACTTTGACCGTGTGTTTGAGTTCATCTATAATACAATTTAACGCTATTATCTATAGAAACAAAAAAATATGTTCAAATGTCTTTGGCGCGACAATGTTCATAGCGTTGATGATCTCTGCGTAATATATTTCGTTCATTCGATTTTGCTTGAAGTTTTTTATTTATGTGAACAATGTTGATGTACCTCTACATAGAACACAAATTTTCAACAGGCATTGAACAAGCTAAAGGCGTAACAAACAACAATGTTTATGAGAATTGCTGACACTAATTTAAATACAAATGTTAACTAAGATCTGAGTGTAAATAATATAAAATATTTGAATAACATTTGTGGTTTTGACATAATTCCATTTGCCAATTGAATCAGCATCGATTTTTACTACAGTTTTCGCATGTCAGTTCAATATAATTGAAAATAAATCACGTTGCACGTATATAACATTGAAAATGTGCGTGACAATTTTATGGCCAAAAAATTATTAAATCAATTAATTTTAATTAGTAAAATGTATTCCCATTGTCCCCAAACCAATCATCACATTTCTATCATTTACATGATAAACATGCAATACGTCACTTAAATATTAATTGCTATGAATTCATTACTGTGCTGGATTTCCGATGTGAAAACCACAATAACATTTTGTCATGAAAAGTCGAAAAAAGGAAGACTTTGAAATGATTAGAAGCAAAAAAGAGATGGAAGTAAAGAAAGAAAGAGGAAAAGATAGAGCGACAAAGATGATGCGGAAATAAAGGTGAAAGAAAGGCAAACAAGAGGAAAGAGAGAAAGAAAGAGAGAGGGAGAGAGGGAGAGAGGGAGAGAGGGAGAGAGGGAGAGAGGGAGAGAGGGAGAGAGGGAGAGAGGGAGAGAGGGAGAGAGGGAGCAAAATCGAAAGAAAACGTGATTGTAATAAATAAAAAAAAAGTCGCAATTGAGATCCGCACTTCCACCTCCATTATTCATTAAATAATCGAAGCAATACACAAAAGCATATTTATGTTCATGCTCTAATTTCTATTTTTCCCACATATTTCAAAATGTTTTTCATTTCCTTTTTACCATCTTATTACGTTGTTTACTAAGTCCACATTATATAAAACCATTCTCATTACAGTGACTAATAAAATTGTTATGTTGATCTAAAAAAAAGAAAATAAATTTTGCGTGTTTTCAACACAGTTTATGCGGTGGAATGACGCAGCTGTTTGTACATTATTTACATTTTACATTGCGTATTTTTCGACAATCTGTAACTATAAATGGCAGAATTTATTGCAATTTAATCATTGCAATTTGCATCCGTACTTGATTCCATTTCAATAAATAAAGCGGGAATAAATGAACATATTGTGGATTTCCAACGAAATTAACCTACATTTGATTAGCTGTTCTGATTATGGCTTCGGGATTTCAAAGTTATGTAATAATAACGAATGCAAATGTTATGCATATGTGAAATATTACGCAAATTGTAACTTCAAATGAGCTATTTCATGAGATTTTGTATGGTATTTTGCAATGCATAATTGCGGTTACTGCAACCCTAATGGAATTTTTGCAACATCAAAAAAAAAAAAGAAAAAAAAGGAAAAAACGTTCAAGGAAAAAGCATCCATTATCCTTTTATATATATGAAAAAAACGAGATTGCATAAATGAAAATATATTAATGAACAAAGTTTTAAAAGGAAATTATGAGACTACGGAAATATGAACAAATGAGAGCATTATGCGGTCACAATAATGCGAAAAAAAAAACTATTTCATTTTTAGCAAATTGATTTTTTTAACCGAATTTCTCTATCGCATGAAATTATCAAGCTGTTACCGTCCAACGGAATTATTAAAACAAGTTAAATAGAGAAAAAACAAAAGAAACAGATAGAAAAGAGTTAGAATATCAAAAATGAACCAATTTTATTTTAACGAGCTCATAATCTGAGCATTATCACATCGTTTGCACCATATCTCTATATCATTCGAATTGATATGAATAAAAGATAAATAGTTCACTTTTGGATGTTGAAATTGGTTTCATGAATTGCGCACGGACAATGTATGCGAGTGAATAGGTCGTTTCATAATACTCATGGTCATGCTCACGTTTTTTCTCTTTTCATGGAAAAATTTGCTAAGCTTCAGTTGAACTTAATACTAATGCCCATGATGTCACTTCGGCTTAAGCTTGAGCTGAACCTTCAATCTCATGCTGAAATTAATGCAAAAAAAAATATATTTCGTGGAAATGCATTGAATGGTTAAATTGAATGAAAAACAATGTCATATGACAGCTGAGTGAATATCATTACACATTTACCAGCTTTTATCTAAATGGAATTCAATTTGCTTCATAGTTAATTTGATTTTGTTATGTTGCAAATATTGCATTAGGCATCTGTATTAGTTTGACTACTGAGTGGAAATATATTAAAAATTTTCCCATCAGTCCAGTGTAACATTGAATTTTATATAAATGATTTTGATACTGATTTAAATATGCAAATAACATTTTAGTTAAGTTCTTAATTCTTTGAATGAAACATTGGCTAAATAAGTTTTGACATCGTGCTGCGCATAAATTCCATCTAAATATATAGTGTGGGGCCAGTTTGTGTAAAAACGCCCGTATGCATTGAATACAAAAACAGGGGTTTTAATAAATTATTTGCGGTGGTCTTTTTAATTCTCCCTGAGTCATCATTATAGGTGTTAGGACTTGTGGAAAATGTTCCACCCAAATATCTCATTCGCATGAAAATGTTTTCAACATGAAATTTTGCCGTTGACGTATTTTTCGTTGGAAAAGTCTATTTATTCGAAATTCCATTGTAGATTATCCAGTACAGTTCCGTTTTACAGCTCGATTTTCGTATCCAGTTTGTTTATATTCCAATTTGGTTCGTTTGTTATATAGTTCATTTTGCTTACAATATTTACCATACAGTCATACACACAATCAGTATAACCAAGTATGACAGTATGACTAAATGTGATAAATTAACATAAAAATTACAGTATTGTGTCTCGCCGCTCATAAAGCATATTCATTTGAAACTTTAGCCATAAAGTCTGAACGTTTAGAAAAACAAAATTATAAAAAATAACGTTGAGATTTCTCGCGTTCACATTGTTATTGTTATGTTATGTTATGCGATATGAGCATATTTTGAATCTCTGTTTTGTCGATACCGACAAAAAAGAAATTGTACCGAGATAAATGACAGGCAAGATTAAAGAATGCTGCCAAAAATGAAACGATACAAGCGTTTGTAACCCATCTACATCACTGCGCACGTATTATATTTATAAATGGATATAGTGGAGCTTGGAGCTCGGTCTGCTCATCGAAAAAAAAAATGTGACTTTTGCTTCTTCATGAAAATCGTGCTACAAATTATCTTTATAGGTCCCTTTCTGTACGTTCACATGTCTATATGCCTGACATTGGTGTGTGGCAGCCGCTTTTATTGCATGTTACAATTTCCATTTAGAAAGAAGACCATTCAACCGAATCAAGAAATAATCATATTTACATCAAATGAACATGTTACCTTCATTTTATGATTATTTCGATCAATAAAAAAACGGAATATATTGTGTTTTGCTATTTCATGTCAAATGATATTGAAACTTTTTTATCACCATACACTAGATAATAAAGTCAAAGAACATCTTAAGTGAATCCACTCGAGTTATTTTTTTTCAAAAATTCATGATTATGACGATACCTGAAGATGGGAACTTATCTGCACTAAAAAAAAAAAAAATGCAGATCCAAATCCTTTCAAATGGCATGCGAATGACATTTTCCGACAGTCTACAAACTAACGCAATTGAAAAGTGTAAGCATTCTTCACCACCAACCGTAAAACCACATTGTCTAATGGAAAATTATTAGTGAAAATATTACCTAAGGTACTGTACCTTTAGAATCTAAAGCTTAGATGAATACATTTTACAATCTACATTCATTTCATCACTTTTATCATAATCCATAGACAATATCAAGAGATGGTTTTTATTCTTTGGTGTATTTCTGCACTTCATTTCATCATTATATTTTTTCTCTAAATTTAAGTGACAGATTCAATTTTCAGTCAACAGATTTTCTCACAGCTGTGTCTTATGACGGCTTCTTTTATTCTTCAATTTCTTTTTCCCCAGTCACCGTCAGTTATTTTTGTTGCAACACAATTTGCAAGAAAACATATTTTGATCGTCCAAAAACCAGAAATCTGAAATTTTTTCAGTCAAACATTTTGACGCGCAAAATTTAAACCAATGAAAAAATGATGTGGGTGAAAAAACGATGATGACATTTAACCCGACAACCCAAACAATTATCATAGTCTTTCGGGAGATGACGGAAACATTTTGGTTGAAAAAAAATAAATGATGTTGCTTTTAACACATGAACCGATTGGCACATCTTGGTTTTTTCAGGGTTCAACCACACAAATTAAATGAAATCAAACATATTAAAAAATAAATAGGTGAAGCTGTTCAAGTTAAAGTACCCTTTTGTCTTGTTTTATACAAAAATTTTCCGTTGTGATTGATACTTTTGAAAATCAAATTGAACAGCAATTAATGGTAATTGGAAATTCACAATATCAACGCTAAAAGCTGAGTGAACATTATTGAACGGCTATTATCGACATCATTCAAATATTCCACGAAAAAGGGCTCAAAGTCATGATGGATTTTTAGCTGAAATAAAAACCTTTTAACATTTTTCGGCATTTTAAGTGCCTTATTGATTTTTCAAGTCGATGGAAATAACAGAAACGGAAATATATTGATTGTAAAAGCAATTGGTTATTGCGCACCTAATTTCTTCTTCGTTCTCTATCTCTCTGTCTCTGTCTCATTCGCTTGAAACAGAAGCACTTTCAAGAAATTGAATTTGATTGCTTCCAAAGGCTTATTGAATTTCACAAGCGATCCATCAACATTTGCTCTTCGATAAATTAATTGGCAAACCAATACACGGTTCATGGACAATGTTGCATATTGGCTTGCAATTCCTAGAACAATTACCATGCTTAAATCGAGAAATTTTTAAAATGAGATTTAATTGCGCTCAATAGCAAAAATAATTATTCGATATAATAAGAAATTATAGGAGAAAACACATTATTACAAACTGATTGAGCTGCGTCTAATTAGTGTTGCAAATATTCAGTCTTTATTGTATACTTCATTGAATTTTCTCATTGTGAAATTTTCTAGAATTTTATGCATCCATTTTTGTTTTCTTAAAATTCTTGTTAATGAAGTTATTAATAGAAATTTGCAAATCAAAATACACAACCGGATCAGTTACATTTTACTAAAGTTAGACATTTTTGATGAGATTTGCTTCATCAAGTGATTAAAATCGTCGTGTTTAGGCTTAGAAACAATCATTTCAATTTGAGTTTACAAACACAAACCGTCTAAATTAATGATTTATTCAAATGGAAGACTCGAACCGAATGAAAATCTTTGAATGGTTTTTTGTCGATGATTTCGACATAAATTTAGAATTTTAGCTCGTTATTTTTGATAATTCAACGTATCAAATGATGAATCGACGATGCTTTTGAATAATCAAAAACTCGAAAATGATCTGAATGTAAATTCAAGTTGAAAAGTTTAAAAAATTGAACAAACAAACTCATCCAAATTGCTCAGGCGTTCAAAAATGCAACGATGGAAAAACGGGTCGCCATTATATTCATAAATTATCACTTTATCTATGTAGCGAACAAAAAATGTGCGAGAGAGAGAGAGAAAGAGAGAGAGAGAGAGAGAGAGAGAGAGAGAGAGAGAAATAGAAAGAGATTCAGAAAGTGAAAGAGAGAAAAAATGAGAAAATGATGTTCGTTTATTTAGTTGAATCGACTCGTTTTACAACACTTTATATGGCTGGTTGTCAAAATGAACAAATTGAAAGCAGTTACATTTCACGATAATCCTGTCTGATGAGCACCACTTTACTACTCAAATCCAAAGATTTCAACTTGTTACCAAAAGATACAACGCAAAAAAAAAATCAAGAACATTGAATGACACACTTGAACATTGTACGAACAACAAATAGAAAGAATACATTTCTTTTCCATTGCTCTCGAATTCATGAAAGAAAACCATAAACAAGAGAGTGATGATGATTATGGTGTCTTTCAAAATCAAAACTTCTGACCGATAAACTCATTGGATAACTTGAGAGTAAACAAGCGTCAAAATAATTCCAAAATTTGTTTCGAACCATGAGAAAAAATACACTTTTTGGTACGATAATATGTACGTCAAGATACAGCAAACAGCACGTGTATTTGAGTGGTTCAATGCCTACGCAAAAGTGATTCTGTTTCATTTTTGGTGGATTATAGTCGATTCAATGTATTTACTCCTTGTCGACTGACACCCTTATATATTTTGACAATTCATTGACCCGATGCATGTTTATACCACGCAAAATGTTACAAAAAGATATAATTAAACATTCGCGTTAGAATAAAACTAATTCTAGACAGAAATGATTCTTTTTTTTGACGGTTTTTTTCCATTTGAATTGGTAATAAAAACAAAGGTGAACTCAGCTGAAATGCAAGCAATAACACGAAATCAATAATATGAATGAAATTCATTCAATGAAAGCTCGTCAAATTAAAAGACCCAAATCGAAAGAAGAAAATTGAAAAATACAATAATAGAATCGAAAAGAAATGAAAAGAAAATCAAAGCAAGCGTGCATGAAAGATCTTATTAATTTTTCATTTTCAATCCAATGAATTTGATGTTCTTGACAAATTAGTTATTTTATGATCAACGACCGATATATTTTTCAAATGGAAATAACAAAAAGAAAAGGCACCGGTTAAAATGTGCCCATGTCCCTTGAGCATAGAAAGAAAACGAGAATAATTTTGTTGATCAAAAAAAAAAAAAAAAAAAAAAGAAAGAAAATGTATAGAAATATTTAATTTAGTGCAAACAAACTCAAAAGGCAACGCAAAATGCCATGGAAAATAAAATATTTGATAAGAGGGATAAATTATGATACAGAATGTAAGTGTCAGATATAAATATGTATTATTTATGAAGCAATGTGACAACATGGTCAACGCACACATACACTCATACTTTCTATCTATTTATTTCTCGTCTCAAGCGTTTTTGTAATAGGATTAAGCTTACTGAATGTCGTTTGTCGAATGATTTGACCTTTTTTTCCACATACAATTTCAATTGAAACTATCGTTTGAGCGCTCAAAGTATGTGAACCCACGTCAAAAAAATGGAAAGGAATAAAGATTACAAAACGCCACTTTATCAACAGCTGTTTGTCATTGTTCTTCAACTGTGATACGATGTTTACTGACATGGTATTCGTTTGTAATATCGAAACGGAAATATTACATGCACTTGGCGCTCTGAAACGTAAGGCGTTTCATATTTCATTGGACTCTCTAATGTCTAGAGCCTATAGTTTATATATAGAGCTATTGCAAATTATAGGTGGAGAAAATCTTCTAACATTCAATAACATGTAATTTAAATAATAATTCGATCCAATTAATTCGACTATGTATATTCGTGTCATTTCAAATGAGTGAAAGTGATAATAATCATTTCATTTCTGACACCCATAATGAAATTGCGTCATCCAAAATCATTTCGATGACTCATCAGACACGCGATGATGAGCCGCAATTTTTTTTTTTCCTTTTCTGTGAATATTTCGAGAACCCACAATGTTTGGTCCTAATTGAAACGCTCCAGTTTTGTAATACCTTCCCACGGATTTTTATCAGCATTTTCGACATTTTTCGTGTATGTATGATTCCAATCTTACTCGAATCGTGCACATTGAAAATCAATAGCGCCTCTCTTTTGGTATTTGGAAACTGATTCGTTTTCGCTGGTTATCACACCCCTCTCACTCCCCCGCATCAAACATTCAACAAATGTACTGAATGATTTTGTTGTTGTTATTTTTCATGCTATTTGTTGTTATTATGCGACACGACCTTCGCTCACAATTTCAATGCGCACTTTTTTTCTCTCTCTTTGCATGTCTTCATTACTTGTCAGGCCTCCACTGAATCTGAATTACGAATTTAACATTAAAATGTCATATGCTTTTTGTCATCATTTGTTTACGCAAATGGCACATGTAAAATGGATATAGAATATTGTAATTTACATTCCATAGATGATTACAAATATCTCTATTTTTTTTTCTTCTATTCATAGCTTTTTCTCCAAACGTGCTAAAAATAACGAAAAAATGTAAGATTCATGAAGCATGCCCAAAGAAAAAAAAATTTGTTTAAAATTAGACTTTCCGCTGGTAATCTTCATATTTTGTGTCTATTTCTTTCCTTTTACGGACATTGCGACATTTTTTTTTCTTTTATTTTTTTTTGTTAACAGGCACGGACATTTTGACGCAAACCTCGAATATATTTTATTAAATTCTTGGCGTCCTATTTCGCTATAAGAAAAAACTCAATTTCTAAACATGAGTTGTAATGACTTTGGCGTTGATCGATTGAAATTCACTTTGTGACACCTACAACTTTTCGCTGGAATTATACACACAAAACGTGAACGAATTCGATACAATTTCCGATAATATTCAGTACACATGCAAGCACACATCGAATCCTCGTGCTATCTAATTTCCAGCATCTTCGAGCCGAACAAAAAAAAAAACAAACTTTTTTTCATTGGCTGATGTATGAATATCTGGTACATCTCTGGTCTATATTATTCATAAGTTACAAAAGATAACGGAACGTTTATTCAATTAAGTTGTTTCGGTCAAATTAAAAGCGGATAAGCTGTACGTTGCGTTTATATCATTTAATAATTCAGAAGTTATGTAATTTGTGCTGTTTCAAATACACGATGGATATATGGTATATTTTGCGTCTTGGCAGTTGTGTGTAAGAGTATAAATCTTACGTATTTCCTTGACAAAGTCCCTGAGCTGTTTTGATTATGCTTCTGATTGAAATTTTAACAAAATGAAACATTCTCTTTTCTAACGTAAATAAAAGCTTTTGTATCCAGTTTCATTCACGTTTGTTCGAGCTGATTACTGAATATTCATACATTTTATACTGACTGCTTACATGTTGTAAAATCGATTGTCCAAATGAATTCCATTTCTTGCGTTTTAACCACACAAACACACCACACTATAAATACGCACACATCACAGAATATTTTTACTTAAGCAGATGTCTTCGCTCCCACACCAAATGGATCCCAGCATCAATGGTTCGTATTCAATCAACAACAACAACAACAACAATAGCACCAGTACCACTGCTAACAACAACTGTCGAAGGAGAAAAAGCATTTCAAAAATGATAAAAAGTTTGATTTGATGAGTAAGTCGAGCTTGAGACACATTTGTACAAAATGTATATGCGAAAAGGCATTATTTTGTTTTGGGATTTTACTTTTCGAATGAAAAACTTTCTTCATCATTTACTTTTTTCACCAAAATTCGCATCGAATTTCAGTTGGAAAATTCAATGTTGCGATTGATTTAGCTAACGGCTAAATTGTTCAAATAGCATCAAATCAACATGTTCGCATATATTCTGCGTTTTTCTTCTTTTCCTTCTCCTTCTCTTTCTCTTTCTCTCTCAATTGTAAAAGTCAAGACACGTAAATATTGGTGGTGTTGAAGCGACTTTTAAGAACTACCATTCGAAAAATATTTATTTAAGCTTTCTTTAGGTAAAATGTGTTGTCGACAGTATTTGCACCACATTTGTTCATGAGTCAAAATAACAGTCAATTCGTTCATACGAAATGAATCGACTGAAGGATACTCGACCAAAAGACTTGCTTATCCGTCTCGATTTATGTAACTTTTGTGCAATAATCTTCAGTTGATATTCGACTCATTCATCAACAATTTTCTATTTGCGAAAAATATTCACATCGATTTATTGCTTATTCAAGCAAAACTCACTAACTTGGGGAGGAAAATTACAATTAAATGAAAGGTTCTGGTTCTCGGGAATTTTACGCCAATGAAAAAAATTCCCAGTGAAATTTAAACGCAAATTCTTTTTCATTCCAAAATTCGTTTGGTTGGATAAGCTGTCAAGCTTAAAATTAGTTTTTTCATTGAAATCAAGTAGAAGGAAAAAAAAAAAATTATTCTCTCGGTCAATGTACATTTGGTGATACGCCCCGATGGTATACAAGTCTTCCATTTTCCATGCAATATATATCCAACTGATGATAACATTCATTTCGCAGAACAATTCATTTGCTCATCCAATTAATCGGATTTCATTTAACGATTCAAAATTGTTTTTTTTTCTCCTCATTTCTCTCATTTTGCAGGCAAATGCACACCATGAAGAGATGGTTGTCGACGAACATATTGATAATGCACAAAACCATTCTGGATTACCCCATACACAAAGCGATGGAAGAAATTTACAATCAAATACAAACGATCAAACTGAAATGATACTAACATCACAATCAAAATTACCGCTGTCTGGTTCGCGCCAACAGCAAGGTCACAATAATCATCATCATCATCATCATCATCATCACAATGAACATGAATTTGAAGTAAAAGACATTGTTAAAGAAGGTCATGATAAAGCCGACCCATCCCAATTTGAATTACTCAAAGTCCTTGGTGAAGGTTCGTTTGGCAAAGTATTTCTTGTGCGAAAAATTGTTGGAAGAGATGCTGGCACATTATATGCGATGAAAGTAAGTTTTTCATTTCGTTGTCTCTATATTTTTGTTTTCTTTTTAATTTTATTTTTCTTTTTTGCTTTTGATGATAAATATCTGCGTAACTCAGCACATTTTGTTTTGTCAACATTAAAACTTTATCACATACACAACAATTGATTTGTTTTTTAGGTATTGAAAAAAGCAACGTTAAAAGTTAAAGACCGAGTACGAAGCACAAACGAACGTAATATTTTGGCTGAAGTTGGTCATCCGTTTATTGTGAAATTACATTATGCATTTCAAACGCCCGGAAAATTATATTTGATCTTAGATTTTCTGCGTGGTGGTGATCTATTCACAAGGCTAAATAAAGAAGTATGTCTTTTTTTTTCTTTTTTTTTTTGTTTGTTTGTTGTCCATCGAATGAAAACGAAAATACATTGCATTCGAATTTCTCATGAAATGTGTGTCATGAATTTTCAAAATGTAGGTCTTATTCACCGAAGATGATGTGAAATTCTATTTGGCAGAACTTGCAATGGCTCTTAACCATTTACACAAAATTGGAATCATCTATCGTGATTTAAAACCAGAAAATATATTACTTGATCAAGATGGCCACATTGCGCTCACAGATTTTGGCCTGTCCAAACAACCACTCGATGGATCGAAAACATACAGTTTTTGCGGTATGTTCGATTATCCGTATTCACAATATTGGAACATGATTTTTTACAGTTTTTTTTTTCTCTGTTTGCCGTTTTTTTTTTAGGTACCGTTGAGTACATGGCCCCAGAGGTAAAATCACTTCTTTGTTGATTCAATCGATTTCTACAGAATAAAACATGAATTTAACGATGGGTTTCATTTGTCTATTTTTTATAGGTGGTAAATCGAAAAGGTCATGATGTTGCTGCTGATTGGTGGTCCTTTGGCGTTCTGATGGTAGGACAAATGTTTTTTTACGAATAAACGAGAGAGAAAATGAAAAAAAAAAAAAAAAACAAAAACAAATAAAATGCAGATTAATGTTGACATTGCATTTTCATGCAACTTCAACATTCGATCAATCATAATGTAAATTGATTTTTACTTTATTTTCCATTTCAATTTTCAGTTTGAAATGTTGACCGGGAATTTACCGTTTCACAGTGCAACGAGACAAGAAACAATGGATCAAATTTTAAAAGCTAAACTTGGAATGCCCGACAATTTGAGCCGTGAAGCACAATCTCTGGTACAGACTTTTTAATTTTGAAAGTGAAAACTGTTTTTTTTTTTCTTTCTCTATGGATTTAATCAATTTTCTTTTTTAATTAAATTTTTTCGTTTTTCTATCGAGTTTTCCATGAAATTTTTTTTTTTGTTTCACAACTAAACAAATTTGCATTTTTTCATTGAAAAATAAATTGATTTTCATCTCGAAATCCCTTGATTGAATTTCTAACATCAAATATTAATATTAAAATATTAAAACTTTACAAAATCAACAAGGATGGATATTAATTAAAAATCATTTATTCGATCGAAATTCAATTATACAGTTACGTGCATTATTCAAACGTGTGCCAAATAATCGTCTTGGTGCTGGTCCAAATGGAATCGAAGATATAAAGAAGCATGAATTCTTTGATAATATGGATTGGGATAATTTACTAGCAAAGCGAACACGTCCACCATTTATACCAGCCGTATCACGTGATGATGCATATTATTTTGATACAGAATATACGTGTAAATCACCACGTGATAGCCCTGGCGGTCCAGTGAGTGCAAGTGCTCGTGAGATTTTCCGTGGTTTTAGTTTCATTGCACCAGGCCTACTTGAAGATAATGAAAGCATGACAAATGGCAGCAGTAGTAGTTCATCAACGGCAAATCCCGTTGCAACTTCATCAAATGCAATAAGTGGAAATGAAAATTCACCATCCCAAGTACCTGAATCAAATAATGAAAGTGAATCCAGTGAAAGTAATGGTAATATGCAAATATCACCATACATAAATGAAATACCTGGCATAGATCCGGGCGCATTTACGGATGAATATGAAATAATACGTGAGCTTGGCCGTGGCACATTTTCTGTATGTCAGCTGTGTGAGCATCGATCAACAAAAAAATCATATGCCGTAAAAATAATTAGTAAAGCTGAACGCAATTGTCGTGAAGAGGTTGAACTTTTATTGCGCTACGGCAATCATCCGAATATTGTAACATTGCACAGCGTACATGAAGACTATTTACATGTATTTTTGGTTATGGAGCATCTCAAAGGCGGTGAATTATTGGATCGAATTTTATTACTAAAACGAATGTCGGAGACTGAAGCAAGTGCTGTTTTACGTACTGTCATATCGGCAGTGGCATATTTACATGAGAGTGGGGTTGCTCACCGGTAATTACGAAAAGATTGTCTTTTTTTTTTATCGTTTTGTTTGCGAAAAAGTTTATTAATCAATTTTCATTTTGCAGAGACTTAAAACCATCAAATTTACTCTATGCAAATATCAACCAAACACCAGACTCTTTAAAATTATGCGATTTAGGTTTTGCAAAACAGCTTCGAGCTCAAAATGGTATGCTAATGACACCATGTTATACCGCCAATTTTGTTGCTCCCGAAGTTTTAAAACGACAAGGATACGATTTAGCATGTGATATTTGGTCTCTTGGTGTTTTAATGTATATTATGCTTGAAGGGAAAACGCCATTTGCAAGCTCACCAAATGATACACCTGAAATGATATTAAAACGCATTGGTTCGGGTCATGTTGATTTGGAAAATGGCGTAAGTAAATTCATACATTCAGTTTATATTGTGAAATCATACTTATGATTAGAATCAATCAAATTAAATAATTTTGAATTATTCATTGAAACTGTCCAATTTCAATAATTTAAATTTAGATATGGACAACAATTTCAATGGAGGCCAAAGATTTGATACGTCAAATGATGCATATTTTGCCAAATCGTCGTCCAACTGCCGGTCAAATATTGCTCCATCCATGGATTTCACAACAAACACCATACAATAGCACACAACCAATTGAAACACCGTCAAGTCCAAATCAAACAATGATTTGTGATGAAACAACGACGGCTGCATTGAAAGGTGCGGTAAACGCAACATTCCGAGCAATTTTATCACCGCAAGCCAACGTTGGTCCAGTTGGTATGTCAGCATTAGCAAAACGACGAGCCAAAGATAAAATCAATGCTCATGTCACATAATATGAAATTATTAATGAATGAAATTCATTGATAGAATAATATAAAATATAATTTCCATGAAGCATAGGAACAAGAATAATTCACGTGAAAAACCAGATTAATAATGATTTACATTCAAAACTCAATTAAATAATTCATGGAAATACTGTAGATAAAATATGACATTTTGAAAATCCAATCAACTGAATGATAACAAACATTTTTAATTGCATTGAGAGTGTTTTTGTGCTTCAAATTATTTTATTTAGAAACTAAATGTGTATGAATTTGTGAATTTGTGTATTTGTTAAAATTTAACTATATTATCTAAGTTTGTTATTGCTTTTAAACTTCCCCTAAAAAAGAAATTCAATTTCAATTGGTATAAATTATGACGAAGAAATGGTATTTTTTAGCATAAAAGACACATATAATGGAAAATAATCAGAAAATATTTACTAAAATTAACACTTTATAGATGTTATTCTTATCTTATCTAATCATTTTCTAATTTAATTTAACCCAAACCCAAATCAAAACAAATTTAATCCCTGACAAACAATTTTCATTAAATTAATTTCCATTGTTGTTTGGCATAGGCTTTATAAATTTTAGATGTTGTTTGATAAATCATTACCTGCCGAAATTTCACAATGGCATGCTGTCATCCGTTTTTAATTCGAGAACAAATTTTTCTGAACAAATGTATATAACGAAGACTAGCTAAACATTATTTAGTCAAAATTGAATGAAAGCAAATTAGTCATTTTTCAAAAAAAAAAAAAAAAAAATCAAATTGACATTGAAAATGAATTAATAAAATGAAAAAGAACAATCCGAATAATTCCAACTAATAATTTAATCTTCCATTGTAATTTCATATATCCAGTGAATTATTTTTGTGCGTACATTTAGTCAAATATGTTTTTTTTTTTTTGATCGTGTTTATGGAATAATAGTTGAAAAAAATGATAATAAAAAAAATCTTGAATATTAAAATGCAGATGGAAGTTTTAATTGAAAATGAAAATGAAAAAAAGAAAAAAAATCTATAATTGTTAGCCAATAGAAAAACACCAATTTATTTTTGATGATATTTAGTGCATAATGTTTGACAAGAGTTTGAAACAAAATGTATCGTAAGACGCCAAACCAAATAACCAATAGACGATTTACAATAATTGTCTGAAAAATAAAAATAAAATAAACACACACATATTTACAAAAATCACCATGCAAGGATGAAACAAATGAATATTTTTGTATGTTAAATGAAATGTTCCTCAGTCATAACTATTTAAGTAAAATGAAAAAAAAAAAAAAATATATATTAATATGGAAAAAACACTGAAAAAAGTGTACACAAAAAGTACTATGTCTTATGCAAAAACCAAGTTTATACTCCTTGGCAAAATAAAATCACCCTTGACAATTAGACAAATTCCCATTTATGAATAATCATATTATTACTCTTTGCACGAATCAACACCATAGCAAAGGCTCAACGCATACAAAGAGAAAAAAAATAAAATGTTTGATTCAAAAACATTCGGTTTGGTTTGAACACCTACAAACATATACGCATTCATTAGATGGTAATTTTTTACATTATTGAAAACAATTTATGACAATTTATGACAATTTATACATTTTAAATTTAAACAAATTTAAGTGCAAATCGAAAAACGGTTTTCAATTCCCTCTTGAACAATTTCATTGTATTTATATTGTAAGATAAACAAAAGACATTTTACGTCCAAATTATTATTCAATCGCTCTATCTGGCTTCTATTTCAATTTATTAAATAAATTCTTTATTCTTAACCACAATTTGAAAACAATTCTGATGTTTTATTTTGGACGCTATTTTACAAGTTTGAATTTCTCGAATTTTTTTGTTTTTATTTTGTTTTTTTTTTTTTTTTTTGTCTTCTTTTGAAAAGATTTTTTTTTTCTTTTTTCTTTATATAGGAATTTTTTCAAATGATCTATTTTTTCAATTATTCATTTGTATGAATTTCCATAGGGTTTTCCCGAAATCGGAAACTCGAAGTTGCATCCAGATTTTTGAAAAAGTGAAGAGCAAATGAAAATTTTTCGGGGGGTGGATCACTATCAACGCGTCAAAGGGGGGTCAAGAGAACCCCGTGTGTTAGAAGCGATACACACCACAAGCAATACACACTCACACAACAACATAAATATAGCACGCTACCGAACACCGTGTCAGACCCCAGAACCTATGTGAGTTTCTGAATTTTAATAATTTTTGAATTATTTTTTTTTCAGAAATCATCGAAATTTTCCCTTTATTTTATAAATTCTATAAATATGAATATTATTACCAACAACAACAACAACAAACATTTAAAGACCATTAATGCCTTTCAGCGTCTGGTCTGTTTGATAATGGCTGCCCCTTAACAATTCTTCTCCAACATACTCTATCGAGAGCTAGGTCTAGAGTTTCCCTATGCCAATCATACCCTCTTTCATTCAAATCATTCTTTACCGAATTCAAATATCGTCTTCGCGATCTACCTCTACCTCTCGGTGCATTCATTTCAGCATTCAAAATTAACTTTGTTAAACGATACTCATTCATACGCTGTACATGACCAAACCATCTCAATCTAGACATTCTTGCTATCTCATCAACCGAATCCACATTCAAATCCTCACGTATATGAATAATACGTAATATGAATATTATTGAGAAATCAATTTTTTACGGCTTAATTTTTTTTTCACAATACTACTAAAGCTTCCACATCAAAGAATTTGCAAGCACATTTTGCAATTCGCATGAAGTATTTCAGTAACTTAAGGCCCAAAATAGATGAAGAAGCCTACTTATAGCAAATTGTTGCTAACCTTGATAATTTTCTATATTTACCTAAGATCCAATTCGCACAAAATTGGATTTTATTACAAATTGATTGAAATGCTTCCGGCTGTGATAATTTATATAGACTTTACGCATCATTATATTATCCATTCAAAAAGTTTACTCAACTATTTTCAAACATAAATACCTTCCTATTTGGTAAAATAAGCCATTAGTAATTTGCTGAAGCAGAAACAAAATCACATGACTTGAAATTAATGGTTTTTCGTTCTATTTGCATCTTGTTATATTTATTTCAAGCATAAATTATAAACAAAGTTGTAAATCGAGCATTTTTTTTATGAGTATTCTCATTACGTCACCCACATATTAAATATGTAAAACTACTCACATTGTATAACAAAGCGGAGAGAATATTAATCAATCTGTTTTGTCTGCTCATCGTTCATATGAGTGAAATAAATTTGATTCCATTTTCGCACGTGGTGAAAATTGATTTCTGTTTGACAGTAAACATTTACAACGCGTCGCTAATACACGCTAACATTTAGATCGTCATATTGATTATTTCAAGTTTTCGTTTTTACAAATAATTTCGATTTTTTTCTAATTTCTCTCACTCAAGGAAATTATTTTGAAATTTTTGGCGGGAAATTTAGAGTAATAGCAATCTTAGTTAAAGTATTTTCTACCGCATTTTATTTAAATAAAGTCTTTACTGAAATTCGTAAGTGTTATTTTAATTAATATTATATTGGTGAATACAAACACACGATTCAAATAAAATTTCTTCAAAAAAATAAAAAAAAAAATATTAAATCGCAATAAAATCGACATTGAAGTGAGTTTATTGTAAATATTGAAAATGGAACACGATTGATAAATTGACTGTGAGCGAAAACGTGCACAAAACACATGAATAGGACACACTTTACAGTCGAGTGTGAAATGAGTTTGCAATCATGCATCGTGAGTTTTTTTTTTTTTTTTTTTTTTTTTATTTGAAAAGACCTTTGGAATCCAAAGTGAAATAGACAACGTTACGGTTTGACAATTTTGAATGCTTGCGGCATATATTGAAGATAAATGGATAAAAATAGCGTGAAATTGTATCAAAATCCAGTTTTTGTTTTAATCACAATCATATCTCTCTCATATCTATTTATATCACTTTCACACTAGTTCTCTTCAAAACTCTCTCTCACTCACTCTACCTCTCTCTCTCTCTCTCTCTCTCTCTCTCTCTCTCTCTCTCTCTCTCTCTCTCTCTCTCTCTCTCTCTCTCTCTCTCTCTCCCTCTCTCTCTTAGTCTCTCTCGCTCACTCTCTCTCTCTCTCTCTCTCTCTCTCTCTCTTGCCTTAGTAAATTATGTGCAATGTTTTGATATTTTTCAAAGAAAATAATCCGAGATATCAGGAACTCGATGTTGATCTCCTCCTAATCTCGGTAATGATGGTTTCACATTTCCATATTTATCGTTGTGCATGAGTTCATTGTAAATGATTAAGAAATGTGTTATTTTCTATTGAAATTTCAAAAGAGGAGTGTTCAATATTCATGTATTCGTTCAACAAGACTTGTACATTGAGAGAGTGAGTATGACAAGTGTCGATTTAGTTAAATCGAGAAATATTAGAAGAAAATGATTTATAAAATAAAATGCAAACTCTCCGATCTTGTAGATCTACATATTGCAGGTAGAAAAGTGCGCATTCATTGCTTTTTCCCCTTCTATTTTATATGTCATTGATTCACACATTCTGTCTTATTTCTGAATAAATGAACGAAATAAAATATGTGCAATTAATAAAAATTATTGCATTGCACACAGCATAAAAGAGATTGTCGATGCGTGTGTGTAAAAAGAGAGAGTAGTTGTGCCTGCGCCGTAGTCGATAGCATAACAACGCAATTTTTTTTCGCCTGTTGTACGCTTGTTAACAAACATGTGTAATTATGCTCGACACTCGTTACTCGCATTTTCCCTTGTGCTTTCCTTAAATGTTGTTTTGCTTTTCGTTATTATTATTTGATACTTTACGTTCTCAGGCAGCTATTCACTGAATCCCAAGTCAGTTACAATCGAACCACTTACCGAATCATACTGACTTTAAATGTGAATTGACGCAATCCTTTTCAATACAAAAAAAAAAAAAAAAAAAAAACAAACATTTTATCAAGCCGTATATCAGACCCTAGATCGGCCCTGAAAGCGTTTTATTTGTTTGTCTGTTTGAAATCGTCATTTAGAGAAAAGAGTCTATTGATGAATATCGATAAAAAATATTTTTGTTCGAGAAATTAGCAGGTGTTTTGTGTACAATTTTTCACACTATTTTTCTCTCTTTTTTTTTTTTTTGATCATAAGTAAATAAAAGATATGTGATTGTGATATTAAAGCCGTCATCGATTCTCAATTATCCGAATTCAAAACATTTATGAATTCGAATTCAGCCAATGTGGTTTCGAATTCGTATTCAGTCAATGTGGTTTTGAATGAACATTCATCCTCTCGCCAATTTTATTTTTTTTTTTTTTTTCACGAATTTTATTGTTACGATCGAATATAATTTTTTTAGTGAATATTCAACAGTGATTCCAAAATGTCAGACAGTGAATATAACGATAATGAGAAATTCGACTTGGATGACCGACGAGCAGAAATCGTACCTGCTCTTCATACAACCAAAGGTAATTTAAACTACAAATTACTTTTTAAATGGTGCATGCAAACTAAGTATTTTTCTTAAACATTCATTTAATTCTGTTTTGTTTTGTTTTCTACAAATTGTGTTTACATTTTGGTTGAGAATGCATCATCACGTGCATGTGCATTTTACATTGTAGTACTGTTCCCCCGGTAGCAAATATTTCGAAAAGCATTCTTTTTGACTTACAATTAATTTGTTTTTTTTTTTTTTTTTGAAAAGTGTTTAAATGAATTTCGTTTCAATTTTAAATGATCAAATATATGCATTTTACGTGTTTTTTTCTTCGCAAAATCATGAATTTTTTTTTTTCTTCAAATTGTTCCTTTTTTTCAGTCTAGACAGTCACGTAAACCTCATTCAATCAATTATTTAATGTTAACGTGTTTTAATTACCTTGTATTTGTCTTAAAATTTTAATTAAATTACTTAATTTACATTTGAAACCATTTAAAATGGAAAATCATATCGAAACAATATATTCAATTAGTTTGTTTGCATTTAAAAATTCATTACACACGGGGCTTTTCTGTACGTCACCTTCAATCAAATTCGATACTAACAAATGCCATTGTTTTCAATTTTTCTTTTTTTTATATAGAAAAATGAATAATTTCAATTTATTTGTTTCAATTGATTGCTCTTAAACATTTGTCGATTTGAAAAATATCTAGAACAAAAAGGAAATGTTTTCTTTATAATTGTGGGTGACCTGCATTTTGTCAGATCAAGGAAATATTGAACATTATTTCTGATCTAATTTTATATATATAAATCAGAATGAAATCAGCGTTTGTAATATTTATTTACAAAATTCAAGGTAAAATTTGCATTTCTTGTTAAATGTATGACAAGAATTTGCGACGCATGACTGAACATAATTATATTCATTGTAAATTTATCAAAAGTGATTCCCACTCTTTCAGCTCAAGCGCGTGCCACATTCAATATGAAAACGTTGTAAAGTCTTTTTTCGCTGTTAAGCAAAGATTTGATAGAGAACAATGCGAAACTCAGTACATGCTATCAATGAATGAACGATATGATGGCCCTTCATTAGAGATGTCATATCATGAGTGTGTGTATGTTCTTTGTGCTCTGATGATCCAAGCAATCGTCTAAATATTTTGACACCATTTATCAATGGTAGAAATTGTAAACTTTTCAAATTCACATTCTTCTGATGCAGTTTTATTGTTATTTATCTCTTTTGATGTTATTTCGCTGATACATTATTAATTTTAATCGATCGAAATATTAGTCTGTCATACTCTGTCGCCCCCAAAAGTATTGAATTTGCGTCGAAATTCCAGAATTCCACGATAAATTGAAATGGAATTTTGTCATCTAGCAAAAAATCCATTCGATTTATATATTTGACTTTTTTCCATTTTTGATGTAAAAAAGTCAGTGATATGGTTATGATTTTAATATTATTATCGGTCAAAACTATAAAAACACAGATAACGATAGAAACATTAGTCATTTCTAACTAATCGCTATTTCTACGAATATTTGTTTGAAATTAGACAAAAACTGTTTGACCAACTGTATTCAAATACACACTAAGATGATAGAGACAATTTGTATTAGAAATTTTATGATCACTTTTGTTAGACTTTGCCTAAAGATAATTTAGTCTGATATTCATAAATTGAATAATGTGATTTCAAACACAAATGAAAAATGATTGATTAATCAATTTAAAACCGGTACTTGAGACAAAACAAAAGTGTTGAAATTGAATTGAGTCGATTCGATTGAATAAACAATTATTATGGCTATCAATTGATAAAAGCACATTTCTATTTTCAATTCAATGTGTGGACAATTCAAAAAAGAAAAAAAAAGTGTATACAGATAAGTCCAAACGCATGCGATAAAAAGCGAATTTCCTTGTGTATTTCCGTAGAAAATAATCAAAACTGCAAGACTTATTGAACTCAATTCAATCGAGTCATTTTTTTTTTCCACTGTAAAAATTTCCTATCGATTTCTTTTTTTGTCGATTCAATTCATCCAAAGTTTTGTTTTGAATGAATGAAAGAAAAAAAAAAATTGAAGAAAACGATACACAGACTATTGCGATAAGGCAAAATAAGCGCCGTAAGCAACGTCAAAGTTCAAGGTGTATCGATCAAACAATTTCAAAGGATAAACCCAACGTTATTTGATTGGATGAATTTTTGAGAAGGACAATAATGTCAATTGACTGTTAACAGAGATAGCAAGAAATCTTCTTCAGATCGGAAAATAAAACACAAACACGTACACCACATTGGACATTTTCGAATAAAACCGAATAACATCAACGATGCGAAATGTAATATCACTTTGTAAGGAAGTACTTTGTTGATTCAATGTCATTGGATCATACCGTACAAAAATTTCATCAAATTTTATGTTGAAAAAACTGCAATAAAAATTATCAGGCAATATAATTTTCATTATCATAGGTTACTGACGAACGAAGAAAACCACTCATAAATTATAACTAAAACGGTAAATTATCTGGCTATTAAGGAGTGTACTGTACGAAAGCATTATCGAATGTACGTACAATACAAAATATAATGCGTATTGTAATTAGCACAATCAATAGTCAATTTATGCGCGTTTTGTTGAATTTATTGCTTTTGTCAACAGTTCAGTCATACCCTAAATCCATTCATCAAATATTCAATTATATTTATCGTGGCACGCTACCGCACATTTTACATTCAGTTAATTTTCATTGATCAGACCAATTGTGTTTGACTTCGGCATGCATGCACTCACCAGTTTTTTATTTTAAACTTTTTTTTTTCCGAATAATGCTACCGAAATGCGTCATTTTTTTGTTTGTAGAATTTTATGTTTGATATTTGGATTTTGTGGAAAAAAAAAAACTTTCTCTGACTTCCGATAATTTCTGGAATAGTTTTCAGTCATAATATCGCTTGATTTATTATTCATGTTGACGTATTTTTCACATAATCATTTACAAAACAAAAAAAATTATACCAAACTCAAATTATCATTGTAAACAAAAATTTGTGTGAAAAAAAAAATGGTAAAAAACTGAATCATAGTTTTGATTTTCAGCTGGAAGGAAAAAAATACTGATAAACTGAGAGATGATTGTAGAGAAATCTGTGATGATTAGAAAACCCCAAGTAAGTCGCATCATTTACGCAGCAATATAAGAGATTGTAAGTGTGTCACATCGAACAAAAAAAATTGACCGAAAAACGTCGAATAGTCGATAGTCGTTTCATGCAATTTTTAAACATTTTTAGCACATTATCATTTGTCAACGATATGTGGATTTTCAGTTCATGTTCATTTCAACCGTTTTGGCATGCATAAATGTCGAAATTTGTTCAATGATGTTAATGAGTTCTTAAAATTTATAACACGGTTTCATTTATCGTAGTAAATGTGAAGTGCGCGCGAATGAACGCGCATCAAAACTTAAATCATTAAATTAAACTTTAGATTCAATTGAAGATTTATCCATTGATTGCAAATTGGAA
Source organism: Resseliella maxima (assembly GCA_029041755.1). NCBI lineage: Eukaryota > Metazoa > Arthropoda > Insecta > Diptera > Cecidomyiidae > Resseliella > Resseliella maxima. The sequence continues at coordinate 207,826 of JAQOWM010000293.1, read as the reverse complement.
ATTTCAGTAGATTTGTTTTGCATAAAACAAGTTTTCTAGTTGGCAATTGGTTTTTTTTTTTGACTGCATACGCATGAGAACAACCTGTTCAATGGGGGGAATTATCCCGCATTAAATGGATGATGCAACCATTTTAAAAAATGAATTTATCCATTTCGATCAATTGTCATGCAATTTAACCAACTTGCTACTGTATGCCATTCGTTCACTGCGTTCATACATAAATGCCATTCATTCACTGCGTGAATATCGTTTTCAATTTGAACATTAAATTACGTTCAAACTTTGAATACAGTTATTACTGTAGTTTTTCATATGATCTTCTTTTTTTTTGTTTTCAACTAAATCTCCACGTGCATGTTTGTTCTACCAGCAAATGCAAATGAAATCCAAAGGCTAATCCACATGCCGTACATTCGCTTGACTTCAAAATACCGTTCATAGTTCCAATTAGTGTTGTAAATTATTATTAAATTGGTTCAGTTGCAATAAAAAATAAAATAGGGTGTAAATTTTGTTTTGTTTGCCGCTGACAAATCTTTTGAAGTTTAGTTCGCTGCAATTATGGTCAAAAAAAAATGATCAATTTTTACTGTGATAAGAAATAAGTACATTCAAAAACTAATCAATTCAGATCTGAAATAGAATTCAAATAAAAATGATTTATTCAACACATGGAACCATCTATTACAGTAGAATTATGATCAAAAAATGCAATTACAAAATGTAATGAAGTTCAAGGTGAATTTTTATAGTTTCGGGCTAATAATTTTTTCTTGTTTATTGTTATCGATTTTTTTTTTTTTTGTGTCATTCCAAACAATGTTTATGACAAAAATGAAATGACCTGAATTTTATCAAACTTACATAAATGTTGTACTGCAACTTAATTGTATTTGTAAAATAAATACACAAACTGGTATAATGATTCATGTGCATAGTTCGAATACAAAGTAAAGAAAATAAAAATCTTTTGATCTAGCATTCGATATTTCAATTTAAGAAACAATTGAAATGTTCTTGAGCCAATTGAAATTGAAATGGAATGGATATTTTTCCATGAAAAAAAAAAAAAAAAAACGGAAATAGTTTCTGTTATATTGATGAAATCGTGAAATATGTGTATTGGCATCGCTAAATGGCGTAAATTTGCAAAGAAAACATGTGATCGTGTCAACTAATTGTTGAGAACTATGATGGCCAACAAAATAGATAAGAATTTCAACCGTAGAATTTTAATTAATGCTATTTTTCGTAAACAATTAGCGATGATAAGTGTTAATAGTTTTGCTATTAATGTAAATCAATAGTTGTTTAGTTTTATTGACGCGCATAAACCGACAACATTAATTGTTGGTAAATAATTGTGGTTCAATCATGTTGGTGAGATTTTTCAAATTGATGATTCCAAGCGAGAATAAATTAATTTATGATCGACAATAAATTAAATTATTAGTTGGATTTTGATGAGAATTGACAAGCCACCATTATAAGAAAAAAAAAATTCCATTGCACAGATTAAATAGTTTTGCGAGAAATGATCGATGGAAATGATGTATGTGAAAGCATATTTTATTCAGCTGTTGCTGTGACGCGATAAAATTCTGTTCGCGAAAATATCAAGTTCAAAATACGAAAAAAAAAAAAAACAAAAAAAAATTACCTAATTCAATCGTGTTAATAGCGATGCATGTAGTATATGCCTGAATACGATTCATATCACAACTGTGTATCGCCCGTATCAATGTGGTTCGTCTATAAAACGAGGCGCTTCATTCAGTTACCGGTTTAGTCGTGTGTTAACCGTTAGCTATGTGCGAATGATGTACCATTTCTCTAGTCGATTGTGAGAGAGCTCAGTACAAAACGACATCGAAACGAATAAAGAAAGCAAATTCAAAAGAAATGAAAAGAAACATATATACAGAAAGAAAGAAAATCGTCGAAAGCAAAAACGTTATAATTCATATTCATTTTGCACTTTGAACATAAAACCCAGTAAATTCCAAGATTTGGAGCAGATTATTGTAAAAAAAAAAAGTGTAACGTAGAACATTGGAGTTGCAAATAATCGACGAATTGTGTAAAGACGGAAAATCTGTTCCACGGTCAAAGGTTAATGGTATTTGCCGTTCGTCTGAGTGAACAGAAAAAAACAAAATTTCCATGCCAAGTATTTCTATCAATTTTTGCTGAACACTTTGATTTGGATGCACATTTGCATTTATATACGCTGCGCGTTATATGCAACTAACTTGCTCTACAAATGCAAACGTAACTACCATATAATTGCATCAGTGAAAAGTTTTTTTTTTTTTTTTTTGCTGCATTTTATGTGAAAAACAAGACCAACAAACAAAACTTAAAACCGTTCAAGTTCAGAGTGAAAATATTTACTCTTCTTTATTTTGACGTGCTTATTTATGACGTTTTATTTTAAATACTTATAATGGATTAAGGTGAAGAGAGAGTATAAGCAAAGAAAGAAGAAGAAAAAAAACTGCAAATACTTAAGATACGTTTGCATAAACACAGTGCAAAACTTGGTGAAAAAACAGCTGTTTGTGCAAGTTTCATTCGTTGTTGTCGTGTTTCAAACTATAAATACGTGCAATATTCAAGAGCATATTTTTTTTTTTTGTATTAAATTTGTTTTTGCGTCTCCCTTTTCATACATAAATCAAATAATAATTGAATAAACACCGTCAAAAACTTCTTTTAATAAACACTATCTCAAAAACTTTCCGTTCAACTTGACATTGATTTTGATAGAAGTTTATGCACTCGAGCATCACAAAATTGCAACATGGAAAAATGTAAGTTTTTTTTTTTTCTGAATGTGAGCGTTACGCAGTTCAGACGATTTTTTTGCTAAAATAAACATAGAGGAAAAAATGGCGGATCTCATGTAGCCTGTAGCAACTTGATGTGTGTGTGTGTGTGTTTTTTTTTAGAAAATGTAACTTCATATTCGAAACTTGTGTTTCAAGCTCGAACTTGTATTTATTGATGCTCGGATTATTGTGTTTGAAGCTCGGACACGTGTATTTAAAACTAGTGTGCCGAATTTTTGTGGGAGTCTTGTTGTTATGCTATCCTGAAATGACGCAATGAACGAAGCCTTTGCTATGAAAATTGCTTTAAAAGCTGATTTAATTTTCACCTAAATTACGTTATCATTGTGTGGGTCACACACATGTCAGAGAATTTCAAATTATCAACTTGTAATAATTTTGTGAAAAAAAATGATTGTGTCATGTCAATGAACACATATTGAAATTGTCTCGAGAGCTGATAAAAATAGTGTTTTTATTCTTGGTTCAGACACAAAATGAAATACAATTGCCAATAAATCTTGGAGCATTTGCAACATTATTGAAAATATCTAAAAATCTTTATTAAATCGGAATGTAAAAAATGATAAAAAAAAAAACCATTTTTATGTAAACGTTGAACAATAGAAGAAGCCATTTTCAATAATAAATTTAAAATTGAATTGATAAATTTGAAATGTTATTTCACACCAAAAAAAGAGCGATTGCCAAAAATGTGAAGCTTCTGAAGCACCAAATAAACAATGGTGTTGCATATCAGATGTTGATATAGTTATCTGAATTATATATATATATAAATAGATCATAGTAGAGTAAACAAATTTACGACTTGTGTTTCATGTGATAGTCGTCTCGAGAACTTGAACTCATCACTGGCAGAACAACAAAAAAAAAAAAAAAAAAAAAAAAAAATCCTATACATTTTGTTGTTTGTGTATTAGCTCTTGATAATAATACTGACGACATTCTAAAAGCATAGGCTGAAAATACATTTTTTGTTTTGTCAATTTCATCGAAGTAAGTAAGAAATATGAGATTGTTGTCGTTTTCATTCGATACGTTGAGAACTGAATTTGAATTGGAAACTTGTTGAATTAATTGCTTTTTTCATGCAAAACTGACATCCAGTAGAACTGCCATATGAAAAATGGGAACCAATTCATGATAAACGACTATTTTCAGTCACATTTAAAGAAAACATATTCATGTCATTTCATTTCATTTTTTTCATTATGAATGAAATGGTTCAATAATTAGGTGAAGTTCAGAATGTCAAAAGCGCCAATCAAATGCGATATACTGTGAAAATGGTGCGAGGTGTGGCATGTGCGGTATTCATGATAATTTCCGCTTTATGCACACACCTACATATGTACCGAACTTCCTGATAACAAAAGACACAAACACACGCAATTCAATTTATAGATTAGTCAACATTGGCTTTTATTTTTTTTTTTTTTTTTTTTTTTTTTTAATAAGGATTTTGATGATTTTTCTGTAGCAAATATTATATTGCATGTTGAATGACAAGAGTGTTTGTTATAGTTTTTGTTTTTCATTTCGATTATAATTTATAGCCAGTGGCATTTCATTGGGTAACTCAAAAAGTGTGTCGTCCAAAGTCATTTTTTTTTCTTTCATTTTTATGGGATTACTGATAAATCAGAAAAGAATACAAAAATAATTGGAAAGTTGATTTTGTTCTTAAAAATCATTCCACAGAATATACAGAGCATCAATCGAGAAGCAGTAGTAGTTGTGTATCGTCATTCGAATTAAATCAATTGCTTGATGAATGTGTGTCAAAGTTGACATTTAAGCCAGGTAAGCTTTATGTCACACGCGGATGGCTACACTGTGCCAATTCAATCAAAATCCATTGTGACATAAATCTCCGTTCAATTTAACGTCATGTGTTTTGAGTATCAAAGAGCTGGAGGTCAATTTGATCCAATGATGTTTAAGCCCATGAATTTAATATAAAAAAAAAAAAACAAAAGCTCTTAAATTAATAAAGTAATGACGTCGATTCCGTTTATGTAAATAGACATGGTAATTTATATGAGATTGTTTGCCGGGTTCTAGGTACAATGTCTCAACAGTTTTTACTCTATAAAAAGCAATTTACTATGAATCAACTTCAATTCAATTCGATAATATTGATTAAAGCCATGTGTATTTTTGATGTTGTTGTTGTTGTTGTTGCTTTCTATTTGTTATCGTTTACACTTTGTCTCAATTACAGCAATTGACTTGGAAGCCAATGGTACGATCAACTCAGCGCCCAGCAATGGTATCAGCGAGAAAAAGACAGATCCGATCAAATCGGATCCAATTCAAAAAGCAATGGGTTCACTTGGACGATGGCATATCATTGTGTGCGCGTTCATATTTTTATTGAAATTTCCTGTTGCATGGCATCAAATGAGGTTTGATTTTCTTTTTTTTTCCGGTTTTTTTCTTCTGTCTCTTAACTTAAATCAAAATATTTCTTTGTCAAGTTGATTTTATTGAAAAAAATAGAAATCAATATTTTTTTTTCAACTCTATTATTTATAGCATCATATTTGTGGGGCCAAAAACAAACTTCACATGCAGCGATCACACGGTAACTAATGTCACCAATCAATGCTCAAGTAAATGTCCATCGTATGAATTTGATACGATAACTTTTAAAGAGACCATACAAATGACATGGAGTTTGGTGTGCGAACGAAAACATTTAGTGAATTTATCGCAAACAATTTTCATGTTTGGCATCCTTGTGGGAAATATTGTTTTTGGAACATTGGCTGACAAGTATGCATTTTTCATTTTTACTTTGATGTTGAATTTTCGCATTTTGTTTTTCATTTTCATTTTAATAATTTGACATTTTTTTTTATTCCGTTTAACAGATATGGTCGTCGCTTACCATTGGTGTTCGCTGTATTTATTCAATTGATCTCAGGCGTTGCGACTGCATTTGTTCCATGGTTCTGGTTATATTGTGTTTTGCGATTTATTACTGCTTTTGCAACTGGAGGTACAATGGTAACAAGGTAATTAATCTAATTATAATTTTATCGTTCATAGATCGCACTAAATTTTGTCAATTTTCTTTTTAGTTTTGTTCTTGTTATGGAATTAGTCGGAACAAAATGGCGTGAATTGATTTCCGTTCTCTATCAAATTCCATTCAATTTGGGACATTTAACGCTACCAATGTTTGCATATTATTATCGTTATTGGCGTGACCTTCAATTTGCATTGTCCATTCCATCAATAGTGCTTATTAGCTATTATTGGATAATACCAGAAAGTCCAAGATGGCTATTTACACTTGGTCGTGTCGATGAATCAGCTGCAGTATTAACAAAAGCGGCTGCATTTAATAAACGCCCAACTGAAATGATTAAAATGGATTTGGAAAAATATGCCATCAGTACAAATACAAATTCAAAAACTGTTGCACAAGGCAATTTTCTTGATTTATTTCGAACACCAAATTTACGATCGAAAACAATTTGCATGTGCTTTAATTGGTTAGTATGCGGAATGTGTTTCTTTGGTGTTGCACAGTATATTGGCGAAAGTAAAGGTGACATTTTTTTAAATGTGATAATTTCATCTGCCCTCGAATTACCTGGTACAATTTTATGTATTTTTGTAATGAAATCATTTGGCCGTAAATGGACTTTGATGGTTGCCAATGCTGTTACGGGCATTTGCATGCTATTAATTGCATTTATACCAACTCAACAAGTTATTTTAGCAACAATCGCTTTAATTGGTATGAGCGTATCATTTCCAACTGTTTATCTATATGCCGGTGAAATATTTCCAACAGTCGTACGGAATGTTGGCGTTGGTTCAGGTAATTTTAATATAAAAATATAAAATGATCAATTGAATTGAAATTGAAATGAGATAAATTTTCTTATTATAGCCTCAATGATTGCACGTATTGGATCAATGGTTGCACCATTCATTATTTCTCTAAAAGATTTAAATCATGCATATCCACCGATTATATTCGGAATTGTTCCAATTGTCGGAGCTGCATTAGTATTATTGTTGCCAGAAACAAGAGGGTTAGTATTTTCATTTCGAATTTATTTCTTCTCGCATATTTTCTCAAATTAATTTTATCATTAATGAGAAACAAATATTTTGTCAAATTTTCACAGGCAACCACTTCCGGCCACCATTGAAGATGGCGAAAACTTTGGAAAAAAACCAAAAAAATAATCAACCACTCAGAGAGTACGAACAATCCATTTCCATAAACTTTAATACATACAAAATACAATTAACAAAAGAAAACAAATTGTAAAATATTAATATTTTGTTTTAAAACCATTTAAGGCACATAGTTTAAGACATTTCCACCGTTAAAATGCAAATTAAATTCATATAAACTAAGAAATGTTGTTGCAAATCTCAAATTTTAAATGAAATTCATTTTTAATATTTATAAAATATTTCAATAAAACAATTTGAAAATGAAAATCCGGCTGGTCAAACTTCACTTTCATCGAATTGAGAATTTTATTGTTATTTCAAAGCCATTTATACGCATTTTTCAGGGAGTCTTCATTTACGAAAGTATGAAAATAATTTCTAAAGTATAACAAAAGTATCCAGTTCTAGTTACATCATGGTCACTTTTAACCATTTTCATTATATGATTAATTGTTCCAAGTTTTGTGAAGTTATTATTATTTATGAGAATCACACATCTTTGCTATAACCATTGCCAATACAATGTCCATAAAGATAAATGATTGTCAAACCGGTCATTATGCTTAACATTTTTGTTTATTGTAAACAATAATGATAGTCTGCATAGTTAAACAGATGCTTCTGCTGTTTATATTCAACAAGTAAAATGTCATACGAATTGTTTCCATTTGAATTCCCATAAAACAAAGAAAAATGAATGGCTATTGTCATTCTGGTAAGACTTAAAATAGTTTTCTTTGATCGAGATTTAAAAGTTTTTAATACGATTTCTTAATTTTATTAGCATGCATTTTTCAATATTCAATTGATATTCAAATCGATCAAATGATTTTTCTATTGATAATCTATTTAATTATGGTATAAAGTAGGTCGATTTTTTTTAAATGTTTTATTTCGATCCAAAAGTAATTTATGTATCACAATACAAAACACACGGCAAAAGTCATTGAACATTTCACGGAAAGGCGTATATTTTTACTTTTTGCAATAAATGATATTTATATTTAGCAGTGAATTTGTGTTTTTAAAGGAGAACACCTGTTTTCACAATCTAGATTATTAGGTTAAAAGATTTGCATTTTACTGTTTTCTGTTTTGCAGTCTAAATAAATTCTCTAGTTTCATATTTAATTTTTATTCAAAATTTTTATTCAAAATTTGAATCTTCTTTTATTTTGAAGAAAAAGGCGATTATAATTATGATGGTAAATGTGCAGAAAAAAGTTCGTTATTCCATTGGTCACAAGACACAAGATTCAAAATTTTTTTCGTTGAAAATCGAAATTTCGATTGATGAAGTAGCAAGAAAGTCTAGGTTGAGATGGTTTGGTCATGTACAGCGTATGAATGAGTATCGTTTGCCAAAGTTAATTTTGAATGCTGAAGTGAATGCACCGAGAGGTAGAGGTAGGCCGCGTAGACGATATTTGGATTCGGTAAAAAATGATTTGAATGAAAGAGGGTATGGCTGGAATAGGGAAACTGAAGACCTGGCTCTCGATAGGGTATGTTGGAGGAGAATTGTTGTTGGCCGACCATTACAAGACAGACCAGACGCTGAAAGGCATTAATGGTCTTTAAATGATTGTTGTTGTTGTTGTTGTTGAAAATCGAAACCTGGCTCTCCATAGAGCATGCTGGGGAAGAATTGTTAGGGGACGATCATTACAAGACAGATCAGACGCTGAAGAGCAATAATGGTCTTTCAATGTTTGTTATTGTTGTTGGAAGAAATATTCCAAATTGCACACAAATTATAATTTATTTAGTCAAATATTGATAAGATTGATTAATGCATTTTTTTTTTTTTTTAATTTATTACATTCAAAAATATGTCGATAGTTTAACACCTTGCTGTTGCAATAAATTTAAAAATAAAATTTCATTACATAAATAATTGTTATTGGTACGTCATTCATAAACTAATTGCCATTAATATGCTACTGAATGGGGCTCATGGAAAATGCATAAAAGTCGACATAAAAGCAATTTATTGCCAAACCAGTCATTATGGTAAGCAGTTTGTGGATGTCTATGGGTAATACAGATGCTTCTACAGGTGACATTTTATAGGTAAAAATGTTTTATGCATTAAAGTTTGCAAGTTTATTGGCATCTTGTGGGTTGCATTTAATTTATAAATAGTGTGCGACGTAATATTTATGGTGAAATTTTATGAAGCTTGACTCTACTAGAAATGATTTCATGAACCCAACACACATCAACCGCAATTAGGCACACTTGAAATAATTAATAGCCAGCAGGTTCCTGTGTAAACTTTATCATTCGATTCGTCTACATAATTTTGGATCGTCATCACCGTAAAGCCTTTACGACAATGTTACAATGGTGACCAATGTATGAATGGCTAAGATTATTCGTATTTTTTTTTTTTTTTTTTTTTTTTTTTTTTCATAAAGTCTTAAGGAAAATGAATTAAATTTACATTGGATAAATTGCGTCTTAGACGATACGTTATTTTTTTTGCATTTATTATCTCCGTATGCATTCTCAATTTCATTCTTATCTTTATAGTCATCATCACAGTTGTAAAATAATGTATCATAGAGAGAGAATTGTGTTGACAAATCGCCTTTTAAAGAATGCAATTCTTTTGAATTAAAATTATGATCATAAAATTAACGATTCTGACATGAGAGCAAATTGCGATACGGTTATCAATCATACCACAATTAATTCAACAACCAGACTTGAATTACAGACATTTATGGTTTTTTAGAAGAGAGAAAAAAGTGAGAGCGCAAGCGAAAGATGAAAAGAAAAATGCATGAAATCGTCATCACGGCACATATCGTGGCACTTAAATTTCAATTAACATTCACTTGGTGATGGATACGAAATCTAAATAGAACAGATTCAATGTGGAAAAAAGTGTCATTGAATCCAATAGTTTATGAAAACAAATGAACAATTTACAGTTTGATTGTAGTTTTGGTAACCGAGTGTGAAACATGGAAATGTGTCTTGAATTGATTTTCTCACGCAATTTTTGTAATAAATGTCAAAACTCAGCAATAAAATATCGATAAATCATTTTGATATTGACACTTTATTATCATAGCATATTTTTTAAAAAAAAACCCAGAAAAAAAATACGCACTCTTTTTAAAACCATTTAACGACATATTATCGATTCAATTTCAAATAAGAGCAATATTTTCAACTTTTGCTCCATTTCCAATGAGTTTTCACTCAAAAACTCTTTTACAAACATTCTTTTGCGCTGTGATTTTTGAGTGATTTTATTTGTGAGCGTTTTTTGTTGCACATGTTTCTGAGTTAATCTCAAATGATTGTTCGCCAATTTTGTGCGATGATGTTGCGATGGCAATGATTTCGTTGCATTTGCAGTTGAATGAAATGTATAAGCGAAAAAGGAGGTAAAAAAGAAAAGCGAAAAAAAAAAACGAATCGGCATAAATTCAACTTATGTAAACAAAAATGGAATGACTTGCATATTTATTGAATTTATTCAGAGGAATGAGAAATAAAAATCGTAAATCGTATTTGGATGCAAACAACTTGAATATCGTACAAAGCGAACAAAAACAGGCATACATAGTGTAGAGAAAGAGAAGAATTTGTGTGCGCGCCAAAAATGTGTATCCAATAAAAAGCAATGAAACGGTTAGCATGTCACAGATAAGTTGTGTATATTTCGAATGTGTATGATATGCGAAGTAGCGGCGCAATGTGCGCTTCTCTGTGAGAACAATCATCATCATCATCATCATCATAATCATTTCACTCGTCGGTCGGTCTGTTGATGCTACGAACTTCATCATACATATCGAAAAGAAAAAAAAAAAAAAAATACAAACGACAATAAACACATTCGCGCACGCCGAGAGAAATTCAGTTACTGTTGACGATTCGAGCAGTTACGATGTTCTGAAATGTTTCTTCTCGATTCAATAAACTGTTATATTACCGTTTTATCATCGATCCTAAAAACACCAGTGTGTGTTTATCGTGTGTGTTTTAATTATTAATTTTTTTTGTTGTTGTTGTTGTTCGTTCGTTTTTTCATTCGCTTGCAACGGTCAATGAAAATTTGGTTTTGCGTGAAAAAGTGTGAATCAGAAAAAAAGAACTTTTAAAAAATTTTAATCATTTTTTTCCGGTCAATTCTCTTTAAATTTCTTTTGAAAAAGAACAGATGCATTGTGAATCATCACAGATCAAAACAGACAATTTACATGATTTTCCAAGTGAATTTGTCATTCAGTGAATATACATAAACAATTTCAAACGGAATTACATCTGATGGTTGTCGAAAACGAAAGGAAAAGCAATTTCATCTGTAAACAATTTTATCAAACTAGGTAATGTGAATTACCTTTTTTACTTTTCAAAGCAACTATTACATATTCTTATTATTCAGTCTGTCAGCCAGTCGGTATGAATAGAAAGAGATGGATGCAATTGAATAGTCCCATATATTTAACAACATTTGTAGTTATTTCTGATTGTAATAAAACAATCAAAATAAATCACATTTAAATTAATGATATTCGGCACCAACACATACACAGATACAAATTCATGTGCCACAAGCCAAAAATTACGGTAAATTCCGTTTGTATGCAATTGAAATGATTTCTAGTTGAGTACGCGCCAATAGTTAGTTTTATGCTGTTTTACAAACAAACAAACAAACAAAAAATCAACAAAAAAAGAGAAATAAAATAGAAGAAAATGTTAGTGTGTTCAAATTTCGATGATATTAGATTTTTTTTTTTTTTTTTTTTTCAAATAATTTGCACTGGAAGATGAATGACAAGTGAATGTGAGCCATCGCATAAAAAGGAAATGTTTTGGTCTAAAATGTTTGATACAAAAATGACTAAACAAAAAATGGTCCAAATTTCATTCTTCAACAAATGACCAACGAATATTAATTTTCGTTTTCTTTTTGCCATTTCAAATTGAAAGAAATAAAAAATATCGCCAAAGTTAAAGATAAAAGTTTAAAACAATGGGCAAATCAAATAAATTGGTGAAAATGATGATAGTGTGTATTTTGATAGATTTCATAATTCAAATAAATTGTTGCGTTTTGCTATCCTCTCCAATTCTAGATAATTTGTGTCAACCAAACGGCCGTTGTGTGTCTTTTTTCTGTCTTTCTTGCGTGTAGCTTCTCTCTTTTTATTTCTTTAATCGGTTGAGCCCAACCATGTTGATCATCATTTACAATTTCAATGTGTTTTATTTTTAAAACTTTCTGTTTTTCATCCATTTGGTCAACTCTTTGCCAGAATTGTTTTTTTTTTTTTCAATATTCACGTAAAATGTCTACGCACGATATAATCAATCTGAATCTGAATCTGAATCACATTCGAATATCGTAACTATACAAATCGACGAATATTAAATTCACACACAAAAAAAAAATTGATAAAGAAATAAAAACGAAAAATTAATCAAAAGATATGTTCGTTTTTTTTTTTTTTTTTTTTGCTCTGCTCATCATTATTCGTTTTGCGATCTTGATCAGTTGTGACCGTTGTCGTTTTTCACATCGTTAAACTCGTTTCGTTTCATTTCGTCTCGATTGGCGTGCAAATTGGTATAAATATAGTTTTAAATGTCATCTTTTGATTATTTCATTTATTTGTGCGCCGCCAATTCAAGCAACAACGACGGCAACGACGGCAACGACGACAACGACGACAACGACGATGATGATAACAATAACCCGACGACATCAATATATACAAATGAATAGGAAAAATCATAAACAAATCGCGATGAACATACGATGATTTGCACGTACATAATTTTCTTTTTTTTTTTCTCACGTTTGCACAATGATGACGATTTAGAGACCGAAAAATTGGTGGCGTTTGCTAGTGTCGTTGGTATTAAAAAAAAAAAAAAAAAAAAAAAAACTAAATGAGATGATGGGAGTGACGATGAATGATAGCGAGATACATAGACCGAGAAGGAGTGAGTGAGAGAAAAGAGAGATAGAAAATGTAAATTTGTATCTTTCAGCAAAAAAATCGGGAAAGAATCGTCGAAACTAATCCCACTCAATTTTCGCATCACGTCTGACTGGTCCTTTGGGGAAAAAAAAGCCATCGAAAGTGTGCGTATCAAAAAAAATTTCATGCAAAATAAATAAATTATTGATAATTTATCTGACAAATAGCGAATTTCGATGTTAAATTGTTGGAATGTGTTTCGGATATGGTGTATGAATCTTGTGCTCACATTCTCCATCTCTCTCGTTTATTTAGTAAACAAATAAAATGTCTAACATTATAATTAATTTGATGAGAACATTGGTGTTGATAGCAAAACAGGCAAAAAATATGTGTGTGTGTTTTTTTTTTTTTTTTTTTTTTTGCTTCATAAAATGTGATGTCGTGACCGAAACACGCGCTTAAAGTTGTTGGCGACAGCAATCAATGTCCGATGGCAATTACCTTGTCAGAAAATTTAGCATTTCTCAACTTAAAAATCGATTTTATTATTTTGCACCAAGACAGAATCTATTTTATTTTCTCTCTTCTTCTTCTTCTTCTTCTTCTTTTTCGTGTGTTCTTCTTATGTCACTCGATATGCATTAAATTTTTTGTTTTCGCCGAAGAATTTGAAAATGTTCTGGCATTTGGTTATGATTTTCAATTAACAGCACTTTTCGCCAACTAAATAGAAAAATGTTAAATTGCCCGTCAGCTCAAAACTCATTACGATCATGTAATGTGTTTTGGTACTACCAACTTGGTAGTGCATGCCATTAGAAAAAAAAAACAACTTTAAATGTATGCGATGAATAATTTGCCACAGATGCAGAATGCCGATTTTTCGCTTGCCAAAACTATAAGCTCTTTAACATTAAATCGAAAAAAAAAAACACAAAATCAAATTCAATTATTTGAAAGAAGAACATGTCTGTTTTCATTTTATTCTATGAAAACATCGCTAATATAATTGAATTGCGTTCACATTTTATATGGTTTGGTTTGCATTGCAAATGATAAAATGTGAATGGTGTGGTTTTAGTTCGATTGCATCGATACAAATCCATTAAAATAATCAAAGCATGTTTTGCTTAAACAAGCTAAGCGTCACTATTCAATGTACACTCTAATCATTTTAATGCACCTCATTGAGAATCGTTCGCTTATTTTGGTTGCACAAAATGATCGCCGGATTTCAAGCATTGTTGAAAATATTTCTAGTTCCAAAATTCATTGGCTCAATCACATGTGATGGAATTGTTAATGGCATAGAGAAGGCGGAGAAGAGGGGGGGGGGGAGGGTGAATGGGCATGTGAAGGTAAATGTGAATGGCAATGTGAATGAGTGAAAAGAAGAATGAGAGAATGGGAAAAAAGAGAATGGGATAAAGGGAGACAGAGAAATAAAGCGAGCAATTTTGTCAAGCACAATGGCGTAAGCAGATGGACAAAATAAACACAAAAGCTTGACAAACATTGATACAAGTGAAATAAAGTGAAAATTGTTACGAGGTACGCATTACGAGCATCGATGAAATGTAAATCAATAGCAACCGAATTGAATGCAACTCTCATTCTTTGTTATTGCTTTTGTAATCCATATAACTTCCTGTATGAGTGTGTATGCGATATTGCAGTTTCACTTTCGAAAAAAAAAAAAACATGAGAAGAAAAGCTAACCAAACAAAATTGAATCAATTTTACTTCGAGAAAGGAACAAAGTGGTATTCTTTTTTTTCCTTTCTTTAATTCTAATTTCGAATCGGCACCGAACACCGGACGATACAAATGATTTTGTCTCTGTATGATACACATACACACACACAAACTAAGCGTGAATTATACTGACACTGAATTGTGTTTAATTCACGTTCAGGTCTAATCACTTCGTTAGGCTTCGTTTTTCTGCTGCTGTCATTCCCCTGGAAGTGCCGCTCTTACACAATCGTCATGTAGAGTTAACGTTCATTTTTCAAATGCAACGAAAAAGCCAGCCCTTTTCACAGTCGTTTTTTATTCTCTTTTTTTTTGTGTCTTGTGTCCGGCTTCGTTATGAACGAAAAAAAAACATGTTTTTCTTTCGTAACGAGTTTATGCGGTAACAATGGTCGACTTATTCACCCCGAAAGGAGTGGTAGAAAAAAATATGGAATGAGTTCAAAAGAATTATTTATTCTTGTCTGATGCACTTGGTCTTTTTTCACCGTTTTTTTTTTCACCAAGCAATTAAATTGCAAGCGGCCAAAGAAGAGAAAAAAAAAAGAAAAGAGAAAATCACGATCGTCGTGTGCATTGTGTCTATTTTTTTTTTTTTTTTTCGTTTGTATTGTTACAAAATCATTTAACACATATTAAGAAGACGATGCTTCTTCATTAAATGGATATTCAAACACAAACACGTACTCGTTTAGCGTATTCCACTTGTGGATCCAAATTAAGCACACCGAACACACAAAATCGTGCAAATCATGAAACCTCTATTAATAACTATCGTAATTAAAATGTGCGCTCGTCTCTTAGCAAACACTTTAATCGATATTCCGTGAATGAGCCGCTAGAATAACACCACTCATTTCAGCAATTATTATTAGGCAGCAAAATGTATGTGTCTGAGTACAATGCAAAGCCAACCGGGCAAAATGTGCATTTTCACACAACGCTCTCTCTCTCTCTCTCTCTCTCTCTCTCTCTCTCTCTCTCTCTCTCTCTCTCTCTCTTTCTCTTTCTCTTTCTCTCTCTCTCTCTCTCTCTCTCTCTCTCTCTCTCTCTCTCTCTCTCTCTCTCTCTTTCTCTTTCTCTCTCTCTCGCGATCTTTCATTCTCCTAAATAACTAATTCACTCACATATTCACCTCTATACAAATTCACTCATACGGTTCTATGCATTTGTCAATTTGCATCGAAGTGCCTGTGGTTATTTAGCCATTTTTGTTGCATTTTTTCTCCGCTCTAAAATATACGTCATCGACCGCTTTTCTAGTTTTCACTTCTGTGTTCTTTTCATTTATAAAACAAAAAAAATCAACAGAATATTGTATACGATTGAAAACGTGGCAACGTGACTTATACGATTCAACCATTGACATTATAATTCATTCAATCATTAACTTTTGCTACGACAGTAGCCACCATTTCAATTCAATGAACACAAAATGGTGCGATTATTTAATAAAAATGCTCACATTGCGACAAATAAACAATAGCACACGAATACATCGAGCATTGTTTTAGATTTACTCGAATCATTTAGATTGGATGTAAGTGTTGTTACTGTTGATTTTTATTCTTATGCGGGCAATGAATTGTAGCATGTATTGAAATGTATTCATGCATGTGCATGTTTGTTATCTTTCCTTCAACTCGAAGTCGCGAACGAAACGAAACGAAACAAAATGAAGATGTTATTGTCGACGCGGCTACGGCGCATTCAAAGAAAGCATTTTGTATATAAAATACGCAAAGAAAGGGAAAAAAGCAAAAAAAAATGAAGGAAGAGTGCCAAAACAAAGCCACATTTAATACCTTAGGCGTATCATAAATATTTGCATTTGCAACGCGCCCAAAATCCATTGAAATCACAAACACGTGCACACATTCCTCATTTCATAAATGCCTTTACACATTCATTGTTCGCACCTAATTCTGTGCCAAACCAGCGAAAATGCGATGCCAAACTATGCGCAACACTCGCTTGCTACTACCAAAGTGAATGAAGTTCTATTTTTTATTTTTTTTTTTTTTTTTTTTTTGTTATACAAACGATGTATTGATGTGTGCAAAAAAAAAAAAGAAAATAGAAAAATTCGAGACAAGAAATTACACTTATGTTATCTTCATATTCGCATATGTGCACAAAATAAAAGAGATATGCTCATCAAAGACGCACTCATAACAATTGCATTTTTTGCATTTGCATCCGATGAACATGATATTTTACACACCGACTACACATACACACTTACACACACACACACATACAGCGAGAAAGAGAGAGAAAGAGAGAGAAAAAGAGAAAAAGAGAGAAAGGGAGAGAAAGATTGAGAGAGAGAGAGAGAGAGAGAGAGAGAGATTGTAGAAATGACTTTATGCTGCTAATGTTGAGATATTGCAGTGAATTAGCTTTTTGAAAAATTGTCGTTTTCATTGTTATGATGCGATACACTTCAGATCAAATGCTCTATATTTTTTTTCCTTTTTGCTCTCTATCCATTCTACGTAGAAAATAAACAAAAGTCGTTTTGTCGTCAAGCGGCAAATTTTACGGTTTTGAGCGCAATTTTATTTTTATATCAAGATTTTCTTTTTTAGTTTCGTTTCTTTCTATTTCGTTGGGAAAATTATGTGATGAATGCATATAAAATGAATAAAATAAATGATTTCATGCAAATTTTTTTGATTATTCCTTTGCATTCGTTTATTTTTCTTTTTCTTCCTTTCTTGGCTTTACTTGATTACGTTGTTTTTTTCATTTGTTTGTTTCTTATTGTTGTTAGAAAAAATTTAGTTCAAGATTCTACAATACGTAAATAGATTGATTCAAAAGCGATTGCTTTGATGCCACTCCTTTGTGATCATTGTTTTTTTCTTTTTTTTTTCTGTTGATTTTTTGTGAGAATTGACGCGACAGACAAGCCCTTCGAATGACAATAACATTTTTGTGGAAGAAAAAGGAAGAGTTTACGAAAAAAAAAATTTGCAAGTAAAAAGAAGAGAAAAAATTGAGCTACACCCAAACCTAGACCCAAACTGAAGGCCCCATCACATCAATGGCGCATAGTTGCTTTTCACGAGAAAAAGTTAAATCAATAGATGTACAAGTACATCCTTGATTCAACTTTACATATTCTACGTAGGACATTTTCTGCTGTGTTATCACTTTATCTCCTCTTCATCTCTTTGTAAATTTTCTCTCCATCTCTCTCTCTCTCTCTCTCTCTCTCTCTCTCTCTCTCTCTCTCTCATGTATAGTTTGCTCTTGATAGCTTTACAATCTCGATTAACGTTTGTTAGAAATGTTGCTAGAATAAATTGATAAATTGATACGTTAATTGCCCAATGGAACTTGAAGTGTCATTAATATTAACTTTGATTTGATCCACTTAAGTGCGGTTTTCTTGATATTTTTTTTTTGTTTTTTTTTTTTGAACGAAGTATCGCTGCAATGAAACTTTTCGTAGTTTCACAACATTCAATGAAGCAAAGTTTTACATGTAAAATAATTAAGTTTGATAATTTATCGAGATAAATATGATAAATCTCATGCAATCGCTCAATAAATTATGGTGAAAATAATCAAATAATCTACATTAAGCATCACAACTCATAACCAATAAATACATTTATCGATACGCTTAACTATTCCATCGGGATTATTATTGGAGAAGTTTTTCCTTCTGAACTGAACACATAAAGTTGTTTTTTTTTTTCTCGATGATTTCTCCGTGAGTTTTGCAATAAAATTATTTGGAATTTACTGTAACTTTCCGAGAATATACTTTTTCAACATTCGGAATATTTGCCTCTTTGAAAAGGCAATTGATAAATTAATAATTGGGACAAATTGATTAAGCCGCATCCTTATAGACTGATTGACTATGAACACTTGACTTTTGGCTTTTCTTGAGAAAATTCTATTTTATTCGAAATCAAATCTTATTTGGCTGCAAATTCAACTTCATGCACGTTTTTGTTTTTTTGGATTGCACTTCAAAAGTATGAAAAAATCCTTTGTAAAGGATAAAAGCATCCTTTTTGAAAGGTAATAAGAACATTCAAGTGTCATCTTGCGTTTTTTCTTACATACTTGTCCAATTAACATTGAGACAATGCTAAGGTATTGTCTTGTAGAAATGATAGAAATGATATTATTAGTTGATATCACAGTCTACTGATGATGATTTCTTCAGAAAAATACAATTAATATTCAATAATGATAAGCACAATTCAATATATGCATACAAACTTGGAAAAATCTCTCTTGATTTATGGCCTGTCTCTATTTAATTCATTGTGATTCTATTATCTCAGGTGTATTTTTTCATTGCCGACACTATAATCGCATTGTTTTCGACTAATTGAGTTCATCAATAGAAGTTCTGGCCTTCCTGTTTTATTTAAATAGACATTACTTTTGCTTCGATTGCAATGTGCGAGCCATTTTATAAAATAAAGACAGAGATACAGATAGAGAGAGAGAGAGAGAGAGAGAGAGAGAGAGAGAGAGAAATTAGCTCTCGCAATGAAAAAAGAGCTTTCATAAAGCAACGGACAAGCAATCGTAAATTCCTTACGGTTGTGTGTGTGTGCGTTTTTTTGCGTTTTAACATTTGTTAGCTGTCTTGTTAGAAGAAATATCATGAAATCGATGTTGGTGGCGCAACATAAATCTGTGAATAGTGTTTTGTGCCCGTATTTTATGCCACATGCAATTGTTTCAATTCCTATATATCGCACATTTGCGCTTTGTGAAAGTTTTCTGTTTTTGTAACAAATCAATAAGCAAAAACCGGGAGGCGAACAAACTGTTCAACAATAAGGCGGCAAACACACATACATTTACACACACACACACACACACACACACACACACACACACACACACACACACACACACACACACACACACACAACTGAGAGCGCAAATGTACTGGCACAAAAGCACAGGTCGGAAGATGAAAATGCCTGTCGGAAACGGGGTCGTTGCGAATGAGGGCGACACATATGAAGTTGTTTGTACTATAATAAATTAAATTGAGTGCAAACAAAAAGTCAATTGCTTGAAATCCAACTATCAAAATGACATAGAGCAAGCACTGAGATCAAACTACAAAGAAGTTTAATGGTCTATAACATCGTCGTTATTCGATTGAAAACGAAACGAAATTTGTGATTTAGCGCTTGACAAATATTGACCTGTGTTTGCGACTTTTTGCATGCAATGACCTCAACAAGATTACAAAATGAACGAATAACTAAATGGGTTTCTTATTTGGTGCGCCTATATGTGGTGTGTATGCATCAGGATCAAATGAAGGTACTTATCGGTTTCGATTTCTGCGTGTGATTTATTCCACTAAATTGGTTTTAAGATTGGTCAATATTCACTTACATGGAATGAATGCATTTACTCTCTCTCGCTCTCTCGCTCTCTCGCTCTCTCGCTCTCTCGCTCTCTCGCTCTCTCTCTCTCTCTCTCTCTCCCTCCCTCCCTCTTTTTCTTTCACGCACTCTTCCTCCTTTTTGCTTTCTGCCTTCCTTTTTGCCATCCAAACCGCACTCTGAGCACACATAAACATGTTTTCACTCAAACAAAATTTGGCGATTCATTTCAAGTGAGCTTTTCGAAAAAAAAAAAAAAATTGACTATTCACTACCACAATTTCTACTTTACATTTGCAATGATCTGAACAAACGCGATTCACTGGGATTTAAATAATCGATGTTAGTGGGAAAGTGAATGTGTGCGTGTGTGTTGTTGGTTCAATCGCTGTTGCTATCGAAAAAAGTGGATTACTTTTTTATGTTCACCCAGTCCCCTCTGGCATTTGAAAACAGTTTGTTGGCTCGTGACTTCAATGAGATGAGTAAATGTGAAAAAAAAGAGCCTCAATGCCAAAAAGCTTTGTAAACATGGCACAATGGTAACGAAAACCCTTTATCGAAAAGCTTAGTGTGATACGTTTGTGTGAGACAAGCAAGTCTCATCTCAGCGGCAATGGCCTCAACCAAGAATTGCTTCAGCTGGCACCATTAGTAGCATAAATAAAAGCAAAAACAACAACCACAACAAGACCAAAGCAGCATCAATAGTAACACAGTGTTGCAGCGAGTTAAGAAGTTTCAATCCTCTAATCCCATTCGATCGCACCGTCAACCAAATATTTATTTAAAGTGTATTTATTTGTCATTTCTTCCGTCTTATATGTTTGGAACCCCATCGCGTCGATTGCAAATATTTCTTTCATTCTTCCCGACTTTCGTTTCGATCCATTTGCCTGTTGACTGTTGTTGTTATTGTCGTCATTGTTGTTGTTGTTGTTGTTGTTGTTGTTGTCCACTGCTGTTGTTATCGTTATCGAGTGCCGTATGTTTTATGTCCCATTTACCGTAGTCTATTCCGCGACTTTGCTGCAAAGTGAATTTATTTCGCATAAACATTCAAGTATTGACTTGGCATTTTATTCAAATCAATGCCATTCACTCTCATACACATTATTGCTTATATTTTGTGTAAAATCTGTGTGATAAATTTCCATATGACTCATGAATAAAAATCAAATATAACAATCTACCAAGTGAAGACGAATAGCAAAAAGCAAAAAAAAAAAAAGAAAAAAATTATGAAATGCGAAAGAAAAAGTAGAAAAAAAAATAGACTCATATGCTCATATGCTCATATGGAGCACACGCTATGTCGCACAATCATTCTGCATGATATATGCTAACACAAACAAATCGGTATCCCAAAAGCACTTTCATTTCATCCATAATTGAAACGATGGGAATATGAACCGCGCGTACCAAACAGCAGAGAAAAAAAATGTGTGTTTTTTTCCCTGCAGCAAATCCTACTACTATAACTAAGGCACAAAAGTGAACAATTGAACACCGCGCGCAATGATTCCAATAGAATTGTTTATTGTTATTCAAATATTTTCTTTCTTTTCTTTCCATTTTTTTTCTGCTTTCGATTAAAAGATGAATACCATAAATTCATTGATTTTTAAAGTGCATTAGTTCGTGTTTTGGTCGGGCACGAGTTTATGTCAATTGTCAACAATACGCTCGCGACATCTCATTCCACACCGGCCTCAAATCATAATTTAATTCATTACACATACACACATTTCTATCGAGCATAAGTAATATGATTTCTTTTGGTTTTTTTTCCCTCAAAATTTACCAAAATGCTGACTCATTTTAAATCATTTGGAAAATGTTCATTTATCGCCTTCAATAAAACCCAATGGATACAGATTAAAATTGGCATTGTCTGATATTGTTATGTGACATATACGGACATATCCATACATTGATATCCCACTTTGAAGTATACACATTTCCATCTACTTTTAGTATAAATTCAAGTTTTCTTTTTAAGTTTTCAATCTGAAATTGAATTCATGTTGTCGTTGCTTGCCAATCCTATTCCACAAATTGTTATCGCTTTCTTTTTTTCCTTTTTTTTTTTTTTGCTTTATCACATCACGTTTATGTTTACGCGAAGGCTATGATTTTTCCGTCGTTTCTGCCGATTTACATTTTATATGCACGATTCTCGTCAAGTATATTGAAGAGACTAGCAACGAAAAAAAAATGGGAAAAATACAGCGAGTAACAAATGCCTTTTCTTCACTATCGTTTTTCTTCCCGTTTTCATCTAATCGTGCTATTTTCAATATTTGCGAACAACAACAAATCCAAATCAAAACGATAGCAATAAAGTTAAGAGGTTTTTTTTACCACAATTGATTGCTTCATGATAAAGTACAAATGGAACATGTATCAATTTGTCAGTGGTTTTGAATTGAGGTCTGCGTTTTTTTTTTCTCCACTATCATCTGAAATTGAGATGAGATGAGATGATGATGAACACAACAACTCAAAATTGTTACAATTCAATGCGATAAGTTTTCACAACTCGTTCGGTGTCACAATAGAGGCGTTCCGTTCATCTATGTTATGGCTTAACAGAACAAAAAAAATTGAAAAAGACAACAAAAAATAAAAAGAGGAGCGGGAAAGCGAGAGAAAGAGAGAGAGAAAGAAAGAGAGAGAGAAAGAAAGAGAGAGAGAGAGAGAGAGAGAGAGAGAGAGAGAGAGAGAGAGAGAGAACGAGGGATAAAGAAAGTGCGAGTACGAGAGGGAGTATGATGAGGTGGAAAGAGCAAATATGTTGAGGTGGAAGAGAGTTTGTAAAACAAATCGAGCGTTATTGTCCTCTTGTATTATAGTTTCATCAATGTCGATGAGTTTCATTGCATGCCAAAGCAATAATGTACAGAAAAATTTAATTCGAGCGATAAAAAAAGACAATGTTTCTCTTATCGTTTATTGCTGATGTAGGTGGTAAGGGGAACGCATACCAAACAAAGCAAACATCAAATCATATCACATCAGTGCACAAACGTGCGCAAACAAGGACGAAAATCCATTTGATTTGTCCATATAGACTTAACTAAGGTCACCATTGGCGATTTCATAACAGGTACACGGTTCGGTCGTTTCGTTATCTTCCTCTCAATTCATAGTAACGCAAGTGGAACAATTGGTGTTGAGAAAAAAAATTGCTTCGAAATTCATAACAAACCGCAATAACAAAAAAAAAAAAAAAAAAAAAAGTTTCGTCAACAGATTTGATATGTTGCGGTTTTAATCCTCATGAAAGTCAAACTCAATAGTAAAATAGCCATAAAACTAAAAATCTGGTTCTCATGCCACATCATAATATTTGTTAGTTTGTCAGTTCACAATTTGTTTGTGTTTGAATATTCAAGGGAAAACCTAAATTGGTTTTTAGCTGGACAAATACACACACACACTCACACATGCATGAGGACACAATTTTCACATCCTTGAAACATTTCACACATTAAATTCTATTAATTCGAGGAAGTTGCAGGAAGTTATGAATTGCAAACATTAATTGCTCTCTAAATTAGTTTCTAGTGTAGCTAAAAACGCAAACTAAATTGCATGATTTAGTCACCCAACCGCATATTGCAAAATAATTAGCTTTTTTCTCCCTCAAAAACGAATTGTATGGCTGATGAACAGAGACATGAAGCATGCAATGAAAACTGAGCTTTTTAATTTTTGTATGTGGACCAAGCACAGAAAAACCAATTCAATTTTGGTTATCATGGCATCGAAGCGAGCATCACATTTCCATTCGAAAATGTTTAAGCTAAATGTATTGTTAAGCCTAATGAATTGAATAATTTGACATTGGAAATAATTATTGAGTGGAAAATCATAATAAAATGTACACACTGTCAGGGAGACAGAGTATGTTATTGCACAGTTGCATTTATGATCATGACCTTTGGCAATACTGTTGTTGGTTCGGAAGCGAGAACGTGACAATGTACACACGCACACACACACTCACACACACACACACACACACACACACACACACACACACACACACAGCTGAACAAACATGGAAAATCTGTCAGTCGACTTTTGTGTATCACCAATTGAAATTGAATTCAACATGTCCTTTGGACTAATGAAAATGTACGCTTTCCTGCTTCATGAAACACACTCAAATGACGCATATGTTCAAGAATATCTTGGAAACATACGTGGAATGAAATTGTAAAAAATTGAAGATGTTGATGAGAAGAGAGATTGAAAGAGAGTAAGAGAGAAAGAGCGAACGACAGAGAAGAGAGAGAGAGAGAGAGAGAGAGAGAGAGTGGAGAGAGAGAAAGAAAGAGAAAGAAAGAAACCGAAAAAAAAATCAGTGAAAAGACCCAGAGAAAGCAGTAACTTATCATCGTGTTGAGTTCATTCAATTGAAAATTGAAGCGGATGCACATTTCGAATGCGGTTGTAAAACAAGTTGTTCATGCTAGTGTATTTTAAATTAGAGAGATGCCAACATCATGATGGATTTTGTCAATCTTTTCGTATTTGTACGCAAATTACGATTCTTCGTTTTCAAGCAAATTTCAGTTAGTTTTGTAATTTAATGAAAATATCGTTGTAAATAAAATAAATAAAAGGCCATCCAGGCATTGAAACAAGCAAAGCAAACGTTTGCCAATTGAAGCGTTGGTAAACAAGAAATGACAACGAAGAAAGGAAAACGATTTGGAACAATTTTTTAATTAAATCCGTCTGTACAATTTGAATGTGCGACAGTAAAACAACTAAGCAAATGAGCATATCCGTTCGAGATGCTAACAGTGATTTTAAAATTTATGACAAGAAGCCACGGGAAAAGTGAAAATAAACCAGCAAAACAGTTGGCAAAAACACATTGCACACATATATATATATAAAATGTTGCCTTAACAGCAGCCGGAGTCATTGAAATGTCTATAGATTGCATTTCTACGTTGATAACGTCACGTCGGCAAACATTATTTTCTCGACGTTCACTGCACATCGTGTCAAGTTCTTTCGATGCCGAAAATGATGCATTTACAGCCGACGTCAATATATGCATAAATAAAATCATTTCAAAATGTAGCATCGTCATTGTTTTTATCTCCTGTTTCGGTTGCTCTTTATCCAATTGCACACTCCAAACGACATACAAAATGCAATTATAAACATCTATTTCGGTTTCATTTGGGCTTATTTTATTCTATTCTGTTAGTTCTTTCGTACGCGGCACCGATTTTCTGAGTGCAACTCACATTCGAAAGATAAACATTTGTGACTCGATTATTTAATATACGATACGATACAGTGAGCTTGCCATATATCTATCTCATTTTGTACACAGTTAACCTCCCTCTTGAGCGTGCAACATGCAATGCTTGGCGACACTTAATATACCAACAATGTGCAATCTGTTTCGTTTCCATCAAGATTTTCCATGTAAACGGAATGACGAAAAAAAAAACACACATAGATATTAACGAAAGCCTACGAATGGAGTAGAAACAAAAAAGCACACAAAACACGAAAGAAAGAAAGAGAGAAAGAGAGAGCAAAAATATTTTTGAAAAAAGCAACAACAAAGGTAACTACGACGTTGCAGAAATTTTTTCTGCTCCTGTTTGTAGATCCATTCGAATGCTATTTATTTTGTAAGGCAAAAAGATAATGTTTACTTTAATGAATCAGTGACTGGCGCACAAAATAGCGATACTCCAAAGTGCATCTGAATTTTTTTTCCGTCTGTTTGTTATACTTCCAAAGTGGATTTGGTTTTTTCATATATATTTTTTTGTTTGTTTCCCGCTCTGTGTAGTAGTACTTTTAGAGCCATTCAGTGATGAATGGCTCCATTTGCATTGCACTTTAGATGTACACATTTACGTAAATACGATGCATTACATAACAATGCAATTGTTTTCAGATTTTATCTTCTTGTTTTTTTTTTTTTCTTTTGAAAGGATTGAGAGGATTTGGATGAATTGAAGCGCAGTTATGTATTTGGTGCGAGTAGTTTTCCTCCCTTTTTTCGTTCTTTTACTCAGTTTTTATATATTTTTTTTTCGCTCTTCTGTGTTTTTTTTCTTTCCTATTGGTTCTTAACCCTCGAGTAACGATATTACTCCATGGGTGTCATTTTTGAAACTTACGTTTGGAATGCTCCAAGGTGATGAATTTATAAAATTACTTTGTGCAGTAATAGTCACTGTAATTAAGCCACCACTAAAATAATACGGAAATAAGCTATCAGCTACAGCAGAAATATTACATAGTAAACGTACAAATTGGAAGACCGACAATCGTATATCCCGATGACATATTTGGGTTGTATGTCGAAATATGTAATCATGAACACTACAAACAGACTTAATGTGAATAGAATGAATTGTAGTAAAACTTCTTAAGCAAAACCAACGTAATAGAAACATAAATATTAAATAATGTTAAGACAATTTTCTTATATAAAAGTTTGTCATCTTCCGTTAGCATTTGGGATCATTTCACGCTCTAAATACTCCTGTCATGCATCCAGAAAATGTGTGGTTTTCTTGTTTTGAAAAAAGAAAAAAAAAAAAAAAAAAATGAAACGAAATACAACCAACCTCTAATTTCAATTTTCAGCAAACACTTTTAAAAGCGTACATTATTAACGTTTACGGTTTTGCGTTCAATGAATATTGTTGAATGTGTGTGTTGTGTGCATTAAGTTTGATTTAAAAGATCAAGGAAAATCACGTATTTAATTTAAAATATGGATGGTGTGAATCAGATGCAATTGATTTAATGAGAAAATGTGTTGGCTTTTTTTAATGTGCGTTTTTTGTTATTTCAATAACATTTTGATTAATGGCGCCATACGATAAAAACGATGTTTTTTTTTAAAACAAAAATTGGCGCAAATCTCGTGGTTTTTTTTTTATTTTGAAAAAATTCAATCTTATGATAAATTTTTCAACACAAAACTATATAATACGCAATAAGACATTTGACGTACTAATTTTGAACTATAGTTTAATTTGTAAGATTTGAAATTCCAATTGAATATAATACGATTATTAAGTGCAATTTGAATCACAATCAAGATCTTTAATATTGTTCCTGTATTGACAAAAAATTTAAAACAATTTTTAAAAATTTTTTTTTTTTTTTTTGTTGCAAACAAATTACCTTTTTTCCCCTCCACCGTCAACCGACTCGCTCCTATTTGTTTTCGATTGAAAAATCGACACAAAACATATGTGTGATGATTGTGTTTATTTGTATTTAAACTGCTATCATTTTATCAAAATAAAACGCAAAATGTCCGTCCACAGTGTGCTCTCAAAATGTCAATTAAATTTAATCGTTTGCATGTTTAATAACAATTTTAAATATGTTAGGCGTCATACGTTAAAAAGCAACAAATGCATTGGGCTCTCTCGTACAGATCACTTACAAGCATATGTTTTAAAATAAACGTTTATCATTCTTAGTTCTTCATAAAGAAAAAAAAAAAAAAAAAAACAAAACGCCCTAATGAATTCCAATTAATCGCCGCATGATGAGCAGAGCATTGATAAAACCGTTTCACGATTTTAATTAGACTTATATCGTGAGATCGTGCCGAAACATTATTTACATCATTCACATCGTTTGCCTAACTTACATATTGTTTGGGTTGAGTCAAAACAGACAATTTAAATCATTAAAATTGCTAGAATAGTTTTTGAAGAATTCGTACAACTCATTTCAAATATTTTTTTTTTTTTTTCTTTTTTCTTTTTTTTTTATTATTTTATTTCAATCAAAACACTAAGAAATTTGTAATCAAAACAATAAGAATTCTATCGCTTGAATTAATTCGATAAAGAAAACAATGAAAATGGATTGTATAGATGGACAAAGTGCCAAAACAATGTGTGATTGTTTTTCTTAAATTTGTTGCTCCTGGCGACTTTGGCAACTATTACAATAACAATTTGTAATGCATATTTTTTACATGTTGATTCATTTTCGGGAATGTCCTAATTAAATGATGAATGTTTATCTGATTAGTTGAGTTTAATGAAGCACTTAGACAGTGGTTGATATGGTTTGCCAGATATTTGCATAAACATTTTGTTAAAGTGTCGAATTCTATTTTACTAATTAATGTCAATTTGTTTCTTATTTAATTAATTCAATTGAAATTCGTTCGAATTGTATACAGATGGAATGTCCAATAGCGTTTATTTTCTTAAAGTAAACAGAAAACAATTTACCTCTTTCGCTACTTGCATATATACATGCATCGAATTATATTCGATTAACGACGGTTTAATTTTTGCCTTCAATTATTGATGTGTTCACCTCTCTTAATTCTTTTACTCACATAATTTAACTTAAATTAATCGTAATTTGAACTTGATAAAAAAGATGTAATTGATGAGATCATAAAACGATGAAAGGTTCGGGATCAAAGAACGATTAATGATTTCATGAAAATGTCAAATTTTGCATATTTTAATCTTTAATCACTACTCTGTATATTACGTCACACCAATACTAGTGTTAACGAAACATTAAAATATTTGCAAATGCCAAAAAATTGAACATTCAATATTGTTTCATTTGTTTATTTGTATGCGTTAGCCGCTTGTAAACAAATCAAGTGAACCAGCGACGACGCATCAAAAAATCAAAGCGAAGAGTTTTGTCGACATATATAGCTATGATGCAGTGACAATTCAATTCGATGGTAAGCGGCTAACACACACACACACACACACACACACACACATACACACACAAATCCAAAAATAATCAAAACTATTCTTTTAAGATTTTGACAGAAATATTCTTATATTGGTGTAAATGTTCCGTTAACACTCATTACACCAAAGACTGAAATATATGATGACGTTCCCTTTACTCTTACGTACTGAGATGGCCATACTCTTCTTATGTTTTATGTGTTGTTCCTTCTTTTCCTTTTTCTTTTTCTTTTCCCTTCATTTTTCGTTTCTTTCTCAATCACCATGTTTTCTCATTGAAATGCTTATGACTCTGAATGTCATAGTGCGCCTCTCAGTGTGTTGACATGAAATATTGTCAATATATCGAGTTGAAAGAGGTGGATGTGTTTTCATCCATAATTTCCGTATAAATCATATCCATGTAAACAACAATCATATGTCACGACAACTATCCAACATAAGTTTCATGCATCATCATCAATAAATCAGAAATCGTTTATGAAAGTTTTATCATGAAACAACAGATATTTTGTGTTTTTGCAAGAAAAAAAAAAAAAAAATTCTATCAATGATTCAGCTGCATATGAAATAGACAAATGAGTGTGTATCTGCTTATTTCCTATCGAGATAAATGTTTTTGAACAGACATTACATTGGATTCTGTGTATTCACAATAACACTTACATTGTCTAACTTATCTTGTACAATATGAATGTATTTACGCCTTTTATCATACAAAACAATTCTAGTTGCGGTAGTGCGCTCATCTTTGTGTGCAAACGTGCAAATTGAGCAAAGTAACATCGTTAGCGCTTTTTATGTGCAGTGACAATCAATTAATTTTCCCTTGTAGTCTATTATTTAACCTTGTTCCTGATTGTTTGTGGTATGTTTTTATGTTCCCGTGGTTTTTATGTGTGTGTGTGTGTGTGTGTGTGTGTGTGTGTGTGTGTGTGTGTGTGTGTGTGTGTGTGTGTGTGTGTGTGTGTGTGTGTGTGTGTGTGTGTGTGTTTTTTGTGTGTGTGTGTTTTATCCTCTCGAGGTATTTTCTGCATTTAATTGCTTTTAGTAATTTGTGGCTCATGACAATGTGGGTTTTTGTGGTTGTGTCGTAATGTTTAATCTGTGGTAAATATTTATTTACGCAATTTATTCGATACAATCAATTCGTACTGACCATTATATCGATGAAAAATTGTTGTTATAAAACAACAAAAATGAATGATAACATTGACCTAAATATGTTCGATTTCTAGTTGTTGTTTTTTTGTTTCTCTAATTGTTTGTATTTATTTGTTCATGCACACAGGTCTGTTTGGGATAAATTGCTGTCAAAGAAAAGATCAAGCGTTGAAGCTGAGACTCATCGATTGGAATGATTGTCAATATAAGTAGCGGTGCAAAAATTAAACTACCAGTTAATAATAGCCCCTGAGTTAGAGGCTGTGTAAGTGAAGGTGAAGAAGAACGAAAGAGAGAGAGACAGAGTGAGTGAACGAAAGTAGCAACATTAAATACAGTAAATTGGTGGCGAAAAGAAGAGAAGAGACGGAGAAACGAAAAAGAGATCAAAACATTCGAATAAAGGGACATCAAATACAATACTCAATACAATGACAAGCAATCGTACACCGATTCCTGATGGCACGCCACACATGCAATTGCACGACGAACCAGATAAACAAAGCCATGAGCATGTGAACGCATTGAAAACCAAACAGCAATCAAATAGCAAAAATCCTCATCATTCGTCACATGAAGAATGCGACATTATCGGCAAAATTATTGGCAAATACGGAAAATATCAATTTTTTATGACATTTTTACTATCACTATTCCAAATACCAAATACATTTCACATATCGTCGCCCATTTATCAAGTAAGTACCTGCCATTGCATACACACAACCATTTTGAATCTTTCAACCACATTTAAATCGTATTTGAGTTCGAAGATTTTCAATTTTATTCACGCTTTTATCTACTCAAGAAAAAAAAAAAACATTCAAACGTCAACTGACATGGTTTTTGGAATCAAGGTACGCAGAGAGAAAAAGAAAAATCGCATTTTATTGAAGTGTACCATTAGTTGAAAAGTAACTAAAATTCAAGTATAAATAAAATACATTTTAGTACAATTTTTCTTTTATTTGACACCCATAAAAGAAAAATGGTTTCATAGACCAGAAGATAAATTCAAGTCAATCACATTTAACCGTACTTGATTTCGATTTGACCCAATTTCCATTTATCATAATTACTTGAAATCAATGTCAAAATCTTCAACAATCATGGAATAATTGAAAATAATATAAATGGATGTTTTAAGTGCATTTCTGAGATTGATTTTTTTTTTCGAATCCATTTCGAGAACGTTTATTCCGTTTCGAAACAACTCGATTTGAAGATGCATTGCATTACGTAAAAGAAAATCATTTAACGATGGAAATCATTGAAGTTTATTATTAATTTGTATTGGAAAATATTCACAAATCTCAATGTGAGTTTGAGTACTTTGTCATTGATTTTCTATTTTTTTTTTTTGCACGTTTACAGGCAGCCGATAAAAAGTTTTGGTGCAAACCACCAGATGCTTTGGATCAGATGGATCTCAATGAATGGCGAAATATAAGTAAATCTCAAGAAAATTGCCGTATAGTTGATATCAACTGGAATCAAATAACAAATAAACAAATGGTGGTAAAGTCGATATGAATTTTTTTTTTTCTTAAAAAATCCAAATCAATTTAACTTAAAATTGTGTTAATTTTTTAATTTCATTTTTTCCTTTGGTTTGTGCATTTAATTCGTTGATTTTATTTTATTTTGCAATTAAAAAAAAAAAAAAAAAAAAAAAAAAACATTGAAACATTCTTTGTGAATTCGATTTATGAAAGCAAGCGCTGGTTCAAAATACAACGAATACCACTGAATGCACGGAATGGACATATGACATGAACGACAATTTGGGTGGGTTTTATTTTTTCCTCTTCAAAATATTTATAATAACTTTTGTGTACAAGACTAAAAGAAAATATGTCTTATTTAGGCAATACATGGACATCGGAATGGGATTTGGTGTGCGAAAATGAATATTTAAAAAATGTGGCGGAAATGTTTTTTTTAGTTGGTGTTGCAAGTGGTGGCATCATCAGCGGATATTTGTCGGATAAGTTTGGCAGACGAACAATGCTGTTTTGGTCGGTGATTTTTCAAACAATATTTGGTACGAATAAACTTTTGATCTTATGACAAAAGTTTTGAGCTGTTTTATTGACTAGTTACTTCATGAATTATTTAATATTCTTTGCATATCTTGTGTTTTCTTTGCCCCTTGCCCCAAAAAAAAAAAATAGGTTTTTTACTGTGCATTCCGTTGACGTTTCAAGTGCATTTAGCGTTACGTGGATTACTTGGATTAGTATCTGTGTCAGTTACGTATGCTGGTCTCATATTGGCCATTGAATTTGTAGATGGAAGATGGCGAACTATTGCTGGCATGTACAATTTATTTCCGCTTCCCGTTTCATATATGTTAATCTCTGGAATAGCATATCATACACAAGATTATCGACATTTGCAATTGTGCATCGCCATTCCGGGTGTATTTCTATGCTTTTTATGGCAAGTTATTATTCAGTATTTCATAAACATTAAACAAAACTTTTTTTCCATTTTGTTTTTTTTTTTTTTTTTTTTTTGTTTTTTCAAGTTTTGATTCATTTCAAATTCGTTTCATAAAATTCAAAAGTTTTAAATTATTCTCCACGCTTTAGGTTTGTAATTCCAGAGTCGCCAAGATGGTTATTGTGCAAAGGTCGAACCGCTGAAGTAGCGACAATCATTCGCAAAATTTGTGAGATCAATAATCGCGAATGTCCGCCAAATGTTGAAAAACTTTTAAAACCGCCCCCATCCACCGAACAAACGGACGACGGATGCATTTCCTTGTTTGGCAATTCGTACTTACGTTTGATCACCATTTGCTTTCCATGCATTTGGTTTACCATCAATTTGGTTTATTATGGTCTCATTCTCAATATGAATTCATTTGGTGGAAATGTGTATTTAAATTCGGTAAGTTGTTTTATCCCTTAATGAATTTCCAACCGAAAAACTTTTTCAAAAATGGATTCAAAATATTTTTGAAGAGCATTTTGTCAAAATAAATTTGTTGAAAATTCATTCTCATTTAAAATACAGTATTTGTCGGTATCATTGCTGATGTGGTGGTTGTTGTTGTTGTTGTTGTTTTTTTGTTGGTGTTTTTGCTTCGTGAAATAAACCATTTATTTTGTTTTGTTGTATTCAGCTGACGTACACCGATGTCAAATGGCTCACTGCCAACAATGGCACAAACAGAAAAATATTTTATTGGGTATTATTCTTTCTCGTTGTCGCGTTTATTTGTAAATATTCCATATAAACAGTTGACCAGTGCAACGGAGAAGTCAATAGTCTGAACGATGTTTTTTTTTGTCAAATAGAAAATGAAATATCACCAGTTTTTAAATGCCAGGCTATTGACAAGTTTTCCATTTTGTTCAGCTATCGTTTCAATTCGGTTTACATTTTTTCACATTTTTTTATCATTTCTATCCTGGATCAAACTATTTGTTTCATGACGTTCAAGAGAAAAATTGTTTATTTTCCATATTTTGTTTTGTCTTGCTTTGTTTTTTTCTCTTCTTCCATTTTGTTGAGTTTGGTTTTTGTTTTCTTTCTTTTTCTGTTTCGCTTTTTCCTTTCTTCTTTACTTCTCTTTCTCTCTCTCTCTCTCTCTCTCTCTCTCTCTCTCTCTCTCTTATATTGTTTTCTTTCAAATTTAAAAAATTTTCTTTCATCATCTTTGCCATCGTACCATTTTACATCATCAAAGGATTTTACATACAATCAGTCATATTTCATATTGTATTTATTAAACAATGACTGTGTTCAATATTCTCAAAAACAAATGAAATCATCATCATCATTTATGAGTCGAGTTTGATATCCCAATGCCCATAATAAAGTTGATATAACCCATTGAATCCTTCGTCACTAACTTCGATAGCGCCATTCATTGATTGGGTTTCAATCTAATAAAGAAATTTGTTTGGAATGTTTGCTTACCAATTCGAATTCTAAATATCAATTTATATACTTTGACTATCAAAATATACTTTAATTGATCGTTATAAAAGAGCCATTTATCAAATGTGATTGAGTAATAAATCAAGCATTCAGAGGCGTTACCACTATATATTAACGGGAATTCTCTCAAAAGATTGTGTCTAAAATTCCAATTCTCGTACAATTTCAAACAAAAATAATCAACAACAATGATTTGTATATCAATATAATCTTCAAAAATTCAGTTTTATTTATTTTGTTTTCACTGTTTGATTTTTTTTTTTTTTTTTTTTTTTTTGAATTGAGGTGACAATTACTCTTACAAATTCGATCTTATTATTTCTGTGCAATTTATTGATATAAAAAAAAGGAAATAAATTATGTAGGCTATTGCAATAATCAAAATCAAAGTATGGATCCAGCAACATATGATTTATCACAACAATTATAAGTTACTTTTAAATTTAAAATATCTTGGAGGAGATATGAAGTGAAAGAGTGAGGGAGAGAGAGAGAGAGAAACAAAGAAACATTGACATATAAAATGTATTAAAAATGAAAGATCCAATCTAAACTATAGGAAATGTGTATGTGTGTGTGTATGTGTGTGTGTGTGTGTGTGTGTGTGTGTGTGTGTGTTCTTCAATTAACTAATCAACATTTTTTTCGTCGGTGAAATCATACTTTCAGCACGATCTTCATCTTTCATACCTAATGCCATCGTTAACAGTCGTACCATGCATTTTTGATCTTGTTCATTTGTTTTACCATTTTCACTGTCTGCATCACCATTTGTCGTTGTTACTTCACGTTCCAAATTTAATTTTTCATTGGCCACCATTGACATACCTACAGGGGGGGGGGGGGGGTGAGAATGAACAAAATAAATTAAAATTTCTTTAAATTTGTCAGTATCGAATGAATTGTCATACCTTCTTCAATGGTCTTTTCAGTAATGAAACGATAAATAGTCACTGGTTTTGTTTGTCCCATACGATGACAACGATCTTCGGCTTGTTTATCATTGTACGGATTAAAATCAATATCATGAATAATCACTGTATCAGCTGCAATTAAATTAATACCCAAACCGCCCGCTCGTGTTGATAATAAAAATACAAAAATATCTTCATTTTCAATATATTCATCAATAATTTCTTGCCGATCAACGACAGCCGTTGAACCATCAAAACGCAAGTAATCATGATTACGAATGGTTAAGTATTTTTCAAGAATGTCAAGCATCATTGTAAATTGACTAAAAATCAATACACGATGACCGCCCGCCTTAAGTTCTGGCAATAAACGATCAAGTTCACGAAATTTACCCGATTCAAGTATAACATTGTCTGGAATTTTAAAACCTGATATATGATAGTTTTTCATTGTTTGATACAATTGAAAATCAGACATTGGTGCCAATTCTTCGAACACATATTGTGGATTGCGATTTTTCTTATAATCACTATGTTTCGATAGAATGCTAGCCATTTTATGAACCGTTTCATCGTTAAAATAGTAACGCAAAAGCAATGGATGATTTGCCAATTTTCTCATATCCATCATGATTACGATGCCTTTTTGTTCATTTGTTGCTTGCACAATACCATCATCGCTTGAATACAATTCAACCATTTCCATGTATTTTTCCTTTTGTGCTTCTGTCATTGATATTTTTACCGTAACATCTTTTTTCTCTGGCAAACATGTCAATACATCTGCTTTTAATCGACGCAAAACAAATGGTTTCATTATTAATTTGGCTTGTTCAATTTGATTCTTTTCAAATGAAGATGCTTGTTCGCCTTTGATTTGTTTGGATTTTTGAAAAAGATTTCGCAAATCGTCCGCATTACCGGCAAATAATGATGGCATTACAAAACATAGCAATGACATTAATTCAAGTAGATTATTTTGTAATGGAGTTCCAGTGAGTAGTAAACGAGATTGGGCATTGATTTGAGCCAATTGAGTGTATCGTTGTGTTGTCATATTTTTCAGCATATGTGCTTCATCAAAAACAACGTAATGCATTCGAGTTACACGGAACATTTTACGTTCTTCGGGCGTTGATGCGACCATGTGATAAGTTGTTAATAAAACATCAACATCTTTCAATCCACCCTTTGCCCATTGAATACGCAATGAACGACGTTCGGCTGCATTACCATAATATTTCTCAACGACTAATGATGGACACCATTTTGCTAATTCATTATCCCAATTGTCCAGTGTTGATGATGGAACAACAATTAAATGTGTACCTTCGGATTGTTTGGTTTCTTTTAAATATGCCAAAAATGCAATCACTTGAATAGTCTGTGAAAAATTGAGAAAAGTAAAATTTAAAATTCATTGAAAAAATTTCGAAAAACATTTTCTGGAAAATTCTTCTCACCTTTCCCAAACCCATTTCATCGGCTAAAATGCCATTCATTTTTTGTGAATGAATAATTGCCATCCAATTCAAGCCAACCAATTGATAATCGGCCAATTTGAAATCTTTATTCAAAATTGATGGTTGTTTTACTACTTTGTCACCTTGTGCTACAGCTTTCTCCAATTTAACAATTAATTTTTTGCATTTTTTCATAAGTCGATCCATGTTGTTGCGTTGATTCAAGTATTCTTGACAGGCATTTAGCATCTCAGTCGATAAACCTTTATTGGAATCGATTTTATATCGTAAATCGAACCAATTTTCAAATGGACGTAATGATAGCAAAATTCCAATTTTTCTCAATGACAAACTTTTCACGGCCAATAATTCACCATTGGTGCCAGTATTTAAGAAATCCAATACTTTTTCTCTGTCTTTGGTCATAACAAATGATGTTTCTGCATCACTATCTTCATCGCTTATATGAACACGGTTCATATCACGGCCATAACCATCGTCATCATCACTGCTAGCGCCAGCGTCGCTGTTGTTCTTGCGTCGCTTCTTTTGCTACAATGAAATAAAAAAAAATTATTATTATTTTTTTTTTTTTTTACAAATTTCTTGAAAATTATTTTGCATTTTTTTATAAGAATTGATATTACTTTGTGTTTTGGCGCTTGATCTGTTTTATTATTCCCTGAAGAATGATTTGATGATGCCGGAGATAAATTCGATTTATTTGGAGAGGAGGAATGTCCATCAGATTTATTATCTGTTTGTCTATTTTGAAATGCCTCGTAGGCTTTTTCAACGTTCCAATCATTTCGAACGAGAAAATCTTGTAAAATCATACCATCAACGCTTGGATCAACGATTTCACGAAATAAATGATAACGTTCTTCTTTGTCTTTCGTTGATAATATTGCGTTGTTGGCATTTTCTGTAGCTTTTATTGGTGATGTTTGTTTTTTTTCATGCTCATCATCGGAACTGTCACTCATTGCACGGATTCTTTTACGGCCAGTTGCCAATTTTCCTGATGGATTGATTCCATTGGGCTTCGATTTATTTTTATTTTTATCCATTCGAAAATTACGCAATTCACTCAATGAACTTGACATTGTTTATTTACGTTTTACACAAAGCTAATTTACTACTATTTGAATTTTGATACAGCAAATTTGTTTATTTTTTCTTTTTTTTTTTATTTTTTTTACAACTTTGGATAATTTTTAATTAATCTATCATGTATCAAATATACATTTATACTGAACACTTTCGAAACGTCAAAAAAAAAAAATTTTTTTTCACGTAGCTTCAAATTTGATTAGTTAAATTCCGAAAAATACAATCAATCTAGTTGACACGATGAAATTCAAACTAAATATTTTACAAAAACCATTGAATTGTTTTGATTTTGATACAACAAACGTACAGAATTTAATAAGAAGAAGAAAAAAAAAAACTAAATTCGTATACGGAAAAAATTGCAAGTAGAAAACGCGCGTTGTACAGTGACAATTCACCAGATGCTATATGTATGTGAATACGAGAGAAACGCTCTTTAATACCGCCTTTTCTCTCGATCTTTGCTTGTCTATTTGCCTTGCTCACAAATACATATTCCATTTTCTAAGAGAATTTTTAACAGCTGATGGTTTGACACATTCCGAAAGTGTAACTGTGAACAGCGCCGTCTATGACTCAATATGAGAAAACATTGAATGAACGTTAAATATGAAAAAAACAAAAAATAATTCTCCTATTTTGTTTTTCATTTCAGGCATTAGCTGGTCTAGTTGAGATACCTGCCATTGCATTGGCCATTTTTATCATCATGTTTGTTGGGAAAAAATGGATTTTATTTTCCACAATGTTTTGTGCTGGAATTGCATGTCTGTGCACCACATTCATCGATGATAGTCAAAACCAAATTCATTGGTTGAAAACTACATTTTTGATGCTAGGTAAATTCAGACAAATCAATAAATTCACATAAAATTGACACTTTTTCTGTTGAAATTTATTTCTTTCTTTTTCGATTTAATTTTTTTATTTATTTTTCTTTTCTTTTTTCTCTTCAAATATCTCATCGATTTTCTTTTCATTTCTCATTGAATTTGCATTGAAATTAAAATGTATTACACAATAGGAAAATTCACAATAAGCGCTGGTAATACTGTAATGCCGGTCTATACAGCTGAATTGTATCCAACTCACATTCGAAATGCCGGTGTTGGTGCTTGTAACATGGCTGCAGGAATTGCTTTGATCATTGTTCCATATATATCGCTTTTGGTAAATGTCGTTAAATGGATTTTCATTCTTTTTTTTTTAAAAAAAAAAGAATTCTAATATATTTGAAAGATGTCTTAATGTTTTCTGTTTTTTTCCTACAATTTTTTTCTCTATTATTATGGAATACGTGAACTGTGCAGAATAAAATTCAACCGTATCTTTTAATGTTTTTGGTGTCATCGTTCAGTATTTTGGGAAGTCTTGTTGTGATTTTTTTGCCAGAATCAATGCCATCTGATGCTACAAAACGTACTTCAAATGCATCTCAGCACAGTGGCGATGAACAATATGAAGAACGGTACATTTTTTTTCTTTATCAATCTAATGAAAATTGTTTTGATAGTAATTCGTCATGAATTAATTTTTATTCGAAAATATTCATTTTTTTTTTTTCTATTTAATGGTATATTCTGTTGTTTTTAATAAAATTCATTTTTTTTTTTTTCACAGCGCATATGTATTTTCAGCCTAGAAATTGATGCAAACAAACATTACCTTTTGATATTTGTCATTGTGCATTTTGGATTTTATTTTTAGTTTTTTTTTTTTGGTTTTATTTCCTTGAAGTGTAATTCGTCAATCAAAACGATTTATTTATTGGAATTGAAGCTTGAAAAAAATGCTCAATAGTGCTAAATATTAATTGTAAACGAAAGATATGAAAAACTGAAATTATAGAAGAAAAGTTGAAATGAATTTAGAAAAAAAAACAAATTATTGAAAATTGTTTAAACTTATTGAAAAAAAAAAAAAAAAAAAACTAAAATTTATGTCGATGTCCAATGTGTAATTTCTAGAAAAAAATTTGGCAATTTGAAGATAATCTGAAGAAAATAATTAAAATCGAAATAATTGCGTATTATTCCAAAACAAAAAAAAAAAAACTATTAGCTAATAGAGAATACAGTCGGCCAATATAGTTGTTGCCGTTGATGTTAATGTTGTTTGAACGTATTATATGTGTTTTGAATGTATGTAGGAATGAACAACGCCGTTTGAAAAATCCAAAGATTCTGTGAATTTGACAATAATTTCTTTGGCAAATCAATCGCGGTGACAAATATTCATATCAAAAAAAAAAAAAAAAAAAAAAAATTAAAGAAAAAGCAAATCGATGCATATAAATAATTTTTTAAAAAAAAAAAAAATTATAAAAAAATTTGGTTTTTTTTTTCTTTCCCCTTACCCCCCCCCTTTGAAGAAACTTTCCATTTGGGAAGAAAATTTTGGATAAAGAGGCGAAATTGGAAAGACAGAGAAAGATAGGAAAAAGTTAGGTGAGCGACGGAAATAAACAGAAAAAAGAAACTGAGAGGTTCTTCAGCTTAGAGAAGAAAGAAAAAGAAAGAAAGAGAAAAGAAGGAAGGAGAAAAAAATAGAAAAGAAAAAAAAAAAGAAAGAAAGGGGAAAAAACGAAAGTAAGTGAGAAGGAAAGTGAAAGTAGTAGAAAAAGCAGCAAAAGTAAGAATAAAAATGAAGAAGCAAAAGAATGAAAAAAAAAAATGAAAAGAGAAAGAAGGAACACTTTCACACAGTTTGCGAGAGAAAAAGTTTGATTCAGACTTGAAAAAAAAAGAAGTAGAAGAAGAAACCGCGTCAATGTGAAGAAGAAGGAAGTTTATTGAACAACGCATAACCAAACATAATAAGCAGCAGTGAGATTATCATTTTATAATAAAAAACGAACAAGTTAAATACATAAAGCCATAACACATAATAAAATAAATAAATATTCAAGTAAAATAGCAGATTAATTATCTAAACAAGCACTTATTTGGCTGGTCCAAATAATTTGATAAAAAATCCAATTCTACAGTTTCTAAACAATATACGATTATGTTATAAGTTAAGCAAACAGTAAACAGTAAACAGAATAAAGAGAGAAAATGAAAAAAACAAAAACAACACAAGTAAATAAATCAAACAAAAAATAAATATACACATTTTATAGTTATATAGCAAAATAAAAAAAAAAAAAATAAAATAAAAAAAGAAGAATATCCTAAATGAAGACAAATATGTATTCAAATATTTATAAAGATATCAACAATGAGTAGACATTGTAATGAAGCAGTGTTTTGGAATTTTCATTTAAATGTATGGTCCAACTCTTTGAGTCTTTTATTCCCTAATTATTGAGACATTTGTTATGTTCTGACATTTTATTGTATATCGCAATGTAGTAAATTCACTTATGTTTCTAAAATTGAGCATTTAATAGTAATAATTAGCATGACATAATCAATCAAAGAACCTAATCACAAGTAGTTTTGCCATTGAACTGGTTTGAAATTCAATATTGAAGTTTCGATTGATTAAAAAAAAAAAAAAAAAAAAAAAAAATTTCTCGCAATGAAACGGTACTTACTAATCAATTATCGTCAAATGCAAACAGTAGATGAAAGACGAAAACAAAACAAAAATCAAACAACATGAAATTGTGTATTTGTGTTCGTACTTAAGAGAATATATTATAATGTTATCCATATGTATTGTATTAATGTTTAGGCGTGGAAAATGACAAAGTTAAATGTAAAAAACAAAATCAAAAAAAAAAAAAAAAAAAAAAAAAAATAATAAATCAAAATCATTATCTTAATGAATTAAGAAAACTTTGGGTTTAAGCAAAACTAATTATTAAATAAGATTCGTTGGAAACTTGCTGGCATTTTCACACTCACACACAAAGGCACAGACCACCAATTCACATTACCAATAGATTCAAAAGCTGCACATACATATTACTTGATAAATCACAAATCAAATATTGAGCATTTTTTTATAGTTTACAGTCAATTGCGGGCAAACTTGACTCGAAAACATACAACAAAACAATAGAAAATCAAATAATGAATACAATATATACACATAACACAAGAGACAAACAGACAGGCAGTTAGGATTTAAAACAAAAAATAGAACGAAATAAACAATATAATTGTAACCGTTAAGCTCTCTTTATCTATAAGTGGTATCCATATTGATGTGGGCAAAAGCAGAAATTAAAGTCGTGACAACTTCATATATATCAAACAAATGCAACAGATTTAGTGCAAAACGGCAAATGAAAAAAAAAGAAGAAGATGAAAAAAGAACAAGTCAACTCAATGCTTATTATTATTAAAAAGATTATTAACACAAGACAACAATCAAATGAAACTGAATTATTTGCTTGATTATTGTAACAACAACAACAATAATAATAATAATCATAGAAGAAAAATACAACAAAAATCTATAAATTAATTATGTATAGAGAATGTAAATGTATTATAAAAGTAAAATAAAAAAAAAAAAAAAAAAAAAAAATATGGAAAAACGAAATAAATCAATAGGGTCAAACAAAGCAATGAAACAAAAGCAAAAGTGAAAAAAAAAATGATTAAGCCAATGGTTCATTTTAAATGAATACAACAATAGGCACTTTTGTTTTAATCAAATATGCTGAAGTCGATCGTTTTGATCTTTCAGGTGTAACCGATGCTGTGCGTGATTCTTCACATTTCAAAATCAGTTACGAAAGACGAACAAAAAAAAAAAACTTATTTGTGCTTTGTATCTTTGCGCACCTACTCTATTGCAAATGGCTTGATAACAAAACAATTACACGAATCACCGACTTCGATCGGCACTTTTCAATTTCCATTTTCATTTTATGTCGTGATATTACCGGACTCATTCTCAACTGTTCTTAACCATATTTCACGGTGGCAAATGCTATTTTCATTATAAAACAATATGTTTTTGCTGAATATTTAAAACAGAGAAGACAAAAAAAAAAAAACATCTAATTGACTATTTTATTGAACAGCACACGATATTATTATGGAGTGGAATAAACGAATCAACGAACAATGAATTATAAGAATGACGATTTGTGTGTGTTTTCTACGGCCTATTCCACTCAACAGATATCGATGACACGTTTAAAATGCAAACATGACAACAACATACGCGAGTGAGATGAAAAGATGAAAGAAAAAAACACACATGTGAACATTTTGTTCTGAATACATTTTCCATTCGATTGAAAAAAACAGAAAGAGAGAGAAAGAGAGAGAGAGAGGGAGATTGGCATTTTTATTTATTGTTTTGTTGTTCTAAAATTAAGAAATTTGCCTCTTTCGTTGACATCAGCTCAAGAATTTCGGTCAAGGCAATCAACAACCTCAATCGCCCATACTTTTATCGAAGCAACATAAATGTAAAACACAAAAACATTCCGAAACACTTTCAATCCGATTTTCATTTTATTTTTTCTTTATGGAAATAGATCTTGCAATCTAGTTCTTTTATTTACGTATCACATTCCGCGGAGAGTAAAAATCAAAAGTTTTCATCGTCAGCTCATTTGCCATTTTATTACATTTACTTCTATGATGGGGCAATATTAAACTTACACTCACTTTTTTTCTTTCTCTATCTTTATGGCGTCTATTGATATACTTTGACGAATATACGCAAGACCAGATATGATGACGAGGATCGTTCTGTAAACGACTTAATGCGATTTTTTTTCTTT
The DNA here is from genome assembly GCA_029041755.1 of Resseliella maxima. Classification (NCBI taxonomy): domain Eukaryota; kingdom Metazoa; phylum Arthropoda; class Insecta; order Diptera; family Cecidomyiidae; genus Resseliella; species Resseliella maxima. The sequence continues at coordinate 164,631 of JAQOWM010000293.1, read as the reverse complement.
TGCACCTTAAAAAACTACTATTGCATTGGGATCTAATGATTATATTGAATTGCACCCAAACCGCTGTTGAAATTCATAAGCGTCAGGAAATCATTTTTTCCAAAGAAGATCCTCAGTCTAAGAATGTTGGTAAATTCATGGCCTTTCCTGATAAAAACTTCTCCAAAAACCCATTTGCTACGGACAACAACGATTACGGATTAAGTAATAATACCATAATTCAAATCAAGTTTAACTACTTTTTCCTTTTCTGCATTGTTAACATCAAGAATCAAATCCATAATTTGAATGCAAGGAAATGGCATTTGTAATTTTAAATTGTAGATTTCTCTCAAGGCATTCAATTAACAATCGATTAATTTTGCTTTGAATTAGTAATTCTTGTAAAAGGTGTTACCATTTCCGATGAAGTAATCAGTGAAAACAAAAAAAAAAATGAATCAAAATACTCTGAATAGAGTTAAAAGTGGCGCCATATCGAATGCAAAACACTTGCACCCAAAACTTATTGGCGTCACGGGTGATACTCGAGCGAATGTGGTAGCGACAATATTACTTTCAGTAAGAATGTCGATTTTATTATGATTAATACGTACGTAAACTGAGCACGTTCATATCGTACATGTGCCGTCACTAATTTGAATATGTTTAGAAAAACTGAAAGAAATCGACATTAAAACTTGTGACACAATAAACATTTGCTGTAATCATTCTGCTTATTTTTGATACGACAAGGCACACGTTTGCCAAATAGAATAATTTAAAGAATGACGGTGAAAAAAAAAATAATTAGGAAATAATGAGATATGAAAATCAGGTGTCAAAGTAGTTAACATTGTTCGTTGAACAACAACACCAAGTCGAATATTGCGATCTCTCAAAATGTTTGAAAAAAAAAAAACAAATTTAAACTATAACAAGTTCAAGCCGCATAATCAGACTTAATTTTAAATTACTGTGCGCCTGCTTCCAGCACGCACATCAAAACAATTTCAATTACGAAAAACTGTCGCTTTTATTATACTTACAGCTAAAATTAGCGTATTCGGTCCGTTGAATCACTTCTGATTTTGGCGTGTTCGTTGAAAAAGTTTTCTACGATTTGAAATGGAAAAAAATTCTGAAAATAGAACGAAATGGAAATTTATGATATCATTTGGCAAGAAAAAATCAGTTTTTTTTCTGTTTCTTTCTATCTAAAATAATTAATTGCGCTCTTGAATCGTGTTCATTCAGAGTATAATGACAGCCCATTTGCTAGCGATAACAGATGCTCACCAGCAAATATGACAACCTTTAAATGCGTTGTTCGAACTTGGTTGAAAATAACAGCGAATGAAAAGTAGAAGAAGAAGAAGAAGAAGAAAAAACTAAGTTACAATCACAACAATCTATTTTGTCGAGTCAATAGTATTGACAAAAGCAAAAATATCAAGCTAAATGAGGAGGAAAAAACGATCATAAAAAATAAACAGTTTTTTTTTTTAAATGATTTAATAGATTCCCAACAAGTGTGATGATGATCTTTATCAAAAAAATGGAATCAAAAAAAGCAGTTTTTTCAAGTAAAATCCCACGTTAACCTGAATTGAGAATTTATAGGAAGTGGCACGTTTCTCCTGTCAGAGAAACAAAAAACAATATCTTAATTTTTTCTATTCGTCATTTGAATTTTTCCTCTTTGACGTTCAATTTTAAAATTTTGACAGAATCACGAGCCGTTCCATGTTTTTAATTTTCATTTTAGAAAACAAATAACATGTGTCCTTGTTCCCGTATTCAATTGGCCAATGATTGTAATTTGAAAAATTATAGACTTCATTGACATTATTTTAATAAACAATTTAAAGCCTGCTAAGGTGCATGCACTTTGTAACAATATGAAGTAGTTCGAAAGCCATCACACGGCGATTGATCCATTAATGTTTTGCGTCAAAAACACAATAATAAAACGCTAAACATTATTTACGCTGCTAAGAAATGTGTTTCTTTTATACAAACAAAATCTTTATTCAATCTCTACCCGACGCAATCGATTGTAAATGCTACGCTGTTCGACCCTTATAGACGCCAAATTATTCAATAAATGGTTGGTTGGCTTTGATCGTGTGTTGGACGGAGCGATCGTTGTTGGTCGTCTCACAGTCGTCGTCATCGACGTCGTCGTTGTCGTTGTTAATGCACAGTCGTAGTATTGTTTCAGTTCACAGTTCGTAAGTTATACGAATCGTTGTTTGGTTTCAGCTGACATGTGAATCGCGTAAACTTCTGCGAATGAGCATACCGTACGAGAGAAGCACATAGCACACAAAAACAATGTTTCTCACAGCGAAATATAGATGGGATCGATCACACAAACTTAAATAAATACACTTTTCCCGTTAAAATAATTTTCAGTTGATCATTAGGTTTCGATGCCGATAGATCGATGTAAACAAACAATCGGCAACACAAACATACACACACACACAAGCTCCAAAATAGAAACTAGAGAAATTCATGCTCCAAAAAAAATAAATTAAAAATAAAAATAAATATAAAAATTATTTCATCGATATATTGAATGATTTTTATTATTGCACAGGGGCAATTGTTATTCACAGAACAAACGTTACCGAAAGAGAGAAAAAATGAACGTGAAAAAAATTTGAATTTCACCATATTTGCGTAATTTAAAGAATTAAAAATTCACTTTTGTGTGTGTTTTTTTTTTTTATTCATTTTAATTCTTGTGAATTGTATCTGCGATCATGACATCAGAGCCGAAAAATAGTGATAATATTGCGGGTGAAAATTTACGACAAAATGTATTGTTGGCAACAGCAGGAACAATTGATACGGTCGACACGATAAAAGGTTCAAAAATTGAAATTGCATTGTCCGATACCAGCAGCGATACGGGAAAAGAAACATCGAAAAAAAGTTTTTGGAAAAATTTATTCAATATACGTGATGGTTTTGTGAAAAATACGAATAAAGCATGTGTTACAAGTGTATTGAATAAATGTGATGAAAAATCCATAAATAGTGATTGTGTGATTGGTAGTGCCACATCTTTATCAAAACGCAGCAAAAATCAAATTGATGCTGATCAAATTCATGCATGCCATCACAATGATCCACATAATTTGGATGATACGGGCGATTGTATATCCGAACTTATTGGACACATTGGTTTATGGCAAATTGTATGGGTGATATTTCTCACATTATTTCAAGTGCCGTCTGCTTTTCACATCTTTTCGTTCATGTTTCAGGTAATTATTGACAATTGTAAGAGTTTCATTGTCACAAAAATTATAGATAAATTATGTGTCCAATTATCTTTCCAATCGCAAAGATAATACCATTGAACTTTTTCGACTTCAAATTTTCGGTAGACAATGATTTTTGTCCAAAAAAAAAAAAATGAAAAAAAAAAACTGGATCGAGGTCGCATAAAACTTATTTCTCTATCAATTTGTCAATATTTGGTTGTTCAAATCTTAACAGAGAATTTTATTTTACTTTCTACTTTCTGCGGACGTCAATATTTACAATTAATTTAAATGATAATTTAAAATTCAAATTTTCAATAACGTTCATTCGAAGTTTAATAAAAAAAAAAAGAAAAATGTGCAAAAAATCAATAAATCCAATAAAAGTCATAATAAATATGAGATAATCAGTGCATAGTGTAATATAAAGCACGAATTTATTGAATGATTAATTGGGATTCGATTAAAAACGCATTAAACTGATAAGATTTGTGTGAATGAAATGAAAAATATAATTGTGAATCGAAATAAAAAAAATGCAATAACAAGAGCGTAGACATTCAGCATAGATAGCCTACTGACCAAGTGATACAAATCTGTTCCATAATTAAAAATAGCGTGCCCTGCCTATTCGTTTTGACTCTTGATTTTTTAATGCGAAATATCCAAAAAAAGAAAGAAAAGAAAAAAACGAGTTTCGAATAAGAATATTCTGTGGTTTGAATTCAATTCATTTTTAATAGATACCATTCCATTTCCCGAAGGCATGTTTTTTATTGACAAAATCACATTTAAACATTCGCATCACGTGCAATGGTCAAAACTTGAATTCTTAAATTTGTGCATACAAATGAGAGAGGGAGCTTACCATATAAACGAAAAAACAACCTTTCTGTTTGCGGTTCTACGCAACGAAACAAATTAGCCAAATGTTACGCAAAAGTGATAAAAAAGAAACGAACACTTTCCATTCGACAGCTTGATTGCACTTAAATGTGTTTAGAAAAATGTGCGTTATTGTATTTACTATTTTAGTATATACGAAAAGAAAAATGCGAAATATATCATGCCATTTCACACGGAAAATATTGAAAGAACCGTAAAATGCTACAAATTAGTAGCTACAATTCCCATTCATTATCGTCAAAAACGAACCAGCACCAGAAACAAAGCAAAAAGAAAAAAAAAAAAAAAAATACACACACAACTTTTGCCAGCAATTAATATTTATAAAGTGTTGCACGTTTATATTTTGCACTTGCCATGAGGTGAACATGTGCGCCATCAAAATGAATACACCTTTTGAAATAACAGAAGAATAAAAAACGTGAGATATTCACGACGAAAAAATAAAATTAGTTTCGTTTTTTCCATTTCATTTAATGAAATTCTGTATTTTGATAGAATCGAATGTTGCTTTTTTTTCTCATTTTCTGAGCAAAAAGAGAACTCGGTTTTTAAAAACGATTTCAAATTCAATAAGCTCTCTGTGTGTATTATTCTATGACATGGAAATAATTGCATATGGACATGTTTTCATGAAGTTAATGAGACGGATTGAAAAAACACCAACCGTCATCGGTCGAATACTTATTTGTTTGTTTACTTTTTTTCTCTTGCTATGCAGCACCATATCAATCATAGGTATTGCAAGAATTGCAAATCTGAATGAACAAAAAAAAAAAATAAAATTGTTCACACTTCATTTGTGTGAATAATTTGTTTCAAGTTGTTGTTAAATTTATGTTATTTTGGGAAGTTTCCACTATTGACTAGTTTATCCGAATTCCAAAAGAATAATCATGTTTTTTCATCATCTGAAGGTAATTTGGTAATTTGAAATAGCAAAATTTGAAGTGAAAAAGCAAAAAGAATTAAACAAACGTATAGTTTGTCAATGAAGTCGTAACGCATACAATTCTTGAGGCCGATTGGATATGCACTTGGCGCGTTAGGCTCAGAATCATTAATAATGATTTGTTGTTGACGTTAAGCATTTCACACATTAGCTCAATGTTTCTGTTACATTTTCTAATTCAATTTAACCGAATCACTGTCAAGCATCAATTTGAAACATTTGAATGCTTCCTTTTGCCAGATTATGATTCGTTTTTAGCATTCGCTATGTTTTGTTGAGCATTCGTTTTGATTCAGTTCAATCATGCTTCTTTCTCTCTCCCTCTGCCTCTTTCTCTCTCTCTCTATCTCCCTGTCCATCTCTTCTTCCTCTATCCCTCAGTGATTTGGTTTAAATTCGAAACTGTTTGAACAAGTAATCGTTTATGCACACGCGTGAACAAGGGCAAAAACCACTTCAGAATTTAAATGTACGAAAACCATCTCAGTATTTTATTGAAGATTGAAACAACTGACTTTTCTATTTCAAATCTACACAGTGACCCATTTGATGGTTTTGAACATGTGTGCATTATTAATGCTTTTTTCGTACAAAACCATTATGTGTTCAATGCAATTTAAAAAAAATGTGTTTTGAAAGTGAACACCGAAATTTGGAACCTTTAGCCTTGGTTCAGTGTTTTGGAATTGCCATCAATATGTGGGACTGCGGTTGACTAAATTCACTTTTGATTACATTTTTTTTTTTTTTTCTTTTTTGCACCTGAGCTGTTGTTCACAGGAAAAAGTCACAAAGTACCGCACATAAAACCACTTCCGAAACAAACAATTTCGTTGAAATGACAATCCATTAAATGTTATTTTAAGCATTCAATTCAATGAAATGATCAAATTATTAAAACAGAACATTTATATTGAGCTAAAAATAACCGTAATAAAGCGAGAAAAAAATCTCAATTATAAACACAAACAACAGAATTCTGACGTGAATAAGTTCAAAGCATGAATTACGTCGATTGTGTGTTTGTTTATATTCGAAAAGAGATTAAGTCGACAAGGTTAAAGGCAATCCAAAATATCAATTTCAAAGCATCAAATTCATCAAACAAATTGTTGTTTACTGCAACTAAAGTGATGAATGATTCAAAACGTATTCTTTCGCTGTTTTTTTTTTTTTTTTTTTCTATCAATGAGATTCAGGTGATTGGTGAGCTTATGATTTTATTGAACAGATCTCTAAATCGTTTGATATCATTAACAAAAGCAACTAATTATTTTCAATTCAAAACACCATCACTTTTCTCATCAAATATAAATAAAATAATTGCAAATTTAAGGCGTCATCAAATACATTCTAATTAACTTTATGGTTTTTTTTTTCTCGGAGACAAATGTGTTTTTTTTTTTTATTTATTTCCAGTCAATTGATAACGTTTCAGCTACATTCCGAATACTACGTCATAAAATTGACAATATTTATTCAAATGTTCGAGTCATAGTCAAGCAAATATTTTTTTTCTATTCAATTTTTTCTCCTCTTTTTTTCATTTTTCTTTCTCTCCTTTTTCTCTTTTTTCATAAATTTTCCCTTGCTTTCTTTCTTTTTGCTCGCTAGTCTCAGACTGTCGTACGTTGGTGTTTATTATGCAAATGATAATAATAATAATAAATCATCTGATAGTTATTGTGAAAAGCTTTAAAGTTTGCGTGATTTAAAATCGTTTTATATTGCTAATTTTCGAAATTATCTCTTTCATTTTATCTCTTGATTAATTTAATTAAATCTTCGCCAAATTAAGCCTGAAACACGTTTTTTTTTATGAGATTGTAAATTTATTTCGGAGAATTAATAGATTGTTGTCTACTTCGGTCAAATGTGTTATTTTGCTCAGATATTTGTGGTTTTCTTTTTTAAAGAGAGAATGTTTGGTGTTATTGTTTCTTCTTGTTTTGAGTACGGGATTCCCATCACATGTATCGCATGTATTTCATAAAATACAATAGTTATGTAAGAAGCCATACTTGATTTGATTAATGTAACCAGGCATTTGTTCATACGCACTAAAAATAAATGTCGATTTAAATTAACGTTTTCTTGTTTTCTTCATAAAATTCTTGCATAAACATTTGACGTATGTGGCGTTAGAATGCAAATAAATATCATTAAAATGGACAGAAAATTGAATTTGAATAAATAAATGGTAATTTTTCAAACAATCTATTTCAATAATAATTATTTCTCTTTTTCTCTCTCATGTGAGACAACATGGACACTTAAGTGACAATATTAGCGAGCTTAGATGCAAATCGCACAAAAATTACTAGCTTATACGTCTAGTCTCATTGTATCCGGAAAAAAAAAAATACTTGTAAAAACTCTAATTGAGTTGTGGCCCCTGCAATCGATCTGATTTATGAAATATGATAAAATTGAAAGAGGAAAAAAAATGAACATTTTTAATTACAGCAAATTGCATCGTTGACCGATCGCAATGTCAACTTTAATTTGGACTCAATGTTTGTTTTAACAAAAAATATAAGTTTATTCTACTGTGGAACATCGTAATTATTGCATTTTTCTATTTCGCATTTTTTGTCAAATAGATTCGAACTTGATCGCATTTTTCGACATTTGTTTTTTTTTTTTTTTTTTTTTTTCATGTGAAAAATTGTGCCAAACAAACGAAACAAAAAATAAAAAAAAATAAACAAAAATACTTAAACTCTGATTGCACTCATTTGAAGCACAATCAATCCGATTGTTATTCATCATCATTATTGTCATTATCATCAATTTGTTGGAATTGATGACAGGAACTAGTAGTAACCATAAAATTGTAAAAAAAGATTATAAATTTTATTTAGCGTGAAATTTGACATATTTTATGGAAATGAACGTCACCGTTAAGCACAAAGATATTATTGCGAAGAAATTTGTTAAAGATAACACAATTCAGCTGTGCATAGCAATCACGTTCTTATAATAATATTCTGGCTATTTATTCTTATTTGTCACCAAAAAACAATTCCGTTAGAATTATTCGAATATATGTATAGTTGACTGCTGCTATCCATTTGTTACCTAATCACGTGTTTTTTTCGTCGTTTTCATGTAACGAAAGAATTTTTGATTTTTGTGTTTTTCGTTTCGGTTGTCACTAATCAGCTTAAAAATGAATTTTACATGTCATAAAAGCGCCCACGCAACACAGACATATTCAATAAAACTACTCATATACTTTTTTTTCTTCGTTTCTTCTTTTTTTTTTTATTTTTTTGCTTTCGTTCACATTGGCAATTTAAAATTATAAAAATATTTCGCAACAATGCACACATTGATTCGTGTTGCAAATCAAACTCATAAAATTAGCCATTTATTATTTCTTTTAAAGTAATAAATTTTGACGTTGATTAATCAGTGGACAGAATTGAGCTATAATTTTCATTCATTATATTATTAGTAGTTTTTTTTTTTTTTTTTTTCGATTGGAATTGATCAATATCTCAATTGGCAATAGAATTTGCCGGCAATTTGTATTGTAAGTTAAATGTATAGAAAAAAAAGGGGAAACATTTGTAAATGTTATTTGCTTCGCCTAACACTTCCTATTTCAACGATCACTTTCATAAAACGATAAAATTCATGTAAAACATCTTCCAAAGATGAGAAAAATTCTGTATGAAAAGAAAAAGTTTTCTATTTTAGAGAAAACTATCCTCTAAATATGTCAAACCAAACATATTTCCGTAAATGTGAGAAAATACTTTCCAAGCCGCAAATCGAAGTGTTTTTATGAATGCAACATTCCGATTTGCTAAGTATAAAAAAAAACGCTTCCCCAAACGTAATACAATGCACCACTGAATGCAATGCACTTTTTGCTCGTAAAAAAACAACGTGCTTTTCGCGCGATTGTAAACATTGTAATCATTAAAATCTGTTACATCATTCATTGGGTTGATTGTTCTTTAACATTCGTAAATGTGTTGAACACATTTTCAAATATTTCTCAATTAGTCGACATCATCGTTCGTAAACTTACACAAAACAAACGTAATTAATGCATCAATTTATGCAAACATAAATTCATTGCATGATTGCAATATAATTGAAAATGAAAGAGAGAAGAAAAAAAAAAATTGTTTTAAAAGCTATTTATAAACGCATATGAATAATTCATTGAAATTAAGTGTTGAGGTAAGGAAATTAAGTTGATAAAAATGTGATTGAAAGTGTAATTGATGCGGTTTACCCAGTAATCGACACACGACAACCCTTTCAAAAGAAAAAAGAAAAAAAAAAAAAATTAGCTGATGAAATTATTTACATTGTTTGTTTTTCTAACTAGGCGGTTGAACGTGATTTCTGGTGTGATGTTCCAGTGGAATATGAATCACTAACATCACATTTAACAATTGAACAGTGGCGAAACGCTTCACAACCATATAATGCTTGTACAATAGCAACAAATTTAACAGCACGTCTTCAGTCCGGTGTATATTTAAACAACACTGATGTTCCAGTGAAAAAATGTGAAAAATTCGCATTCAACGACAGCATCAGTGGTCATACGATTCAATCGGAATGGGATGTTGTATGTGAACATTCTATGCTTCGAAATATGATTGAATTGTGTTTTTTGGCCGGTGCAGCAATTGGTAGCCTGTCTTCAGGAACATTGTCCGATGAATATGGACGAAGGCACACTCTAATGTTAGTTGTTGCATTGCAAGCAATAATAGGTAAATTTTAGTAAAACTTTTTTCTCTATTTTAATTATTAAATGTCATTGAAATGATCAAAAAAAATGTATGAATTGAGAAAAAAAAAATGCAATCATAAAAAAGTTTAATTGCAAACGAGTAAAAAAACCAGTGAACCATTTCGATTGACACTGAAAATAAAACCGGTTTTTCTGTAACATTAGCCGCAATTTATCACTTTCACACGTGCACAGTACTAATTACATAACATTCATTTGGCATAAGAATGAAAAAAAAAAAACTCACAGACCAAATGGCATCGCGTTTGACCTTGATAGAAATAAGAACAATTCTTAAAAAGTGAATTTATTGCTGTGAAATGTGAATGATCTCGCTTTATAAAATACACTTTTTTTTTTTGTTCTCTTCTTCTAATTTTTCTTTCTCGTTTAATTTGGAAACGGTTTCAGGTACATCACTTGGTCTTGTTACAAATTTAATTCCATACATGATTCTACGATTCGCTTTGGGCTTTGTATCAATGTCAATTGTGAACATATCATTTGTATTGACCGTGGAAATGGTAACAGGAAAATGGTCATCAATCATTGGTACACTTGATTTATTACCGTTACCAATTGCTTACATTATAATTGCCGTTATTGCATATATCACACGTAATTGGCGTTCATTGCAATTTTGTATTTCAACACCATGGTTTGCGCTTCTTCTTTTTTGGTAAGCGATCAATATAAAATTGAAATGAAATTTTTCGAGTAAAAAATTTTCGACAATTTTTTGTTTTGTTTTGTTTTTTTTTTTTTTTTTTTTTTTTCATTGAATTTCACATAAAAATTACTTAATTCATTGGACCTTAGGAAAGAATTTATTTAAAATCCATTTAATTATTAATTAGGCACGTTTTGCCCGAGAGTCCACGATGGTTATTGGCTAAAGGTAGAGTTGATGAATTAAAAAAAATTATTGAAACGGCTGCAAAATGGAACAAAAGACAATTGCCGGCAAACTATGAAAAATTGTTAATTGTTCCACCCGAAGAAGAGTCTAGCGGATCATTTGTGGATTTATTCAAAATGGAATATTTGCGAACAACGGTATTATTGATGGTAGCATGGTACACATTGGTGCTTCAATATATGGCAATTACATTACACATTGAAGAAATGGGTGGAGATATTTATTTAACAACCGTAAGCAAAACGTTTGAATTTTTTTTTTTGTTTTTCGCAAATATTTTGTAACGAATGATTTTAAGTACTTTGTGACTCATTGAATATTTTTGATTTTACAAAACCGTTCGTATTACAGAAAGCTTAAAGCTTTTTATAAAACCTTTCAGATGTGTGCTTTCATTTACTCACGCTCACATTGCAATGTTTTTCAAACATTTCAGGTACTGGCTGGTATATTCGAAAGCATTGTTATACTCATTTCAACGTTTACAGTAACAAAATATGGAATACAAAAGAATATTTTCTACAGTATTTTGATAGCTGGCCTTTGTTTAATGTACACGGCCATTTTTGAAAATGATGATTGGAAATTAATCGTATTTTTGACGATGCTTGGTATGTAAATTGAAATTTTTATCAATCAAAATCGTTCTTTTTTCACTGAATTTTTTGTAATATTTCAGCCAAAAGTACGACTGGAGTTTCAAATGCAATGATTCCAGCATTTACATCGTTCCAGTATCCACCAACACTTCGAACACGTGCAATGGGAATGACCAATTTCTCCGCTGGTTTTGCTCTCGTTTCAGTGCCTTATATATGGACTTTGGTGATAATAAAATTTGTTGATGTAAATTTTTCATGAAACATTTCAATGATTTTTTTTTTTTTTTTTTTTTTTTTTTTGCAGAAAACATTCGCATCATTTATACCACAATTGCTGTTGGGTTTGTGTGGATTAATCGGTGCTTTAGTATTATTTATAATTGATGATCGTACAGCGATCATTTTGGCAGCAGAACGACGACCACGGAGGAATCATAGCCAACAGCATTTAGGCAAATAAAGCATTTTCATTTTGTGTGCGCTCACATTGAAATAGTTCATTTTGTTAAATAATATTCGTCACAAACATCATATTCATGTATGATTTCATTATGAATCGTTTATAGTGAATAGCATTCAAGTTATTAGCCGTCTCAACGTCCGTCAAATGCATGCATCAACACCATATGACCTTTTTACAAATAACGTTTCTATGTAATTCATAAATGTATGAACCGAAGCTCAATCAATTCATGCCAGTGTATGAATTTCTATCAACAATCCGTCAATGTTTTTGTTCTTCAACTTTATCATCCATGATTTTTTGTGCATTTTTATGTTGTGCATATTTGTACCGATCGTTTTTTTTTTTTCATAATGCAAATTCAATAATTTTCTAATTTTTTTTCTTCATCATCAGGAACATCCACAACATGGCTTTAGCCAAAAATTCTTTAACTAAAAATAAAACATATTTTGCAGTACAAAGAAAAAAAAAAATGTAATTCGGAGTATTATCATTTCCGGTATAATACAACCAGAACAAAGTAAACAAATAATTCGATGCATTTGCCATTTAGAATTTCTTTTTGGTTTTAATTTTAAATTCGTTCCTGATTTATTATTTCGTGAGTGAATTTTTTGTAAAACGAAAAATAAACATGAAGATTAGAAATAAATATGTCTCATTGCAATTCCATTCCAAATGACGAATGGAAGCCACCTTTTACACTTGTTAGTTTTTTAAATGGTATTTCATCTACATAAAATACAAATTCAATTATTAGCTTTATCTTATTTTATATATCTTATGGTATGGCAACAATGTATTTTTACAAAACACACACAAACACAAACACACTAATTTTAATTTTAATTTTAATTTTACACTTTTAAACACTTTTCTGCTATTTATAATATAATTTTTATTGTGATAACATAGTGCAACAGAAAAAATAAGCCTAGGATGTCTCGTAGTGAACCGTAAACTAAGCATAAAGTTAGGCAAAATAGTCTGCACATAGTCCGAATAGCCAAAGTTTTCTCATTCATAAGAGAAATTAAATTTTCATGAGAGAAACCATGAATGAGCTAATTTTGGCTCCAGACAATGTGGGTTTTGCGCATAACTTTATGCCTTGTTTACGATTCAATATGAGACATCCCAGACTTATCATAATAGTTGGAATTTGATACACAGTGAATAAAGCGAATTTCAGAAACATTTTTACACACTGTTAATTTTATGATGTACATAGAAGCTCTTAAGGGATTGTAAATGCGTGTCTTTGTATGAATTATCTTTTGAGACAAATGTTTTGACCATTATCTTTTTGGGGAAAATTTCATATTTTACGAAATCTTCTTACGAAATATTCTTGTTTTTTTTAAATGGAAATCTTCTAACAACAAAAAACGTGGTAAAAAAAATTACATTGCACATCTCACAAGCATCCTGCTTTCTACTCAATTTGTTTCGTTATCACCTTCATTAAAACAATTTTCCTTACCATTGACCAGACATTTGCAGTTACTTCATTTATAATTAAAACTATTTCATATTCTCAATTCAATGGAACACAACTTGATTAGTTGTTAATATTTCATTTCAAATCTAAAGCGATTCAATTCGATTCAATAAATCAAATTTCAATCTAATTCTCAATTTAATGTCTCAATTTAATTTTAAATTCAATTTATTTCTGCCAATTTGAATGTAGACAAATTTGCCCTTTAATTTATCATGTTTTCCTTTAATTTAATAAGTTTTTCTTCAATTTATCACGTTTCCCTTTAACTTAATAAGTTTTCTTGAAATTTAATGAGCTTTTTCTGTCTCGAAAAACGAAATATTTTGTAAGCATCATAGAACAATCACAGATCAAGATGAACAGCTGAAGGTAAGAAAATGAATAATTTATTGGAAATTTCAAGCTTCTCACCATATTTAGAATGATAAGCGGCTCATTGATTTGTTTATTCGAAAGGTGGTTTGTCAAGAGCAGTCATCAGCTTGATTTAGAAAATGCAAGCTGTACGTCAAACCGAACTGGATGATGATGAAGCGAATGTGTGAGCGAGTAAGCCAAGTGGCTAGCATAAATTGGTGGGGTATGCATTATAAGAAACACGGAGAACATGAATCTGATCAGTCGATATCCGTGAGCACTGAACAAACAAGCAACTAAGCAGCGCTAATAATAAAAAAAAAAAAAAAAAAACGATTGTGATTTGTAAAAATTTTTGATCAAGTGTTGAGAGAATAACGATAAATTAGTCTTTCTTTTTTTGTTTATTTACAAAAGAAAGTGTGATTTGAAAATGAAGGAATACTTGGTGTACAGCTGTCTGGTAAGTGAAAATGGTCACTTGAAATGAAATATCATAACGAGAAACAAAATAAAAAAAAAAAAAAACTTTCGAATTTTTATATAAATATAGAGATTTGACGTGAAATCAATTTTTATCTTTGCAAATACAATTTTTTTTCGTCATTGCCAAACATGAAATAGCAGAGAAGAAAAGAAAATCTTGTGTAAAGAATCAATAATGCATCCATTAAATGGTTCTTTGTACGTGATTTTCTTTGAATTGTGTGATCGGTACATTTCAAAATATTAAAACAACGTGAAGCAAACATGAATTGTTTCTCCATCGATCGGTCTTTTTTTTTTCCTTCTTCTTCGTCGTCCGCGCAACGTAACCGAAAAAAAAAGTTATTGTTTCCGTGGCTGCGCTTGCATACAAATGAATTGCAAATTGTATCACATTTACCAAATTACAAAATTGATGGTGCTTTTTTTTATGGAAAGATGGTTTGGCATTTCTTTGGAAATTTTTTGTTTTTTTTTTTTCTCTTGTTTCTTTTTCGTTTGTCTCATCGAATTTCAAACGGAATAATAATTGAGAATTTCGTTAGAATTAATGATTTACCGTTTACCTTTCTGTTAACAGACATTTTCTATTCATTTCGCAATTTTTCACAATTTCGAATACAAAATGTAAGCCTTACATTGTGAGGTTTTTTTTTTCTCCATCTTGGTAAAATCGTTCATTCATTTCATTGCATCGCATCGCATTGTTTCAATGCAATTGAAATTTGTATTGTGATTGATTCAAGTGTGTCTCTTTTGTATATGTTGAATGCGATTGATGATTTTGTTTAGTTATGAATTGAATGCGATTTGTTAGGCCATTTGCAACTGAAGAAAGTATTATTGCCGCTTTGATTGATTGATCAATTTAATTGACGTTTTTTTTTTCCTTCTCTCTTTTGCCTCATGAATGGTTCAATGGTTTTTATTATGTTTAGCATACCGAATGCATACAAATATTTGTTCACAGATTGAAATTATTTCTGAAAGGGTCAAGGTGGTGATTAGTTTCTGATAATACCATTTTTTGCCATTGTCTTGAAATCAGCATGCATCGGCACGCAGCTTGCTCTAATTGATGGCTTTTGTAAATTGTGAAGTAATCATAATCCGAAAAGAAATTATAAAAAGTTGTTTCTCACAAGCTTTTTTTGTTTGCTTCGAGTCTGTTTCTTCAACTTTTTCTTTTTCTCTCTCTCTCTCTCTTTCTTCGTGTTTTTTTTTTTTCGCTTTAAATCAAGACTCTTGATCGATTGCTGTAATATTGTTTTGAATATCATGACGAAACAACAGTGACAAATGATGAAAACCTAATTCATAACAATAATCCATAACAATAATTCGTAGCAATAATTCGTAATAATGATTTATAACAATAATTCATCACAAATTGATTGATTAACGAACGTTCAATGTATGTACGCATTGTTTTGGTTGTTTTTTTTTCTCATCGTTCTTTCGCTTTCGTTTGTGTTCAGGTATAAATGTTGAGTTTCACAAGAATGATTCGCCAAATGAAAAATTCGACATGATGATCGTGCCTGGCGCCTACTTGATCCAATTGTGAGAACAAATAAAATCACACACAGAAATTGAAAGCACCAATCGGTAAAACGACAAAACGAGAAGCTATTTAGCATAAAAAGAAAACCATACATTATTTGCATTTGGATGGTCGTTTCAAAGCGAAAGTGGCTTATATGCCTATGCATATAGCCATATTTCTTTTTCTTTTTCTTTTTTTTTTTTTGCTTCTTTTTATTATCATTTTTTTCTTATCTTGTTTCATTTGTGTGGTTAGTGAGACTGAACTAATTTCATGTGTGCAGTACGGTGCTGGTTCGCAAGTATGATTACTCGTTCGATGCGCGCAAGTAAAACATGAATAAATAATTGCTAATATAGGAAAATGCAACTTTTTTCTTCTTCTTCGTTTTACAATTTTGCCTAATGTAAAATAGCATTGTGTTTACGGAATGAGGTATCTATGTGAACAGTTTTTTTTTTGTTGCATTTATAAAAACATTTTATGCAGTAAACACTTAATTACCACTGAATCTGCTTATCAGCATGCTGGGCTATACGCGACTTCATTTGAATGTATACATGCCAGATGTGGCTGTTTTGAGTAAAAAAAAAAATGGTTTTCTAACAATTTAGCGCATGTATTGCTTATCGATAGATTTTTCTAAACAGACATGATCTCTAAATGTATTTCCATAGACTGTATTGTGTGCATGGTATGCGACTTTTCCTGAATAACCAGTTTTCAGCGCATTCATTTCGCTATCTTGAGCACACCAGAAGAAGAAGAGAAAAAAAAAAACAACAAATGGAAAGAAATGAAAGAAATGAAATTGTTAAGAAAACAAATTTCCCGAAACAATATGAATTGACGGCAGCAGCAGCTGAGAAATGACCAAAGGGTAATTGGATTGCTTGGACAGCAGAAAAATGCAATTTTTGCATAACACACAATTTTTTGACTCTTCCGATTTCATTCGATTGATAACGATAAAAATGAACACACAGCATGAATTACAATCACTCGCTCTTTTGATGCAGAAAAAAAAAACACACAAATGGTTATGAAACAAACATGAACTTGTGCTGAATATTTTTGTTTTTTATTTTTTCGAATGAAAAATTTAATAATAAGTTTAATTTCGAACAGCCCGGAACATGTAGAAAAAACCAATTTTTTCCCAGTCAGTTAATTCGTTTTTCCTATTTATATTAATAACAACAATATCATTAAATACATTTAGTTATCGTTGAGCAAATAATCGATTACGCATGAAGAGCGTTCGAACAACAAAAAAAGTGGACTAATTAAAAATTAACAAGAAGAAATATGCATTATGCGAAAAAATAAATATGGAGCTGTGATTGGCCAAGATGAGTGCAACCTAAAAACAACCAATCAACAATAAAATAAACAAACTATATTTTTGTGGATTATGCTATATTCACACAGTGTGTTTACAACTATATATCGGTGCTGGTGTAATGTTTTTTTTTTTTTTTTTTGCTTCTGTTCAAATTGAATTCGACATGCCCTGGTTATATGATATTCGCAAATGAAACGTTTGCGATTGTTTTTCAAAGACTCTCACTCCCTCCATCTCTCTCTCTTTCTCTCTTTTTCTCTCTCTCTCTCTCTTTCTATTTCGAACAACTATTAGTTGAATCAAAGAAGCGTAAATTTTGACATGTCTTCCATATAAAACTCGACACAAATATTGATTTAAAGCTCAAGAATAATCACGTAATGCCTATTACATACCTGTATGACAATGCGAAAGAAAAAAAAAAATGAAAAATAAAAATGAAGCTCACAAAAGACGAAATGGAACAAAAAGTTCGAAATGAAATGCCAAAATGAAACGGGCAATTTGTATTAAAACAGAAAAAACAAAGTAAAATAAAGAAATCAAAACTAAGCAAGTGATTTTCACAAAGCAAAAAAGTCATAATGAATCGTAAAATCGAAATGAAAATTCGAATTGAAAAAAAAATTCCAAAAAATGGCTCGCAGAATCGCAAAATGCGGACAAATTCACACAGAAAAATAATTAAACCAATAACAATACGCAAATTACTTGCAAGTTACATAGTCATTAAATGATTGATTTCAATGAATTTGATTTGGAATTTATTGAACATTATCTGTGTGATGCTCATACTACCGTTTAATTAGTTATTCAATCGTTCTATCTTTACACATAATTTTTCCGCAAATTTCTTTTTTGTTGTGGTTCGCACATCATACACAACTTTCCCATGCTACGTAGTTTACCACTTATTATGGCATATAAGTATCCAACATGTTATTGGAGAGACGTTTTTGTTTCTCTTCGATAATTCTCGATTTCGGTTAATAAACCGTGTTTTGGATGCCCTACATTTACGAAAAAAAAAAGAAAAAAAAAACACCAACACACGTAAGACCCATAATGTTAGCACTGGATATTCATGATATAATAAATTGTGGTTACATGAATCTTTGTAAGTGATAAAAACGTGGCAAATAATTGGACCGGTTGAAATTCAGCCTGTTTTTGATTGTTATTTGTTTATTTGTGCGATATATTTCTGCCAGTTTTCTGGTGTAATCATATCATCGATCGCATACGAATTCTAGTTTTTTTTTTTTTTTTAAACGGTGTTTTTTTTCAACGATGAACGAAACCATTCTTTTACTCAAGTGTTTTAAGCAATAATTATGTGCCGAAAGACAACGATTTCATTCAAATTACCAACAAAACGAATGAAAATGAAAATATGTCATGAAACTTGTTGAGTTCAATAGTCAAATTAGTAGCGGATTATAAAATTAGCATTTCTACGAAATGTGTTATTATTTTAATCAAATGCGAACCAGCCTTTTTAAGCAAATTATTATCCAATTCACCATTGTAGTCTTTGGTTGTGTACTCGAAATATTATTGACGGCAGATTGCATGAATGCACATTGTTCAATGAATGAAAATGAGAGTATTGTTTCACTCTTTATAATTTTTACTTTTTTTTTTTTTTTTCTTTTTGCTTCATTCATCTGAAGTGGCATGATCAAATCAATGGCATGAATTAAAAACTGACATTGCAAATTTTTGTATATTATGTTTGTTTATTTATTCTTTTGCACTCTCTTTCTTGTAATATTTTATTATAATTCATTCAGCTAAATAATTAGCGGTAATTGAAGTGTAGTTGTGTACAAGCATGTCTGAAACGCACTATGAAATTTACACAGTCAATAATCTAACGATGTATGATATGATGGTATTTTCCTGTATCGATAATTCATTTTATCGTAAAAATCACTTTCGTCTCTTGATATCAAATACATTTTACAGATATTCGAAAAGGTAAATTACAATTAGAAAGTCTTTCAAAAAAGACATGACTCTTTTCAACGGAACTAACCGTTGCATTTGTCACTATTTTTACTGTTTTTATGTGCAAATGGAATTAATTGCCCCTTTCTTATAACATATAAAATTCATATGAAATTGAGACAAAGCTAAATGTGTTGTAAAGCTCAAAACTCAACTGGGTTATGATTTCATTTGAACAGCTAATCGGTTAAATTAATCTTGTGACTGCAAAAATTCCGATGTCATTTGATTTAATGATTTTTTTCTTTTTTTTTTTTTTAGTTTTAATTTATAGTCATTGTATCTAATTGGAATTCGTTACTGGACAATATTTTATTGTGCGTGGTTATTATACTATTGTGACACCATAATGTGTCATACATTTCATGTCTATCTGATTTCTACAATCTTTGTTACTTTTCCATAAAATTTTATTTTCGGCGCTGGTTAAATAATTCAATGGCCAATACTATGATTAAATTCGATATTATTACCAATTGCATGAACCGTCGTCTTCGACACTGAGATCCGGTTTTTTCGACCCGTTTTTTTTTTCTTTCCTTTTTGTGTAACCAAATTCGATGAGGGAAACGTGGAACAAAGAGATTTTTATTGAAAAAGTAAAGGTGTAAGTCGAATGTCGTTTTAAATGCGGTAATATTCAGATCAACATTAACAATTCATGCATATATGGACATTTGCATCGAATACATGAGATATAATCATATATGAAACACCTGAATTTACATTTAATCTTTGCACAATACATAAACTCTGAATAAATTTTGGGCTTCATTTGAATCGTGCCAGACATGAATATTTTTGCTGGAATTTTTAAAATATGCACATTGACGACGGAGCTGATAGTGGAAAATATGATCTTTTATTCAACAAATGCAATTTTTCTTGGCACTTAATTTACCTTTCTGTCAAATTTGTACATAAATAATTCTTCGGTTCATATTTAATCAAATCACCATGGAGAAGTTTTTTCTTTTTGTAGGAAATTGTTTAATGCATGCATTGAATACCCAATCACAATAACCAAAACCGAAGACTTTATCTTTCTTTCTTTCTCTCTCACTCAGATCGATCAGAACTTATTTTTATTTCATATGCACATTAAGTAAATTGCTATTATGTAAACACGGAGTGACGAATGCAACGTCTCGCTCCAATTTGATGCGAATCAGTGTATGCGTGTGTTCACCAGTATCAAAAGTTATTCACCAACATCAAAGTGGTTCACCAAATGTGGAGCAATTTTTCTCGTCTTTTTCGTCATTGGTGTTTCTATTCGCAATGACTATATGGCAAATTATATAAGCTACATCTCGACAATGTCGATCTTTGCAATCGATATCAATCGAATGATAAGTTACTGAACTTCTTTTACGCTATTTATTGTTGACTTTAAGCCAATGCTTTTGGTTTTTTTTTTTCTCTTCGCTTAATCATTCGCATATGCATATAGGCTGATCAACTGTGAATCTGACATAATTTTTTCTTTTAATAAATATAATTCCGAACCGTATCGTTGAAGCTTCATTATTTTATTAAAAACAAGACACAAGTAATAAACTGGACAGATCAATAAGGAAACGCAATTTTTGAAATTAAATACATAATTTTTTTACGATATTCATGCAATGTTTGCTATACAAAAAGCCATAAAAAAAAATGATGAACAACGGAGAACTAAAGATAAAAGCAAAAAAAAAAGAACAACACATTTCGATCGATAAAACCATAATACTGTGCGAGTTTAATGTTCCATTATATTCATTGCGTTAAAAAGCATTTTAAAGGCAAACAAGCAATAGGTCATTAATAATTACCTCATTGAAATTGCTTTTAATCTCATATTTTACATTGCGACTTGAATTTATTTTTATCTCTCTGTTGTCTCATATTGTATCATTTATTATATGTGTGTCCACAGTTCTTGTTTTCGCTGTTTTCTCTCGTAAAATCTTACGGTTGTTGTTTACATTTTCTCAATATATTTTCGCTGTTATTTCAACCGAATCAAGGTTAACCGTTGAAGTGCACTTGATATAGAACGTACTTCGGCACTTTTTAAGCTAGGCAATTGATTTTCATTTAAATACCAGTCACATTATATGCTACTCGGTACATTTGAATAGCACTTAAAATGGTATTTTCAAGTGAATTTTCAGCAGAATTTTTTATTTTTACCTCAATGAAATTCTGATATGAATGACAGCTATAACAGGTGCGATTGAGTTGAATATGGTTTTAAATTAGCATCGTCATCACATAGTTCAATGCTTCTTATGAATTCATTCTTTTACTTGATTTAAGTGATATGATAATTGGTTAAATAATACACGCTTTTTTTGCAAATCCATTTATTCTCCACAGATTATCCTCGTCTATTGTTTGACAGGCATCAATTCACAATTGGGCCCATTACCACCTAGATTTTCGATACCAGCCGGCTCAATTGGATCACCAATTCGGCAACCAATTCAATACCGTAATGAACGATTAGTTGCTCCACCAAATGGTTTTCTACGTGCTCGTCGTCCAGTTTTAGCAACTCCGGTTCGAATCAATACATTGCAATCATTCCAAAATCCAAATAGTCTTAATGACGATGCAAAACCAGTAACCGAAGAAAATGAATCAGGTGAAACATCCGCATTTATTGCACAGCAACAACCACAACAATTGTCAACAAATCAACAGCAACAGCAACAACAACAACAACAACAATATATTCCACATATTCAAACATTCCAACAACAATCTAAATCTCAATTGCCAGCCGTTTTGTATACAACAAATGAAAATGGCGAAGTTATCGAACCAAGTCGTCCAATCATTGATTTCTCAACAACACCACAATTCATTCAACAATCTGAAATTCTTCCAACCACAATTCGTACCACGGGCAGCGCACAACGATTTGTTGTTAATCAAGATCGACCCGTTCAAAGTGCACTTCAAGGAACCACTAAACCACCGGTGAGCCTAAAATTATGGTTGAAATTATTCATTCATTCCCTTTGTATCAGTGCAAAGATATTTTGAAACGACAAAAAATCAAAATTTTATCCAACAATTTGTTTGAATAAAATCTCAAGAAATTTTAAAAATTTTAAGTTTTAATTCAAATTGTTCAAGTTTTTATTCAGAAAATTGTAATTTTTTTTTTTTTTTTTTTCAAATAAAAATGCTTAAATTTTTGAAATGAATAGCTCCGTGCAAGACCTGAATATCGTGAACCACGACCACATTTCGAAGCAAAGGAATTGTCACAACCAATCCGTCGTCCTCAACCACAAGTTGAATACATTCAACCCAAAGCTCGACCACATCATCATGAACAAGATGTAATTATTTGTTAAAGATTCAATTCTCAATTTAAATTTATTGAGAATTATTCGTGTTGGATTCATTGAGTAAATTTTTTCAATTTAATTTATTGAGAATTTGTTTGCTTTTCATTATAAATTTCCAATTATTTCTTTTTTCAACTAAAAATTTTAATTTAATTCAATTTGAAATTCCAAAAAAAAAAAAAAAAAAAAACAAAAAAATTGAATTTTTATTTCAGGAACGTGAAAAGAAACCAGTCGCTCAGATTTTGCGTAAATATCGTGAAGAAAATGAAGATGGTACAATAACATGGGGTTTTGAAAATGACGATGGTTCATTTAAAGAGGAAATCATTGGCAATGATTGTGTAACAAGAGGTCGTTACGGTTATGTTGATCCAGATGGTGTAAAACGTGAATACAATTATGAAACGGGTATTGCATGCGATCCAAATAAACGTGACCAAGAGGAGCAGGACGAAGAGGAAGATGAAGGTGGTAGACCAAATTTACAAGATAACGGAGCCTACATTGATTATCAAGAGAATCAAATGGTTTTAGCCAATGGTCAACGCATTAATTTGAACAATATTGGGAGACCAAAATTCAGAAGACCGGGTCAAAATAACTAAATAACAAGAAAAAGAAATAAAAAAAAAACTAGAAAAAAAAAACTACATATTGAAGCAAAAGTTGTGAGATGACTGCTTCACATATCTTTAAGCAAATGCGAAGATATAAGACTTTAGTTATTCTTTTATACAATTTTGTTTTTATTTTAGATTAAGATTTTACAAATTGATCGCTAAAACGAAAAACCTACTTGTTTTTTTTTTTTTTTTTTTTTTTTTAATTGCGAATGTAATGATTGAGAGAGAAAACCGAATAAATGATAAGTCTTTCTATATCGATGTTTGTTTATTGATTTCATTTAAACAATTTTAGATTGAATGTGCGCTTGTGGAAGCGCAAAAAAAAAGTGTACGACACACAAAATGTAGTAAAATCTAACACATGGAATTAAGAAAAAAGAAAAAAAAATTTATGAATGAAATTGTTAATATGGGCGTCGTCGTTGTTGTGGTACTCGATTTGGTGGCGTAATATTGATATCCATAAAATCACCAATTGTAAATTTTGCTTGAGCTAATGATAATGAATCGTCAGCACTGCGTTGACCAGAACAAGTTACACCAATTTCTCTCATTCTGTATCCGGGTCCAAATGGATCCGGTGATACAAATGCAAAATCAAAATATGTTCCCTTTCGTCGTGTTTCTGGATTTACATCTCGAACAAGAGCTGTTAATTCGCGCAATGTTGCATCTTGCCATGTGTAAATTTGTAATTCATTCGATGGTACATTACCATGCTGAAATTCGGATGGTGAATGATGACGACCAGTTGAACAAAATACACGCAATAGCAATGGACATGTCTGAAGGAAATAAAATGTTTTGTTTTGTTTTGTTTTGTTTTTTTTTTTTTCTACAAAAAAATTTACTATTTCATTTGTGAAATAATTTACCTTTTCACGATCGATTTGTTTTGTTGGTGGTTGTTTTTCTTCAACAATCATTGACTCAACTCCTGCCATTTCTTTTTATTGATATTGCTTTGGATTTTGTAATTAAAAAACTTTTAACAAAACTGCAACAATTTCATTCAATAATTTTGTTTTATTTTATCAAGGGCAATTTAAAACCAGAAACTTGTGAAATAATAATGAAACAAATTCGGACCAAGCTCCGGCTGTCAAATGACATATCCACACAACAAACATATACACATACACATACACAAATAATCATAAATTGGTTTATCACACAAGTGTTGCCACATGTGTGTCAAATACAAATGGAACGTGGTTGAAGACAAAAATGTAAATGAATTTTCATGGATTTTGGTCTTTGTTGATTGAAAAAAAATTGATGCGGGAATGAAAAATAATACAAAAATTAAATTCATTCATATTTTTTTCAATCAATTAATTATTTTCATTGATTATTTCCTTTCTTTCTTCACTTTATTAAAGACAGTGCATTGTTGTGATACAAATATCAGTGTCCCTATCGAGAGTGCAAATGAAACCAAAACAACATTTCGTTGCGTTTAATATGCATGAGCCGTGAATTGGTGTGCGCTTATCGTATAAAAACGCCTTATCGTTTGTGAAGGCGCGATACATTACGTCAATTCGTAGCTGTCAAGTCCATTTAGAAAACGAAGAAATAGTGCGAGCGAGAGAGAGAGAGAGAGACAGCGAAAAAGTAGTGTTCAAAACAAAAAAAAAATTATTCGTCATTGTTTAGTAGCAGCGTAGGTTTCGTTCGATTAGTTCTCAAATTCAAGTTAGCTCTGTGTTGCAGAGTATCTGCCATTTACTGGTTCTATTATTCCCGCAAGCGATGATTTAACACACAGTGAGTATAAACGAGATATTTGTGTAAATGATTTAAATGTCTAAATCAAATTGGATAATGATTTTATTTTTTCATCTTGTCTCTGTTATTGTTGTGTTGAATTTTCAAATGCGTCTATCAATTTGTGTCTAAATTTGGCAAGTGTATAGAAAAAATGTAATAAAAGAAAAACAAAACAATTTTATCAACAGTGTTGTTACTGCACAAATTCTATAGAAATGTACATTTGGTAGGTTCAAGGCGAATAATTTAGACATTTTCTCGAGATGTAATTCAATCTTAATTGTTTTTGTCGTGCCGAAGAAAAAAGACAAAATGACGGGGGAAAAAAATAGTAGGAATTAATCGATTGTTTGTGTGTCAAGTTTTAGGTTTTTGTGGAAATAAGATTGATGAGACAAATACTTTACTCTCTTGTACGGTTCATTTGTGAGTTTGTGCTAAATTGCGGCGAGTGTATCGAGACAAAACATGCAATGCATGAATTTTACACACACATACATATATACGAAGAAAAATGATGAAAAATAAATGAAACAAAAGTGTGTTATTTATTTGGTGTATTCTTATCAAACGCGACGCATTTACAAAGTTCGTTTGCTTTTAATTACGTTGGAATTGCGAATTTGCATTTCTATTTTAGTTAAAGGTTTTTCTTTTCATCGAGAACCACCCCCCCCCCCCCCCTCCCATATCAGTCCGAACGACTGCTCAATAATTCTGGCGTCATAACTGATGAGGCACGCAATACACGCTTCACGAAGCAAATGAATTACACCAGACTCGTCATCACCATTATTCAATCCATCATTCTTGATTCATTGCGTATATTATAACGTAAATAGAGAAAATAAAAGGAACAACACATTGCACATCCAACAATTGGAGTCATTTCAATGGAAAAAAGGGCAAAAGGAGTATAGAGAACCGATTAATATAGAATGAAACGAAACAATAAAAATGAAAATGTTAAAAATGTTATACAAACACAAATTCAATAGAAGCACATAATTTACGGCTGCTATCGTTGCTGCCACTGTTACCGTCATCGTCATTTCGATTCAATCTTAGAGTAGAATCAATTCAAGTGCCCGAGAACAGTATTTACACATACACACAATTAATTCTCCCAAACATACACACGTATTGAATTTATGTTGAACAACCGTTTAACATTAGTTTTCAATTCTGTGTTAAATCGTGCTTGCGTACATGAGAACAGTTGTAATAATATATATATATATTTTGTTTTCTTTTTTTTAGACGATTATATCCGCTGACCGTATCTCGAGCTGAGATTTTGATTTCTATATTTCAGAAATAATAAAAGCGGCAATCGTAATAATGTCCTGATTGTATGTGTGTTTTTGTGTGTTTATATTTGTTCACAAAACATGAACACTTGGTCGAAAAAGAAGAAATTTTTCGACTTTTAATTGTGGGCAGACCTCATTGAAAAACTTTCCATCGTTATGAAAAAGCAAAGTTGAGCCAATCATTATAATGGTCGAGTATTGTGTGAAGACTATCCAGTCCAGTCTTAATAATCAAATCAAAACCATAGCAATGTGTCAAGAGTAAAATATAAATTTTTATGTATTCATAAATTAGCGAAAAAAAAAAAAAAAAAAAATAGAAAAAAGCTCCGACAACACTTTACCGACCGAATACCAAAATATTAGGGACAAAAAAAAAAAAAAACAATAACAAAACGAAACAATAAAACACAACAGAACTAAAGAAAAATTAAATCAATACGACCGATTCAACTGAAAAGTGAGTGTACAAGGTGCGTGACTTTTGACAAGATTATGATGTGTGTTGGTGGATATTTTGTCTGTTTGCATGACGTTTTCCGTACAATAGATTTACATAAAATTAAAAACAAAATATTCGCCATTCGACCAAAACTCAGATGGTGAGAGAGAAAAAATGAGCGAAAGAGAGGAAGAGTATGAGAGGGAGAGATAGAGAGCGAGAGCGAGAGCGAGAGCATGAGAGAAGGAAAGAGAAAGCGAGGAAGGAAAAGAGAGAGCGCGAGAGGGAGAGAGGGAGGGACAGAGAAAGCGAGCCAATTGAGCCGAACCAATGCAAATATTTACTGCCATCATTATATTCGTTATTGCGACAGCCTTTGTCATGTAAATTAATCGTATTCAACGAAAGTGTTCGTGCTTTAAAAACAAGTGCTTGTCATTTGGATGCTTGATTTCATCTAGCCGAGAATACATGTTTTCTATCATTTTAGAATTTTCACATTTTTTTTTTCTGGTTTTTGGCGTCATTCAATTGAATTAAACGTAAAATTGGATTAATTTTGTGTGTTTTTGTGCTGAAAAAAAAAAAAAAAAATCTCAAGTGGTAAATGAAAAAACGGAACATATGAATACAAAAATATAGAGAGTAAAAAATGTGTTATAATTGAATTAAATGCACAAATAAGCGAATTAGTCAATTTAACATTTGGCACAACCGACAAAGCATACTTCATACAGTTCACTTGGCAACATTCAAAATCGGCTAGTTTTATTTCATTTCCAATTTTGAAAATTGCTAGTAAACGCGACAATGCATTCATAGATAACTGTAATTAGTGATTCGATAGATCATTGTGAATATTTTTC
The DNA here is from genome assembly GCA_029041755.1 of Resseliella maxima. Classification (NCBI taxonomy): domain Eukaryota; kingdom Metazoa; phylum Arthropoda; class Insecta; order Diptera; family Cecidomyiidae; genus Resseliella; species Resseliella maxima. Next base: position 137,149 of record JAQOWM010000293.1, on the reverse strand, counting down.
GCACGAATTTGGCGCAAATCAAACATACACGTTGTCATCTATGTTGAATTGGTACCACACACTTTGAGACATCGTGAAGGAATGGTCGCGTTCACTTGTTAATTGTTCATTTTTCGGTTTTTGTTATTCGATTCATATGGTGACACACCGGTGTATTGTTATTTTTTTTTGTGTATCTTAGCAATGAATTGATATTATTTGGTTGTCTATATGCTCAGTTTCATCCGTTGATGATCTCTATTCAATTCATCATAATCTTATTGTTTAACCGTTGTCAATTGGCCATATTCAAATGTGTACACACATTTGACGAGGGGGGAGGTCGCATTGAATTGTCTTTTATTTATCGCTCTTTGTTATTACTATCACAATTAATTGATATAAATGAAAATTGCGTGACAAACGTTTTGTTACACCACTAATTAATATCGAGTCTTCAAATATATTGACGGCAATTGGTTCACGGTAGCGTCAAAGCGATTTCGGCAATTTTCGATGATTATTGTTATTTCGGTTGGTGTTTGATGGTGTTTGATGGTGTTACGATTGATTTCGATTATTACCTGCCACGTCAAAAATTATCGCACAACAAAGGCTCAAAGCAACGATAAAGATAGAATTTGTGTGCTCACGTCAACAACACAATACAAAGCATTCTTTCGAATTTTAGAGCCAAAAAAGAAAAAAAAAAAACGAAACGAAACGAAAGGAAATTATTACAAAAACACAGAAAACATATTTGTTTTCAGCCAATATTTAGTTTGTGTTCATAATAATTTCATCATATTTTTTAAGCAAATAAATGATATTTGGCGAATGGTCATGTGTTGAATTTTGTTTTAATTAAAATGTTGCAATAGTAAACCATAGATTATATAGTCATAATTGCTTTTTGGTTGTTATTATTTTTTCCATTGTTTATCTCACTCTCTCTCTCTCTCTTTCTTTTTTTTCTTTTTTTCTTCCTGCATTCAATTTACACCATACAATAGATTCACAGTAGATCGGTGATTGACGTAAACCGTGCATCAAGTTACAATTAGAGAATATAATCCGCATTTTTAAAAATACGAACGGCATCATCCATAGGCTTTAGCTGTCGACGTATTTCGTATAAATGAATTGGTGCTGATTATAACAAAAGCAACAAATACAATTTACGTGGTGGCTTCGACTCTCCTTCTGCCGACAAACAAAAGAAAATAAATAAATTCGCAGAAATCAAAAGGGAGGCAAAAAATTATTAACAAAAAAAAAAAAACACAAAAACAATATCAATCGGTCGTTTGTATTGATCTGATTAAAAGTAAAATAGCGATTCGATTGCAACAATGGCTGAAACACATGATTTTAATGAGAAATTTTCACCCGATGAAAACATTTTCATCAACGAAGCCGATGGATTAACAAATCAACATCCAATATTACCGCTCGAAATGGACGATGATGATTTTGAAGAAAATAATAAAAAGCATTCACCCGATTCAGATTCATTCGATGATTTACCTACCTCATTAATTGTAACAAACATACATTCAGAAGTGTTTACCAATGAAACGCAACGCGATGAGGTGGAAAATTTATTTAAAATCTTTTCGCCAAATGTTAAATTCCAATGGTTTCGCAGTTTTCGACGTTTACGCGTTAATTTTGATAGTGCAGTCGCTGCGGCCGGTGCACGAATTCAATTGCATCAATATCAAGTGGGAAAATCAAAAATCAATTGCTATTTTGCACAACCAGTAACACCAGTGGTAAGTGAAACATTAAAATAGCACATGAATACATGCACAAAAGCACACACATTTAAATGATATGTTGAATTTTTGCTAATTTAATTATTCCACAACGAATGGATTTCACTGAAATCCATTTGAACATTTTAATTCATACATTCAAGGTTGCTAAACTGACACATGTATAAAATGAACAAAATTGAAATTATGAAAGAGTGTGGGTGGGATGGGACACGTTAATCCGAAAAGCACTTAATCTGATTGCATTCATTATTTTATTTCTAGGCTCACAAGTTTCTACAGCCGCCAGCACCGTACAAACAATTTTTGATATCACCACCAGCCTCACCGCCAGCTGGTTGGGAACCGCATCCAGAAGGCGAACCAATTGTTAATCATGATCTGTTAGCTGCTTTAGCAAATTTAATGCCTGGAGAAAGTCATGAAGTACATCCACCATCAACCGAACATCCTGGCATTGTTATTCATACGGCAAAGGTCAAGGATGAAAATGATGATGAAAATGATGATAATGATTTTAATGGCACACAACGTATCATCCATACCAAATGTCCGGAACGAACGTAACCAGTTCAATGTACTTAAATTTATATATTTGCAGATATGCGATATATCATGTGTGCATGTGATTTTGGCTCCACTCAACCTAGTTGATTTGAATTTTATATACATATATATTGAGAGAATAGAAAAAAATAAGAAAACGAAGAAGAAGAAAAAGAAGATGAAGAAAAAAATATCTCATGAATTTAGCAAAAGAAAGAGTCGCTCGCAAAAGTGATAAAAGTTTATATTGAAAAATTTAGATTTATTGGCTAAGAATTGATCAAGAGAGAGAGAGAGAGATAGAGAGAAAGAGAGAGAGAGAGAGAGAGAGAGTGATGGTTGAATGTATTGCATTGATTTATATAGAATGTGAAGCATATCCACGAGCTGAAATGTCAAATTGAGTTGTTATTTCCTTTTATTGAGCAGATTTTTTTTTTTTTTTTTTTCAATTCAATTTTAGAAGTGAAAATTTTCATGAAAAGGCCGAACATGAGCGTCTACTCTTCTATCTATTGCTATATGAGCAATGCTTTTAAGCCAGTAATTCTATTGTAATTTAATCCATTTAGTGTAGAAGATACACTGTTCTCGTAGTTGAAAACTATTTTTGTAACATTATTGAAAAAGATGAAACAAAACAAAAAAAAAAAAAAAAAAAAAAAATGATACAAAAAACCAAAACCACACGGAGCTTCAAATTGATGGCCAAATGAAAGGGACTGCAAGTGTGATGAAAAGTGAATGAAGGGCGAAACATGGAAAATGCAATAAGCAAGTGTATAGCATATTGGGAGAGAGACGAAAATGACGACTATGGTGGAGAACATGTTCCATGCTAAATATAAATATATATAATATAAGGGAATTCAATCAACGAACCACCAACTTTCAATGTAAAAAAAAAAAAAAAATTCAACTATATCAATATCAGTGTTTCTACGATAAAATAATTCTTTTTTCGCTCTTCACTATCTAAATAACTTGTTAACCATATAATTAAATCAATTTGGTCCTAATCAAAAAGTTATTCAACACACTTTATCTTAACTTTTTTTTTTTTTTTTTTTTTTCGAAACAATATGAAAAATTTAATGGCAAAAATAAAAATTAAATGGGAAAACAATACCACAAACTACAACTGTACTATATAACCAAATAAATTGAATGTCAATTGTCTTTTGTCTTTTGATGTGCAACTTTAATTGTGGAAATAGCATCAATTGTTGCTCAGAACAAAAAAAAAAAAAATTGAAGTAACAAACCTAAAAAGAATCTTATTCTTATAATTTTAATTTCTATCTGTATCTCTCTTGGGAAATAAGATGAAAAGAAACTACCAACAAGTTTATCATTTAAAATGACGAAAGAAAAAAAAAATAAATACATTTTTGAATTTTCATTAAATTATTGACAATTAGACAAAGTGAATAAATATTTGTAAGGTTTAGAAAATAGTTTTGAAATCAGAATTTTAACATAATTATTAAATAAATATATTTCAAACAGAATCATACTCACAATTGTTGAAATTATTTCAAAGTTTTTGTTGTTGTTGCTTTTGCATTTGCAGAAAAGTTTTAATTGTATGAAATCCCAAAATATTTCCATGAAACCTGTCAGAAGCTATGAAAACTTTTCTTGAGTTATTCAAAACATAATTTAATTTGCTTCTTCATATTAACGTTTGCAGAAAATTTTATTCAAGCATTTAATATTTGATTATGTGCGCACTTTCCATATTAATAATATTCATATGATATTAATAAACATACAACCCTTCAAATTTGAATTACATTCAATTCAATGATTTATTCGAGGTATCGTCCATGACATGGAATTCATACAGTTATGATCCGTGGTATGAACAAATTTAATGAATTTTAGAAAATATTTAAAAAAAGATGAAAATTTACAATTATTACACACAAAGTGTTATAAATCTCGTGGAAAAAAACTAAATAAATAATTAATGATAGTTAATTGAATATAATCAAAAATTGAGCTCAAACAAAATCGGCTAAATATTAAAAATATTTCATTGAATTCATTAAATAATTAATAAAATAATATTTCCTAATTATCTTGGCAGATCTGTAGCACAACAAAACTGTTATGTACTTTGAAAAAAGGGATAATAAAAAAATCAATACAATCGTTTAAATGAATTTGAACAAAAATATGAATTTAACACAAATAGATGAGTACATGAAGTAAAAGACGAGTAAATGTTCAATAAATTTTCTGTTGAATTTTCATTCTTTGTAATTATATTTTAATTCCATTAATTTCAAGTGCTTGGGACTTGGATCATGTCATTAGCGAATTTGAATTTGATGAATATCCACATTTAAGCATAAACATGCACTGTTACAGTCAATAAGTTCTAAAGAACTCTTTTCATAATATTGATTTTAACTTTGTAGATAATATTGGAAATCCGATCAACTGATGAACTCTCCAGCATATCTATTGAAGAAAAAAACCGGGCAATCAGTTTATTAGAGAAGCCGTTAGCTACAGTCTGCATCACAATGTTGACAGATTGAATATGTTACTGAATAATATTTCTTGTTAATAAAAAAGTTATAACAAGATAGACAGATAATCTCTTAGTTGTATTGGTAAAAGTGTTCCGAAACATATTTCATAACAACTTCTTGCTTTTGGCATCAACATTTGATGTAAACATTAGGGACCACAAATTCGATATTTTTAAAAGAATAATGGTCAAAAAGGTAAGTTGAAACTTGTGCTGGTATCTTGGAATCTTAGGGAGGAGAAAATTATTTTTATGGTTTTTCTTTTGTATGGATTATTTTTTTTTTCAATAAGATCATTTTTCAACATTTTAATTTCTCAGTCTATCTCTATTATGTGTAATTGAATACATATAAAAACAAGTAAAACAAAGATTTAAAAAAGAAACAAATATTCCTAAGGTTAATCAACATTTCTACATCATTATGAAATGAATATATTTCGAATAGAATCGTACTTACTCTAAGTTTGATCTTGTTGTTTTCGTTTTTGCATGAAAGTTTTTTTTTTTTTTTTTTTTTTGTTTTTTGTTTTGCATCGAATCCCAAGAATATTTGCATAAAATAATATCATGAGATAGAAAAGTTGTCTGCAGTAAATCAAACACAATTTAATTTTCTGCTTCATATTACCGTTTGCAGGATATTTTATTCAAGCATTAAATATTTGATTAGGTACGCATACAATATTCATATATGAATTTTACAAACATACAACCTGCTTGTTCAAACTAGGAGCACATTCAAACCAACAATTGATTCGGGTTGTCGTCAATAGTATGAAATCCATTCAGCGTATCGCGAAACCTTCGACGTCGAAGGAAAAACGATGGAATATATCGCAAAATAAATGTAGAAGGTTGAATATACCATGAATCAAAATTAGAATGCACCATGAACCAAAGATAGAACGCATCAAAATAGTCAATAATTTGGTTTTAGAATGCACTTTTTGCATTTTTCATTGCTAGCCTACATTTGTTCGCTGACGCATAAATGAATTGATAGCTAAATTATGTCAATCGTCACAAGGTAAATCGAATCCAATCAGCTAATGTCTTCTTTGATCTGTGAAATAGAAGAAACTCAAACGAAAAAAGAAAAAAAAAAGAAAAAAAGCGAAAACAAAAGAAAAGCAACAAACTGTGCTCATGATTTTTTTTTTTTTTTTTTTTTTAAAGAAACGGATGGAATTGGTCGTGCGACAAATTTAACACAACCGAACGACAATCAATTCAATTTTCCAAGCATACACACACAACAGCATAAATAAAAATAAATTTCGACTATCTACTTCAAAGTTTTCTCACTCTCGAAGCCAAATTAAATTGAATTAATTAGCGACTGGCATCAAAATCGTGCCTGTCTTTATTCACTTTGAGGTGAAAACGATGGTAAGTAATTGGATAAGTGCGCTTCAAATTGAAAATTTGATTATAATATCAATTTAATAATGAAATGCACACTGGAAAGAAAAAACAACGAAATGGTTTCAATTCAATCATAAATAACACGGGGTTATGTGTTCATCATTTAATTATCGACCATTAAATAATTTGAAAAAAAAAAAACTTACAACACTTTCTATGAGAAATGTGCAATTCTCTCTGTGTGTTTAAATAGTTTAACTATTGAAAAAAACATTTATTTTTTTTTTTTTTTTTTTTTTTTTACCTTTTGTATGTTCCAATGGTGCAATATTATTTGGACAAATTATATTTTTCCCTCTAATGGATATCGATCCAGTCAATAGATTTGATGTGAATTACAATTTTAATGCATGCACACAAACACACTTTGGTTGTCTTGTGTAATTGGGAAAGAGAAATAATAAACTCTCTTGTCAGTTTACATGCGATGTCAACCAGTGAACTGTGCAATTTTTCGATATTTTGTCTGCACATATCTCATAATGATGATTTATTTTCTATTTTATGTTCTCATGTCTTGTCCAACTAGTATTGAGAAACGCCAACGCACTGTTAACATCTGAACATTTCAAATGTTCATCTGAACGGATCCATACCAATGTTAATTGATTCAAAAAAAAAAAAAAAAAAAAAAATTATATTCGTTCAGCTATAATGAAATAAAATGTTTTGGATACTAAAAACAAAACATAATTCTCAGTCTAAATAGATAAAAGCCAGTTATGATGTGACACAGCAAAAATTGCAGCAGCAAAAATGATGTAGAAAAACAATAATAAATATCACAAGGAAAAATGTATCCTTTATTTTTTTCCATTACAAACCTATGTATGTATGTTTCTCTCTGTCTGTGCGATTTGTGTTTTCTTCAACAAATTTGAATCACAGATGCATGATTGCATGACATTTTGTACATGCACAGATTCAGGCATTATTGTTCCCTTACATATATGCAATGATTGGTTGGTTGGTTGATGAGAAAAGATAAAAAAACAAAACATGTGAATTTGTGGAGACTTTGCACCATTTGCAGATAGATTGTGACAATAGCACCATTTGCGGATACGTGAACCGAATGTTTGAAAAAGGCAAATTAAGTTCATTCATACACATGCCTCTATTTCATATCAAATCCTGATTAACTTTAACGATTTTTTTCTGCTCTAATTTGTTTTTTCTCCCGTTTTACTTTTCTCTCTGAATATTGTCATTTTTTTTTTTCCTTTTCGGATTTGCTGTGAATCGAATTTGTTCAGTTCGTGCTAATCAAGGCAACGTATCCAACATGCTCTTGCACTAGCAATCATGTGCATTCTCCAACAGATGCTTTTGTTGCCACTCCATTTTTTTTTTAAGTAATTCCTTCGAAAGTAATTTTCTATCTCTCTCTCTCTCTCTCTCTCACTCACATGAAAACGATTTTTTTCTTTCGGATTTCATTTTTCTATTCGAGCAATTGTTTTTAATGAACGCTTTTTTATTTGAAGAAAATGAAAAAAAAAAAAAAAAACTAAAACAATAAATATATGTAAAATACAATAGAACTCGTCCTAAAACTAATTGAATTCAATTGAAATGTTTTGTTTTTTGAAATTGTCTATTTATTTTGTTGTGTATTTTGTAATTGATTTTGTTGTACACAATATACAATAAATAGAAATTTAAGATAGATAAGATAGGTTTTTGTGATACGAAAAAATGAAATATGGATTAAAATAAATTAGCATCAATAAATTGTTCTATTTTAAAATATTGCCACTTGGCCACTCGAAATGGAGCAATGCCATATAAATAAAACAGGTTTTGATGAATAAGATGCTGTTTATATTTTTGCTATGCATTTTGTGGTTTATCAGCATGTACCATATGCAATTCATACCATATTCATTTTATTCCGTAAAATATTTTACAATGTTGTAAAATATTTGATTTTTCACACTTTTCAGTCAAATCATATAAAACAGACAGTTTTTTTATTTTAGGATAAATACAATTGTTTACTTTTATTTATCAATAAAATCTATTTTGTCATTACCACCTCTAAAACCAAATCGTTGAAATAAGATTTTTTTTTTTTTAAAAAAAAAGAAAAGAAAAGAAAAGAATATCAATATTCTCAAATAGAATCGAAATAAATGTATCGATTTTGTTATTAGAAACACTCAATAATTAATATAATTGAAAATAAAAAAGAATAATATTAATAATAATGAAAGAACGAAAACATTTACCAAAACAAAATTATAATCAATTATCTAGTTGAGTTTTACTTGCATTTGCCTCAATTGAAATGGTCAAAACAAATTATATGCATTTCTTTTTTCTCTTCATATTTGTATGATAAAATTGAAACTTAAACTAATCGTTATCATATATCATTACTAATTTTAATTGTTATTTAAATGTTGGGGGATAATTCACTGTGGTTATTCATTGTTGGTTATCATGTCGCATCCAATGGATATACAAAATTGGATTTAGTTTTGTTTAAGTAGTATCAAACTGAACGAAAAGTCAAATATTGACTTTGATTCTATGTGACATTTACCACAACAGCATCAAACCACAGAATTTAAATGAAAAATCCCATCAAAGTGAAATCCAAATGTGATTTCAAACTTTCATTTTATTTTCTCTTTCTATCAACTAAAATCATGAAAAATAGCTTTTGTTTTGTATTTTTTTTTTCTATTTATTTTTCAAATCATTTGTATTCTCAATAATTCATGTTTTTTTTTTTTTGTTCAAATTTTGGCCAAAAGAATTTGGCATCATCTTCATTATTTTTGTTTTTATTACATAAATATAATTATATTTCTCTTAATGTCAATAAAAAAAAATGTTCCACAATGGAACGGGGGATGGAAATAATGCAATGCTTCTGATCCGTGATGTTGGTGAGAGTGCATTTTGTGTAGCATAATCAAATGGTTTGGTTTGGTTACATCACTGTTTTCTCATTGTAAAAGAGAGATGGTCACAATGCAAAATACACAATGGCAATTGAATTCAAATCGAATAGAGACATGTGTGGAATCTTCCAAGCGTGCAAATTTTTCTTTTTTTTCTTGCTTGTTTATTTGCCATGGAAAAATTACAAGAGACACACACAAATGATGTCCGTACAAGCAGAAAATAAATAAGTACTAACAGCAAATGCCAAACCACACTCTATTCGACGAATCACATTTTATTAATGTGACTTTGTTGATTGATGCCAAAACGTTACGATGGCGTTGAAGATGATTGAAAAGATACTTGAATGTTTTTTTAAAAAAAAAAAAAAAAAAAAAAAGAGTTCACCATTCAATTATTGGGTTACATTTACATGGAATTAAAATACCATACAGCGAATAAATAGATCAATTTGTTTTCCCATTTTTTAACTTAAATTCACAATTGATTGATCAAATTGAAAAAAAGACATACATTTATTCGCTATAATTTCTTCTCAGAATTAAACAATATTTTGTTTTCATTCTTCAGTTACTTGTATAATTCGGTATGGGGTTTCTTTTTTGTTTGATTGTTTACATGTCTTATATAATCATTTGTTTTGTGTGCAATCTATATATATATATATATATATATAGTAAATATATAAGTTTATATTCTTTTTCCTCTAAAAATTGTTTCGTTCTTTTCACTTCAACTGAAAATCGGTTACGTTAATAAAATTACAATAAAATGTTCAGCATATTTTTGTTTTGTTGTTCTAAGTGTTTAAAAAGAGAAATTGAAGTAATTTACTGTTATTATGTTGGGATGCTGATGCAATTAATAATAATAATAATAATAATAATAACTTTTTGTTGTTGCTATTTTTAGTGTTTGTTTTTTGTGTGAATGTGTATTGTTGCATTTGTAGGTTGCTTTGTGAATTGTCAACTGTCAACTGGTTGCGATACCAAAGTATGCATTTATTATGCACACCTCGGCCAAACAACTGAACGCATTTTCGTTAAATATATTTTTTTTTTTTTGTGGGGTTTTTTGTTGATTTTTTTGTTTTTTATTTATTTGAAAATTTGCATTTGCGTTGTTTGGACTTATGAGGTGGCTGCAACGCTTGTGTCATTTGCCGCATTTTCATTATCGTTTTCATTAACGTTTTCATTATCGTTTTCATTTTCATTTTCATTTTTATTATCATTTTCGTTTTCATTGGCAGCATTATCGGCGGCGTCGGCGGTCTCTGTATTATTTTCAGTTTTGATTGCATTTGTTTCATTTGCATTTTCCGACTCGGTTTTCTTATCTTTGGCCTGTGGGGAGGAAAATCAACAGTTTCGAAAGAGTTATAGATAAAAAAAATTTGTCAATTAAATGATGGTCACGATTTGTGATCTTGATGATTGTTGTTTTTTTTTTTTTATTTTTTCATCAAATTAATAAATTTTATTCGGAAGAATAGAGAGATAGAGAAAAATCAGATTTTTCATTGGTTTCATCTGTATTTCATTTTTTATGCAATTTGTTTTCTTGTTCGTTCAATACAAATTGCGTTCAATTTCGATGTCGATAATTTCGTGGAAATTATCACTTTGTATAAATCTCAATTTGCGTGGACAAATTTTTTAGTTATTCTTTCAGTGAAATTGAACAGTGAAACAGATTACTCATGAAAATACCAAACAATTTCAGTTCGGATACAATTGATTGTGATTTCAACTGATTTTTTTTTTTTCTAATGAAATCATTGTAACTCATTTCAATGGTTGTATTCACACCTGAGTCAACACACTTGACTTTGCGGTGTAATCAGTTAAAAGATTTCTCAAAAAGAAAGACATTAAAAAAAAGTACTCAAAGCGAAATAATAAAAATATTTTGTGTGAAATGTTAAATTTGGTTTTTTTTTTTTTCAACGAATATCAGTTACCTTGTTCTTGTTGTATTCTTGGCGGGCAGCGTCGTATAATTTTACAAATTCGTCACGTTTGACTTTGAATTCAGCGAAAAGTTCATCATTTTTATTTCCTTTTAATTTATTGGCCAATTCGACTTTCTTTTCATGTGCGGTTTTAATTTCATCGGTGACCCATGGCTTGTTCAATTGATAACGATCTTGATTACGGCGGCCATTTTTCACTTTACGGCCGCCTTTTAAGTTTTTTTGACCCTTTTGATTTTTCATATTACCATTGCGTACACCTTTTAAATTGCCATTTTGTTTTCCATTTTGCATTTTACGGCGCATTGGCATACCGCGTGGACCATTACCTCGGAATGGGCCATTACCATTGCCCATTTGATTGCCTGAACGGCGCATTTGACGGCCACCTTGACGATTCAACAATGGTAATTGTGGTGCCAACATTTGGGCTGCAGCACGATTAAAACCTAACCAAATTTAATTGTTTTTTTATGTTTTTATTTTAGACAACAAATCGCTTACTTTCGTGATAAACTATCTAATACATTTCATACTATCAGTTCAATCTACTACTAATATTCATATGAATATTTAATTTTCGAATGAAATCATTTTCAAATTAACCAAATCACTTTTATTACATTTATTTGGAAAGAATTTCTTGGGAAAAATCACTTAAAAAATCATTTGGAAAAATTTCATCGAAAATTGTCGCCGAAATATTTCTTTGAAAAAGGAAAAAAAAAGAATGGTCTTGAAAAAAAAACATACCTTGGTTGGCAAGCAATTGAGCGGCAAAATTGGTCGAATCAAATCCTTGATTTTGGAATGGTGAGCGTTGATTTTGATTTTGATTTTGGTTCTGGTTACGAAAACCTCCATTGTTTCCCAAATGGCTTCCCAAGCCACCGAAGTTAGCAATGCTTGATCCCTGGCTATTATTACCGTTGTTGTTGTTGTTGTTATTACGTGGGAAGCGTTGATTGTTGCCGTTTTGGTTATTTCCATTATTCATGTTATTATTGCGTTGATTATTATTTCTTTGATTGTTATTGTAGCCTTGATTTCCTTGATTGTTGAAATTGCCTTGGTTGCCTTGATTTCCTTGGTTGTTGTTGTTAAAATTGCCTCTGCGTCCCCCTTGATTTCCATTATTATTACGATTGTTGCGATTGTTACCACCATTTTGGTTGTTGCCGTTTTGTAAATTTTTGTTATTTTTTTGCGGTGAAAAATTTTGACGCGGTTCATTGAAGTCCAAATAGCCTGGATTGTCCATCATTTGAGATGCGCTTTGCAACAATTGATTTTGTTGAAGCAACATGGCGGCCAAATTCATGCCCAAGTTTGGTGTTTGATTTGAACCACCGCCGCCATTATTATTATTACGGTTTTGATTATTATTGCGTTGATTTTGTCCTTGTCCTTGTGGTTTAAAACCACCACCAAATGATCGGTTCTGGCCGTTTTGGTTTTGATTTTTGAAATTTTGACGCAAATTACCTTGTCGATTTCCATTCTGATTTCCACCGCCATTCATATTATTGCCTCTACGACGCATTTGATTGTTTCCTTGACGAGCGACCATTTTTGCTGCTTTTCTCACTATTTGTTTTTTTTCGCCTCAAAAAAAAAACTCTTTACTTTATTTATTTTCAATTAAAAAGTTGAACAAACTTTTATTTATCGTTAGTTGAAAATTATTCAATTCAATTTTTTTATCAATTCACTGATGAAAATGTACTTTTTTTTTTTGGAATTTTTTCTATTTTGTAATCGGAGCACAACAACTATACACACGAACACACAAAAGAACTTTTTAGAAATGATGAACTTCGAAAATGGCTGACTCACATTTAGCTTGGTTGTGAATTTTATAGTTGGTATTGCCGTTTGCTGTATAACGGAGTGCGTTTAATGAAATTTTAAATGAGCGCATCCAATGATTTGAATGAATATAAATACGCGATGGTTTTTTTTTATTTCTTCTTATCATTGATTTCGTTTGTGTGTATAAATTCTTTTCTGACGTTTTCGTAAAAAAATGAAGTGGACACTGGGAATCACCGCATGAAATTAATCACGCAAATTAAAACGAATTTTTAACCAATTGCTTGAAAATGAATACAATAGACGCATCGTCATGTGATCGAGAAGAAATTTCCGCAGATATTATGATAAAAAATAATAAAGCAATTCGGGATATTGAATTAGACGATTTATTATATTTGGAACAAGATTTGGATTTTCATGAAAAGGTAAATTTATTTTAAAAAAAAAGTCAATTAAAATATTGTATTACAACATCAATTGAAGACATAACTTTGGTTTACATTTACATAAATAGTGTCAATTGCGTATGAAGAATGCATATGTTTTCTTTGTTCTAATGAATTTTCTAATCAATTCAACAGGTGTCATTGGTGTTTTTGCTATGTGGCAATGACCGAGATCAGTATAAAATAATATTGCAGAAATTTTTAGTGTTGTCATTTGATGAAAAAAGGCAAACGGATTTCTTGCGAACATGGGCAAAGAAAGAAAAAGATTGGAATAATATGCTTGTCGAAGCACTTTGTTTAATCCAAGCAAAATGGGTTATTCAAAAGCTTGGACTGTGTTATTTGGAATTACAACAACGATATTTACCAACAAATCATTATACCACCTCACATATTCACCTAATCGTCAAATTGCTTCATTATGTTTGTGAACAGTTGACCATTAAACAGAGTAAAAAATTAATCGATTACATGCAACAAAAATATCCAAGCATTCGCAATTTCATTTATTCCGACAATGGTGAACATTTGGAAATTTATTTAATGAACTGGCTTTGGGAGAATGTCATTGATATTGGGCAAATTAATAATCAGTCAATGTAAGACCCTTTTTTGAAGAGTTTTTTTTTTTTTTTTTTTTTTTTTTATTTTTTTTTTTTTTTTAAGATAAATTTTAATTTAAGATAACAATTTGCAATCAAGATTGTTGACATTTTCTATTAACTTTCAGTGATCGAGCAAGTAATTTGCCTTGTAATTTGGAGCCAATCATACAATGGTTGAAAGAGAATGAATTTGATTCATTAAAAGAGTTGGTAAAGAATGTCACAAAACAATTCAATGGAAAAATGCAAACGGATGATAAGCAAGCGACCACTGTTGAAGAAACATCGAGAATATTAGAAAATATGCGATTGCCAATGGTTGAACCAAAAACAGCGTATCAAATACGAAAAAGTTCGGCCGGTATTTTGTTGATAATAAATCAAAAATGTTTTCACTTTGATTCAAATCCGGAATTCAAAGAGTTTTTACCTCGACGAAGATTGGACACACGCCATGGTACAGATCTAGGGGCTGAGGACCCTTTATGATAAGCATTCCATATTTTTTTTGACGGTGATCCGGCCGGGCGAATCCGGGCGAATTTTCAAAAAATCCGGGCTAAATCCGGGCGTTTGGCCTCGAAATTTTGCATTAAAAATCCGGGCGAAATCCGGGCAATTTTTTTGCAATTCTCCTTATGTTGATTCGTATTCATATGTTTTTCGATGTCCCCACGCCCTTTGTGTTTAATTGAAATGTCTTTTCCGCATCTATTACAGTGGCAATGATCTTTTTGGCCATTTTTTGCACTTGTGAATCCTGGAAATATTTTACTGTATTTCTCATTCCACAAACACGAACCACTCTTTGGACCAGGCATTTCTATTTTTTTTTACATATCTGAACGCAAAGATGATAAAATGCAAACTGATTTGCATTCGATTCTGATGACAATCATTTTATCATGTCAATTTGACAAATGGAATTTGTTTATGAAACAAATCACAACCTGAATGGTTCAATTGTTTGAATTTTTCTTTGGCATATGGAAGCAAGAATAGATTGAAATTTCGATCTGATACATATTTTATTCCATGATTCATCGTACATATTTTTTATTTGAATTCAAAAAATTATTTAACGTTATTAAAAATTTAACTTGTGAATGATGACTTGAAATGAATAAAATTATTAAAAATCAATATAAAAAAATTAAAAATCAACGATTTTGTTCGAAAAATCCGGGCAAATCCGGGTTTTAAATACATTATCCGGGCGTCCGGGCCGGGCGAAATTTTGGCCGGAATTTAAAAAAAAATCCGGGCGAACCCGGATTTATCCGGGCGATATGGAATGCTTACTTTATGAATATATGTATTTAGTAGATATTCAGAATATTCAGGCGATATTTACATATTTATGGAATATTTGCTAGATTCAAAAATACACACACCATATCATACATATTTGAAATATCTAGTGAATATTCAATTAATTTTTATCAATAAGTTAGCATTTGTGAATATATTGTTGATGGCAAAATAAGTATTGCTTGAAATTGAGATTTGGTAGCTGAGATCAACTACCAATCTCAAATTTAAACAATATTTAGTCATATGTTTACTAGCATATTTATATATTTATATATTTAAAAATATTCACAATATTTACAATATTTACAATATTTGCAGGATATTTACAATATTTATTTTTATTTACTTTCGTTCTTTCCCCCTAGGTACAGATCGTGATACCGAAATGCTTTCCGTCATTTTCCGACAAATAGGATATGAAATTCGTATTAAAAACAATCGATTGCATACGGAAATTTTAAATGATATTCGTGATGTAATCAACGAGAGTGTAAAATTTGATTCAGTCATTGTGTGCATTTTATCACACGGATATAAAGGTGTTGTTTACGGATCGAATAGTGTGCCAGTTAAAATAGAAGACATTGAAAAGTTGATGATCATCGATCGATTGATTGGAAAACCGAAAATACTCATTATTCAAGCTTGCCAAGGTGATGAAACGCAACGAGCCAGAGAGGTAACCGTGTAAAAAAATATAATATATTTTTAACTGTGTGAAGAAAAAGAAAAAAAAAAATCAAAATTCATCAATTCCGATTTCCAGATTGAATACCTTGCTCACGATGGCCCATCAACCAGTTTGCCAGTGTACAGTGATTTTTTGACATGTGTATCAACCGTACCAGGTTTCACATCAATTCGACACACTCAAGAAGGATCGTGGTTTATCCAAACGCTGTGCGATAAAATTAAACAATTTTCCGATCGGTGAGTGGAAATTCAGAGACAATTGCAAAATTGTTTAGAATTGATTTAATTTAATTTTTTTTTTTCTGCAGAAAACATTTTGTGGACATTTTAACAGTGGTCATCCGTGAAGTATTGAACAAACGTGGGCGTGACAATGAATGCATGGTGCCTATATTCCATTCTACATTACGTCTAAATCTCTATTTTCCAAGCACCAATTGATGATTTCGTTGAAATTCCATTCGCATTCCGACAACAAACATTGTGATCACAAATCATTCAATAAGCTAAAAATACATTTATTGACAATTTTGCCTTATAAATCTTCAATTTTCTTTTTAATTACATGAATGAATGATGCAATTTGCATATTGTTTGACTAAATTACAGAATAATTGCTTTAATTATCTCGGTTTTTTTTTTGTATTGTTGCTCGCTTCTACTTCATAATAAAATTGCGAATTAATGTCAATTCATTATTTTGAACGCGACAGTATAATTGGTCCAATGTTTGTTTGAACAATTATGATAAGTCTTTGTCAAATTAACAACTTAATTTCTAATCAACTTGTTGAATTAGATGAACAAATAAAGGTAATTCTTTTTATAATTCATCGATAGAGAAATTCTTATAACGCGGCAGTCACATGATAAATTGTGCAATTAAGTGCGTAGTCGTCATCGAAAACAATATGTACCTTGATTGAGTGTTTTTTTTTTTTTTTATAATTCTTTTTTTTTATGGCAATTCAAGAATTATGAGAAAATAATCAAGAACCACATAAGGTCATACTAGTTTACTTGAACCGTAGCAACTGTCTTCGTCGCAGACGTAAATGTATTTTAATCGAAGTTCAAATAGTTTTGAGTTCATTAATCAGCTTATGCGCGTCCCCCTTAGATAGACGAATACAACTATATAAAATTAATATTTGCCGTTTGATTTAAAATTGACTAGAATATGGAACAATCATGCATTGTTTGTCGCTAAATAATCGAGAAATAATATTCATCATTTTAATTGTTCCTCTTTGATGACACTTTCGCATGGAATCATATATATGTAATCTATTTGTCGATGAAAAAACAACCCAAATCAGTGTAATGTATTTAAGAAAAAGAAAATGGTCGCATTTTAATCAATTGCTATTTATTCATAATAAATTATTTTTGATTTTCGTTTTAATTTTCAAATGAGTTCAGATCATTTGAATAAATCAAAAATTTATTTTAAAAAATACATTGTTGGTTTGAACGAATGGCACTTTGAATCAATCGCTGCAAACTGTAGCAAACACATCATTAATTATAACAAATGTGCCTTACAATGCTTTGAATGGTTTCTTAGGAAGGCCTTCTTACTCAATATTCGATAAGAATCGACAAATAAGAACGGCAACGCGGATATCAAAAATTGCAACAGAAGCAATCGACAGCACGTGCATGAATAACATCAAAATCGCAACGAATGAAAAAAAAAAAAAAAAAAAAATCAAGACATTTTTGTGGTGCGCATTCGGTAGAATCAACCATTAAATATGTATCGTGCATTATGAAATAATATCGACCGCAATTTAAGTTGAATTTTAACTTACATACAAAACCACATTTCGTGTGTATATACTATATAATTATCCTTTATATTAGGACTTTGCGCTAGTTGTATACGTTTGGCGTCTATCGAAACATAACAATAATATTTCATCAGCCAAATAATACTAAAAAACTAGTCACTGAAGCATTAGACGAATTGGAAGAAAGTGGGAACGAGAAAATATAGAGAAGGAGTTAAGACGGGTAGAAGGCAAAAAAAATATATGAAGGAGAGCGAAAAAAAGAGAGCAACAGTGGGAGAGCAGAGAAAAGAGAAACAGAGAAATTGAAAGAGATAGAGAGAGAGAGAGAGAGAGAGAGAGAGAGAGAGGAAGAGTGAAAGAGAGAGAGAGAGAGTAGAAATTGAAAGAGAGAAAGAGAGAGAGAGAGAGAGAGAGAGAGAGAAAGTTAATAATATAAAGTCATGAACAGAAATCTTATAAGGTTTTTTAATGATTTGATGATGATGATCAAGGGCTGTCTGGGTTTGAGATAATTTGCATTAGATTCGCTAATGATATGCCATTCTGTCGATGGCATTAACGATTCAGTATATATCAAAATGCACATAGTAACGGGTGCATAGATAATATGTTGCAATCGCAATAGAAAATGCACGCAAGAAGCCAATAACCGCGACAATTTATTTAACACAAACACAACAATCTCAATTATAATTTAAACGAAATATGATAATTGACTGAATTTGCTGATGTATTTGTAATAAGAGTTTGTACAATAATCAAAACAGCATTTAAAAGCTATAGCCATCATGCATGTGTCATTTTTTTATAAAAATATAAAATCGTATTGTAAATAATAAAATGAAATTTGATCGTTGACATGTGGCAGAC
The DNA here is from genome assembly GCA_029041755.1 of Resseliella maxima. Lineage (NCBI taxonomy): Eukaryota > Metazoa > Arthropoda > Insecta > Diptera > Cecidomyiidae > Resseliella > Resseliella maxima. The sequence goes on along the minus strand of JAQOWM010000293.1, from coordinate 118,440 downwards.
ACTACACACAACGCTCATGCCACAAAATGTGATAAATTCACTTACAATTAAAGTCATTTTAAAATTTATTGTTTCATATTTCTCAAACACTTCATTTTATGTCTTTTCTCACAAATTCTTTTTACAAGTTCTTCTTTCCCAAGATTTTTTTTATGTATTTTGAATGTAAATCAGATATTTTAAGTAATTTTCCGTCTTCTTTTAGGCCAAATGAATTTAAATAGTTCAAAACAATTAAGCGCAAAATTGACAGGTTATTTATCAAATATTGGAACGCCAGTGCAGAATGTATCGCATTTGCATGCGTGTATCTATGGTTTCGATACGAAGACCAAGCGGCATTTCTGTTCGCACATTCAATGAGAATACGCCGTTTTGAAAAAGATACAACATATAAATAGAATTGAAATGCGACTTTTTTTTTTCTTTTATTTCATTTCAATTCGTCAAAATGTAAACGACTTGTATCATGATGAGTGTTATCATTTGTTATTGTAATCGGTTGGTGACTATTGCAACTGGCTGAGTATTTTGCGATACATACAAAATGTATGTTATGTTTAGTGGCAAAATGTGTAGGAGAGAAGAAAAAAATTGATAGAATGAATAAGACTGAGTGAATTTCTCACACAGACATATCATTTATTTTCTTTCAAAGAGCTGTGCACACGCGTCCCTTGTCCGATCGCTTGAGTCGTGTCGTTAACGTATTTGACTAACAAGCGAGAGAGAAAGAGAGAGAGAGAGTATGAGTGAGTGAGTGAGTGAGTGTTTGGTTTTCGCATGCATGAAACAATCGAATCGGTTTTTGCTGTAATATAATTCTGTTTTTGGTCGTTATGTCTTATTAGTCGCATGTCAACTGCCGAGCAAACAACTAGTTTTCTAATTTTGTTTCAATCCAGCACCATGCGCTATCACTGAAAATTTTTTATTTAAATTTTGGTTTATCCCAAAAGTATTCGGTGAATTTGATATACATTATAGAGATAGAAGAAAAAACCGAAAAAAGAAAAACCACGAAAAAAAAAAACCAAAAAAAAGTTCAAAAAAAGAAATTTTAAATTTAAGTAATTGTAAAAAGAAAAATAAGTTCAAAATTAGTGCAAGTGATCATTTGTGAATTTGTTTTCGTTGCATTTAGATTAAAATGTACTTTATACAATAGATTAAATCAACGGTGCCTGATTTATTATCAAATAACTTCATCAAATTGCTGTAAAAACAATTTATTCCCATATTTGATACAATTAAGATAGATTGTATTGAAGTCGAACCGCATATACCAAATCGCGACATAAATTTGGTCATGACATTGAATCAACATTTAATCAATTACATTGCGTTGAATTGAATCTTCGAAAAAGAAAAGAACCAACCAACCAACCAAGGAAGACGAAAAAGACGAAAAAAAATGGCAGATGAACAGTTACTACAAAATAACCAAACATTGGGCATTATTGCTGCTGTAACCGGCACACATAATCAACATTATCAAAATGATAACAATAAATTGAAAAATTACTCGAACGGCGACGTCAATGGGACTAATTTGATTAATTTAAAAAATGGCAACAATAAAACGATTCATGAATTTAATACAATTATTGATGAGACGCCATCGTCACCATCATCATTATCACCGCCTGATGGTGGTTCACGTGCTTGGTGCGTTATGATCAGTGCATTTTTATGTAACAGTATCATTTTCGGCATTATAAATACATACGGCACCGTTTACATTAAAATTAATCAGTATTTAATCGAAACTGGTGATCTAGAAGCAGGCAGTAAAGCTTGTAAGTTTTACAATTTCATTTTTTTTTTTTTATCAATTGATTTCATCTAAAAAAAAGAAAAATCGAAAACATTAATTAAAATTGTTGCTTTTTCTAATAATTTGAATGACGAACGAATGAAAATTCATGACGGTTGTCAAGACAAAAATTAACTTGAATTATTTTTAGAACGACGATTTCACGTATTGAATGCGTTTTGAGAGCGCATCGGTTTCGTTATTAAGGTGTTTTAAACCAGAAATATCAAGTGACTTTCAAAACATTTTGTCGCGAGTATTTTTATTTTTTATTTATTTATTTTTTTTTTTTTTTGTGTTTTGTTTTTGCATTGCTCAATGCTTCTATTTGAATTGATCAAATGATAATGACATTTTGTACAAATATTTCGTCATTGTTCTTATCATAATGGAGGTAATCAATCTAAATATATTGATTGATTTAACTCTTACTTTCTTAAAGTTCAAGTTGTACACAGTTCAAAAACATGCCCATTTCCGTGGAATAATCAATTTGTTCAAGAAAATTTGTGATAAGAACACAATTATTTGAGAGAAAAAAAAAAATTACTACACAAACATGTGTCAAATCAATCTCTTATCAATAAAAAAAAAACATGACAAAAAAATATTAAAGCGACAGTTTTTATTAAATCTCGGCCGTTGTTGTGACGCTTTATTGTTGATAGTCTATTAAATTTCATTCAACAAGGAGAAATATTGCGATAAATAGGTTTTGTTTTTATTAAATTTATAAAACAGGTCATTTGTCGCTATCTTTGTTGCATATTTTTTCAATTTATACATGTTAAGAACATTTAAAGTTCTTAAACATCAATCAAAAATATTATTCTGAAAATTTTCCATCAACTGTTTCAGCATCATTTAATTAATTTGTTACTTTAAATGTCTGCCTCAATGAGATAATAAATGAAGAAATGATCATTTCTTTTAGCTTTTATTCGGATCTTTTGAAATATAATCAAACGGTAACTTGATGGAGTAACCTTGATTTTCGATTTCAGACACAATTCTATCAGTGCATTAATACGATTTAAATATAGTTTCAGTGCACTCACTGTAAATTGTAAACATTTATCTGAATTTTAATCCTTGAAATTCGATAAATTGAGGCTATCACAAATTGTGTGCTTCATGTTGAAAATACTCAATTCGCTTATCTTCAAACACCCAATTAAGAAATTAGAACATCTTAATTCTCATTTGGCACTCATTTAATCTATTCAATTGATAAAATTATCATAAAAAATTAAGAATAAAGTTTCCACTAAGAATAAATCGCAATTTGAACAAGAACAAGAACAACCAAGAATGAACCGCATTTTGGCTATAAAATGACACTTCAGATCATTATTATTACATTGAACTGATCCTTTGTTCATTTATATACGCATATTTTCATTTCTAAATATAAACGATGAAAATGCATTTAAATAAAAAGTGCCATCTTTGTTTTCTGAACTTCACAGTTCTTTTGCATCGAATTCCACACAAAAATAACATTTTTATATAAAATATTGCATTTTATTTGTGCGCACAAAAAAGGAAAAGGAATACATTTTATGAAACAGAATGTAAATCTTGTTTTAAAAATAATTTTCACCTTGTGGGTTCCATCAAGTAGGATCAAATGGTCAATAACATTTGCCATTTTTATGAATAAAAAGAATGATAAACCTACTCATATTGGTTTGAATTTTGAAAACATGCAAAAAACGCACATTCTACACACACGGAAAAAAATTGATTAAGAAACTAGAACTGATTCTTCTTGTTCCGCGTATTGTTTTATTAAATGATCCATTCGAATGAATGAAATGATCATTTATCTTGATAAAAATGGTACTGTGAATATTTTATCCCTTTTGTCTGTATGAGATCATTATCTGCCTGAACTGATAAATTTGCAGATAAACGCGCAGGAAGAATGAGAATTATCGCAAAGATTTTGTACTTTTGATACGATTTTGTATGAGTGATAATGATGATGATTACGATCGTTGCTTGTGATACAAGTCAATATCTAGGTTAAAGCATCATATTGTTATAAAAATTGAATTATAGTGCTCAAAATGTATGAACAAAAGGAATATTTCTCTCTACATTCAACAATTTATTCATTAATGTCAAGTATATTTTGAAAGACAAAAAAAAAAAAAAAAGAATTTAAGGCAAATAAATGTGCATGTCATCTAGACTTTATTTATGTGGTTATCATCATCGTTGCAATTGATTTGTACAAAGGGCAAAAATCAGGGCGTTCTATCCCATTTGTTTTGTATACAAAAATTATATTATTTTCTGTTTGTTTTGTAAAATATTTGCGTACATAAACACAAAGCAAAAAAAAAAAAAAAAAAAAAACACAAAATAGATTATCTTTCTTCGAGTTTATCAAAGCGGCCTATGATAAGAATGCCTAAAACAATGAATAAAAACATTCACCGATTGTGAAACATCCAGATTCATTTATATCAAGAAATAATAAGTTTTTATTCTATATTATATCATATAAATGAAGTGTTAAATGCAAATGAAACAGATGTTCAATTACGTCGAATGACAATTAAACAACAAGTACAAAGTGTACATGTTTTTATTAGAAATTTTCAACAGATATGTTATTCTGATGATTTGTAAAATGGAAAACAATATGACATTCTGTTTCACAAACGCAATTGAAATAAAAGTTGAAAATTTCTGATTCGTATACACAAAATGACGCACAACAAGAAAAAGTCAACATGTTTGTCTATTTCAATAATTTCTACGCAAATTATGCTGATTTGTTGACAATTAAATTTGACATCTTATTCTTGAATACGATTATATTTTTTTTTTAATGGAAAGTTCCTGTTTAACTGCAATTTGTTGGATAAATAATTGATTGAATTATTGCACGAATATGGGAAAAAGAATAGATATGAAATATTGATTTGTTTTGATATTGTTGTCGTCGTCTCTAATAACGTGGAAAACTGAGCGGTTTTTTTTTTGTTTATTTCTTATTGACGCTCTTATTGTTTATTTCTTATTGTCGATAGGTTCAATTTATAAAAAAAAAATAATAAATTAGCATATATCTTGGCTTCGCTTGGCGCCTAATTAAATTGTAATGAAATAACAATCGGAATTGAAATCGGATCGATTTACAAATTACTATGCCAAACACAAACAATTCACAATTCCATCGAAAGTATATTCTATGAAAATCTATTATATAAGAATGCCAACGAATATGAAATACAACTAATTACGAATCGATGTCAAAGTACAATTTAGAGCGTTCACCACCATCTGAAGTTCCATTGTATGTAATAATACCATAAAAAATGAATAAAGTCGCTATTTCAGAAAACTGAAGCACTTTGCAGGTTTCGCTAGTTACTGAAATCCTAGGAAATGCATACAAATGTCAACATTATTATCATGTAGTTTTGCATGCCATTTATGTTATTATTTCAAATCGATATGTCAAGCAAGAAGCTCCGAGTATGAACATCATACCAATGCCTATGCTTCATACCAATGCTTCACAGAAATGAGCCCAAATTCAATGAGATTACGAATTATTCATGGGTTTAAGTTATCGTTTTGTCCGTTCATGTATTTTTACTCGTTCGTTCAATTGTTCATTTTTTCAATGAAATTTCAAATGAAAAAAAAAGTATTGCATGTAGATTATGGGGTCATTTTATTCATCTCATAAATTATTTACCAAAAATTATTTCAATTTTGTCATGAGTCATGTTCATCGGTTCGAAGTGTTTTTTTTTTTTTTTTTTTTCTATTTTTATTTCATCTTATCGTAAATATTTTTTTCGCTCATAGCTCTCGTCGGATCGTTGACTATTGGAACAACGTTCTTTTTATCACCGATTTCTGGCATTTTAACCGATAAGATTGGACTTAAAAAGACTACATTTATTGGTGGGCTACTTATGACTGGTGGAATGATGCTGTCATCAATGCTGTATCACAATATTTATTTCTTGTGTTTAACGTATGGTATAATGTTTGGTCTGGGAGCTGCATTAGCGTATACACCAACAATTGCAATTTTGGGCCATTATTTTAAACGTTATTTGGGTATTGTTAGCGGTTTTGTTACTTCTGGTTCAAGTCTATTTACAATAATTTTACCAAAAATTTTAACATTAATGCTGGATACATACGGTTTACAAATAACATACTTTATTTTGGGTATGAGTACAACAATTGTGATTATGTGTGCCTTAATTTATAAACCATTACATTTACCACCGCCGCCACCAATACGAAAAGATGGCCAATCAACATTGAGCACATTTAAAATGCATTTAAAATCATTGGTTCATGTTGAAAATTTTAAACGTAAACGATACATCGTTTGGTCATTATCAATGCCAATTGCGTTGCTCGGCTATTTTGTACCATATGTACACCTGCCCGAATATATTCGTAGTGCATTTCCCAATAGGGATAATGCACTACCAATCATGTGTATTGGTTTAACATCGGGATTGGGACGATTATTTTTCGGTTATATTGCCGATTATAAATGGGTTGATCGAATTCTTTTGCAACAATTATCATTCATATTTTTGGGACTGTTCACTATTGCAATTCCACTTGTCCGTTCATTCGAAGCAGTTATTGCACTTTCATTGGCCATGGGAATTGTCGATGGATGCTTCATTTCGGTACTTGGGCCAGTTGCTTATGGTAATGAATAAAAACTATGTGCAATTTTTTATTGAATCATTTCAAAATTCTAATCGATTGTTTCATTTTTTTTTTTTTTTTTTTTTTTTCAGATTTATGTGGGGCCAAAGGTGCAACACAAGCAATCGGTTTTCTACTGGGATTGTGCTCAATACCTATTACCATCGGAGCACCAATTGCTGGATTTTTATTCGATAAAACGAAATCATATCACATATCATTTATTGTAGCAGGCATTCCGGCAATTATTGGCGCACTTATGATGGTTCCAATTCGTTTTATGCATGATGAACGGGTCGAGGCTTGTGATAATCAAGTCGAAGATCAAATTCACAAACTTCTCAATAGGCCAGCATGGACTGAAGGTATTGAGAATAAAATGGACATTTTCTTCAAAAATTCGGATTAAATCTTAATAGGAAATTCAATTTTTTTTATTTTTATTTTTATAAAATTTCTTGATTTTAGTTTAAAAATTCATTGCACATTTTTAATTTTTTCATTTTTTCCTCCTTTTTAAAGATACCGCAGTTGATATTAAAGAAAAGAATGGCAACACATATACATTCCAAAAAATGAATGGCAATCATCAGAAATCAGTGCCTAAGCCCGAAACTACAGGTATAAATGCACCGCTATTGTATGGCTTCAACTTTTCCGAATTTTTAACGGAAGAAGCTTATATGTCAAATGATTCATTGCCAATATGCACTAAACGTATTGAACGTAGATATACTTATAGCGTATTTTAATTCACTTTGCAAATCATTTTTATTAATTTTTTCCATTTGATTGATTGATTTTGTTTGACGATTTACGGTGTTTGCTTTCATCGTATAACTGTAGATTATAGTCTATTGACCACTGCATACTTATCAATTATTTAGTTGAGTGATTTAGTGTATTTATATATATCTATACAATCATTATTTATGAACATATTTAGCTTTAGTTGAATACAATATGCGATAATAATGCGCATAGAAAAAAATGTGTATATTTTGATTTTCTAGTCAAACTGTTGATTGCTTGTTTTTCATCATTTCTTTTTTTTTTTGTTTTTTTTTTGTTTTTTTTTTTTTGTTTCGTTCTCAACAAAATTGAATATTTCTCACTGCTTTCGAGTGTCTTTTATTTTATTTCAAAATTTGGACGCTATTTTCGGAAGATCAAATAAAGGTATTTGTCTACGTTCTAAGATAATAATGATAATATACACAGTTTGAGATAAGACCAAATCAGTACGCAAAAGTTGTTTTTTAACAATATTTTTTTTTTTTTTTTTAGATAAAAAAGTAGTTAATTTATAGTACATTCCAAATTATTTTTTTCTCACTCAATTTTTATTAAAATAGAACAAAGCTAGAAAAAAATAATATTTTAATGCAAATTAAAAAATTCTTGCTGTAAATATTGATACATTTGAATTAATCACCAATGAAGCAGGAATTAACTAGAAATTACTTATAAATATACACTTCTTAATATTCCATAAAGAAAATGGATTTTAACCAAGAACGTGATGGGATATATGAAAATATTTCAAGGGGCAAACTACTATTACAGCGTAATTCATATAATTCAATCTGTACGAAAAAAAATCCAAATAATTTCAAATAATTCCAAACAATTCTACATATTTCTATATAATTCTATATGTTACGAAAAATGTAAACAAATCTCTCTGACATTTGTTATTACTTGGTAAGAATTCAAAAAATGTCAAAGAAATGTTTTCTATTTTTTTAAACATGCAGAATTGTATAGAATTATGTGAATTTATGTAGAATTTTTCGGAATTTTTCTTGTACAAAATTGAATTATATGAATTATGTTGTTGTAGTAGTAGTTAGCCCCTTGAAATATTTTGAAAAATTTGAACTTTTTTAACGAATTTCTCTAAAATTAAAACATTTTAATAAAAGCAACTAAACAATTTCAAATCTAACATTGATTTTGATTCTTTTATTCGAAACTGGAACCACTATTAAATATTCTTTCTGGGAATCTTTTTTTTTTATCAAAAAGAAAATGTATTTACTAATGTTTTATATTTAACGATGCATATGTAGTATCTTAATTTGGATATTAGCAATAAAATGTTGAAAATTGTGTGTAGTTAACAAAGGAACAATGTGTATAATAAATTGGGGTATTTTATGGTTGCTTATAGTTGTTGATGGTTTTGCAAATTTTCCAAAAAAATAAGAGAAAAAAAAAAAAAAAAAAAATCAAGTTCTCACTTAAAATTGTGTTGGCATTTTTCCTAAAATCTCTTGGTATTTCTCTCAATTATCATTTCAGAATTCCAAATTGATGGTCTAAACAGCAAGCTTTAAGTGTATGTGATTCGTTGAAACGATGTTATTTATCGCAGGAAACCTCCTTAAGCATATTTTAACTCTATTTGCCGTGAATTATTTAACTCATCTACATTTGTTTTTTTATGTTTTTTTTTTTTAAAGTGTATTGTAAAATTGTTTTTATTGTATGATAATAATTTAAATAATTGCCTTAAACGTTATTGTGAACATTTCATATGTATTGTTTAAAAAAAAAAAAAGTTGAAGAGGGAGAAGATTTTTTTTTTAAATTAGATTTATAGTTTGAAACATGTAGTTTATGATTTTGTCCAGGATTATTGCCTAAGATATATACAATTGTATTTTACTCCAAGTGAAACTACAATATTACATATTTCTGTCACACATATTTGCTATAAATTAAGTCAATTGAAAATTGATATTCGATATTTTTACGTCAATTATTATATACAACAAATAAACGAAAGAAGAAAAAAAAAACGACCTTGACCTGTTATTTTGAAATGAAAAACATCATTATCATTGAAATGAGGAACATCTGCACATCAGGTTGGAATTTCACAGAACTTTGTCTAAAAATCGAGGAGAGTTTGACATGCCAACGGTAATTCCTTGGAAAATGTCTATCTTAATGAAATTCAATGCTTGTGATAATTGGAATTTAGTTATTGCATAAATCAACAAAATGCACGAAACGACAATACTATATTTTGAATTTAAATTTTTCTTCATTATAGCTATTGAAATTGCTCAGAAAAACAGAATGCAAACAAAGTCTAACTTTTGGCGTAACCGCAACTTGAATTGTAACTAACAACCAGCACACGATAAGATCGCCGTTAATATTGATGATAGTGGGATATGTATGTATGTGGTGTGAACTTTATGAATAAAAAAAAAGTAAAATTGATTGTATTGATACGGCGTCGTTAGACCATGCTGCTCATCCGCATGTTGTTTTATTTTGCGGTTTACATTTAAATATTTCCGTAGGCTTCACATTCGAATAAATCCCATATGGAATTTTGCAACCAAATTTTATTTTGAAATAAATTCGATTAAAAAACACTTGGTTGACAAAAACGAAAATACATTTTCAAGTAATAGCAACATGTCAATTTAATTACGTTAATGCACACTGTCTCAAATCAGCTTGACACAATTTCATTTTCAGCTTATTTGTATTACACGAAGTAGTAATGGTGTAGATTTTCATGGTTACGCTCGCACTTTTCGGTTAATTTTATCAATTGTTGTGGTTTGTATGTTATAATTATGTTTTTTTATTTTGGCTAATAATTGTGTATTTTCATAAAATAAAATTCTAATTTAAAATTTACTTCAACGCAAGCAAAACACAATTTGTTAGATAATTTGTAAAAACAATTGACGTTCGAATAAAAACAAACAAAACAAATTATTCTTGGTGAAAATAGAAAAGTCTGTTTTGTGCACCTCATCGAAAAGTTGATAGAGGGTGTGTGTATGTGTGTGTGTGTGATTGGTGACGAAAACTACGAAAATTTACGAAACGATTGTTCAAACAAAGTGTATGAGAAGCTGTATCAACGCACATTGGCGTTTGCAATACCATCTGAGCACATGTTTAATCGCATTGCAAAAAGAAAAAGCAACAACAACACTACACATTTGGAGTCGGCGGCTCTTCTGACGTATCGGTTACAGTTTATAAAATACATTCTCTACCATTGGCGTGCATTTCGTTGCTAGCAACGTAGATGTAACGTTGTCTTCCCAGTTGAACATTTTTGCTATTTTTTTTATTGTGATTTGGCTGCCATCGTACAAATTTCCATATTTACCTGCGTACGTCATACATTTAAGCTCACCGATCATAAGTGAAATTCCATTTTATTCGATGGAATCGTTTTGAATAAACTTTTTATTATTGTGCAAATAATTTGATTAGTGAGTCACATGTGATTGAATGTCTATGAATGTTTCACATAAATTTACATGTTATTAAGTACAAAAGACAAGTTTTTCTTCATTTAGTTCGACCAAATATTTTTCGTTTTGATCAACAATGCAAATTATTTGAACCAATAAATAAACAATTCGAATGGACATTTATTTGTGAACTGTGTAATTGTGTGTTAATATAAATATTAAGAAAATAAAAATCACTCAACAATTTGTTTGAGACATCAATGACGGTTATTGCAGTCGACGAGAAAAAGATTAAATAAAAGTTATCAATATGGGAGTTGATCATACATTAGAAGAGCTCATGGGACAGCTCGGTAAGAATTTTATTCAATAAATTAAAACGGAAATCAAAAAAAAAAAAAAAAAAAACAGTGTGAATAAGCACGTAAAAATGATTCTTCATGGAAAAAATCCGTCTCTCATTTGAAATTTGAAAAGGAAAAAAAATTTTGTAATTTTGCTCCAAAATTTGTCACATCTGAAAAAAAAAGACTCCAAGTGAAAGTGATTACTTTTATTGCATCATCATTAAGATTTAAGCAACAATCATATGTCTTCTAAAATAAGGAAAAATTCGAGATCAATAAATGCTTTGAGCACAAATTTTGTGTGATAAGACTACATATTATTGCCTAAATCGTTTAACTGTACTTTTGAAAAGCAATAAGGAAATCATAGAACGTGCCGTTAATCTTGGAGACGTTTTACTAAACGTTATTTCTATTACAATTGAATGATTTTCAATGTTGCACTCATGGCAGGCGCTTAATTTGTAGGTCATAAATAGAGAACATCTGTGGAAATTAACGCGTTTGTTATATATTTTCACGATGTGCATGCGCCAAGACCTTGTTTTCAAAAATATATTAAAAGTAAATTTCCGCAAAATGATGCGACACATATATTATTTTTTTTTTTTTTTTTTTTTTTTTTTTTTTTTTGCGTATGCACAACGGCACAATCACCTTTCGTGTGGGCATATTGCCATTGTTTGCAAATTGAGCAATTCCGCGGCAAAATAGTCATTTTTGCTTATTCATTGAAATGCACGCAAAAAAAAAAATTCATAATTTCAAAGTACAAAATAAAAAACATTTTTTTTTTTCTAATCATATAAGCTTCAAGCCAGAGTTGGCAAACAGAAATGGTGTCGAAATTGAAATTTTTTTTTTTGGCCGGAATTATCTGGAAAATTTTCGTCTTTAAATTCGAAATTTTTTCTTTTCCGGAATTGTCCGTTTGCCAACTCGGCTTCATACATGGGTTGAAGTGTTGGACGCTTTTCGAGAAGATACATCGTTTCAATCTGAAGTGCTTTTTCAATTGATTTTAGACAAATGTTTACTATTTCCAAGTGAATCTTATCACAAAATTCATCGTATTGAGAAAAAAAAGAGAACAAATATTGAAAAAAAAAAAAGAACGAGTTTGTTTAAACTAATGCGCGTCGCGAATAACGACATGGAAAGAGTAGTATAAAGAAAATCAAATATTTTTTTTCGAGTTGATTAACTACTGAAATCAAACAAGCTTCCAATTTGAACAACTGAAACTAACGATTACTGATTATTGGTCGAAAATTTACTGATAATCCTAGAGAATTATCAGTTTTTTTTTTTTTCAATTATCAACCATAACGAATGGAATGCGCATAAATTCCTCGTTTTTTCATGCGATAATTGAGATATTAATGCTTTATTCAATATAAAAAGTTGAATATATTATCATATTCTCTCGTTTTATAGTATTTTATTGCTCTTTTTCATTGTAATTTTTTTTTTATTCGTTTGGATATTGCGATATATACCGTTGTTACTTACACCATATTACACAGTAAACAGTCTGTATCACATCAGATCATTATGAATTTTAAGCTTGACTTTCAAGTGTTCTACGAATCTTGACATATTTTCATATTGTATTTTTACGCATACAATTGATATGAATGGCCGCTAAATTGTTGCATTAATATAGCAAAAAAAAAAAAAAAAAAAACTAAAAAATAAATAAAGTAATTATTACAGTTATGTTGCTAAGTGTGCTTAATATTCGTAGATCATTTTCCAATTTTTGTTGTTATTTTTTGTTTTCCTTCTGTACTTATTTTATAGCCACGATTTAGATTTCAAATTCACACATTGATAAATCAACAAGTGAAAGGGAATGAGTGATAGTTACTTAAATTCAATGGCCATAAAAAGTGGCAATCAACAATATAAAAAAATGTATATTTGGATTTGAGTTCTTTAAATGTAAAAGTCCAACTCTTTGAATTAATAGTTTGAATGATTTTGTGAATCACAATGCGTGATTTAATTACGTTGTGATTAAGAGATTATAACAACAATTTGAATTATCACCTCAATTTTTTTTTACTACAAAAAGAAAAAAAAAATGCCAAACAGAGTTTCCGTTCAGTCTTACAGCTATCAAATCAGATTTAATCGGTTTACGATCTGTATATGTATATGGAATGAATAAATTATAAGGGCTTTGAGTTTAATTTATTTACAACAAATCAGTGCTCATTTGATGTTCTTGAACTGTTGAAAAAATCAAAATGCAAACAAATGATAATAATTATCATGAAACGTTTAATAATGCATATGACATTTTGTCCAATGAATTCACAAATATTGGCGATATTTTTTATTTATTTATTTTTTTTTTTTTTTTTTGCTTTTCATTGGTTATATTGTCAATTGAACTGTTTATGATTGGTACGATTTGAGCTAAAATATCGTACGATGCTAAAAAATGTATGTATATTTGGACCCATGCGAACTTTTCATGTGCAAAAATAGATTGAATTATCACTTTCATAATAAAAATATAGAAATGTTGTTTGCAGGAGGTGATTTAGCATTTATGCGATAATGTAATTACGCAATTCTGTTGATCTATTGACATGCGGGCCATTCAATAAAAATAAAAGAAATTGATTGAGAACTCTTGGAGCCAAACAATTTATCACAATTAATGGACATTATTCATCGCCATTTAATATTTCATTTAACCATGAGATTTGTTTCTATGCATCTCAATCGTAAGCAAACAACTTTATTTTTACATTGTATTTTGCCTATTAAATGAATCTCTTTAGTCTTATGTAAACATTGTTTATTAAACAATGTGATTTTCTCAAAACGATTTATGATCATTGACGGATACAACCACTAATTACGATCAATCAAATGCAAATTGAACGATTGAGATCAATAAAATTGTTGTATATCTAATCAATTTCCTATTCACTGTAACTAACTGTTGCTATTTAATTTGGTTTTTTTTTTTCGGCAGGTGAATTTGGACGATATCAAGGATTTCAATTTTTTTTACACATTTTATCAGCCTTTACGGCTGGTATGCACATGTTATCATTGGTTACCGTTGGTGCTACGCCGGATCATCGATGTTTCATTGATGGAGTGGACACAAATACAACCATTGCAATGTGGAATTCAACGGAAATTCAAAGTGCAATTCCATCAAATGAAAATGGTGTTCTGAGCTCATGCAGTATGTATCGAGACAATCATACAATTGTACCATGCGAATCATATGTTTATGATCGTACTTATTATAAAAGTTCTCGAACAATTGAATGGGATTTTGTGTGTGATAAACGATGGATGATCGCAATTGCGCAAACACTTTATATGTTGGGCACTTTTACCGGTGCAATTACATTGGGAGGTTTGGCTGATAAAGTCGGTCGCAAAGCTATCTTCTGCTGGTCAGCTGTTCTACAATTAGTATTGGGTGTTGGCGTTGCATTTATTCCAAGCTATATTCCATTTTTGATCGTTCGATATTTGTATGGAATTTTTGGTAGCGCTGGTAGCTATATCACAGGTAAATGGATAATTTAATTCCATTTCAAATGATCGAATGAGATCATTTAGAACAAAAGAAACTTCCTTTATAATTTCTAAATTTTCTTTTCTTCATTCATTAACAGGTTTCGTACTGACAATGGAATTAGTTGGTGCTAGTAAGCGTACAGCATGTGGTGTTTCATTTCAAGCTGCATTCGCTGGTGGAATAATGTTGGTAGCTGCATGGGGTGCATTTATACCAGATCGTAAATGGTTGCAAGTCATTTATGGTTTGCACAGTTGTTTGTTGCTTGCACATTGGTGGATTATGGATGAATCACCCCGTTGGTTGTGGGCCCAGGGTCGTCGCGAAGAAGCCGTTCAAATTGTTGCCAAAGGAGTTAAATGGAATGGAAGTGGAATTCCATTAGACAAGCAATATTATTTATCAAAAGCCAAATATATGTCAACGACCAATGATGAAAGTACAACCGAATCTGCTGGTTTAAGTGATTTATTTAAAACGCCAAATCTTCGAATGAAAACATTGAATGTATGTTTATGTTGGTTTGCAAATGCTCTGGCCTACTATGGTTTATCATTAAGTTCTGGAAAATTGAATGGAAATCCGTATTTAATATTGTTTATTATGGGTCTTGTTGAACTTCCCAGTTATATTGCTCTTGTTTTTACACTGGATGTTTTGGGTCGTCGATCAATAACGTCAACACTTATGTTAATAGGCGGTGTATGTTGCATTGCTGCTGCTTATATCGAACAAGGAAGTACACTTGCAACAAGCATTGTGATGGTGGGCAAATTCATGATCGCTGGATCATTTGCAGTTATTTATAATTATTCTGCTGAATTATTCCCAACGGTTGTTCGTAATTCAGCAATGGGACTTGGATCAATGGCTGCACGTTTATCTGGTGCACTAACGCCACTTATTACATTACTTGATTCATTTGATCCAACAATTCCCGCTGTTACATTCGGTGTGATTGCAATATTGTCCGGATCATGGGTACTTTTCTTACCAGAAACTAATAAACAACCAATGCCTGAAACAATTGCCGATGGTGAAACATTTGGCAAAGGTGATACATGCTTTGCACTCTGTTTTGGCGGCAAACGAAAAAATACCGTTCGTGATGAATACCAATATGCTGGTGTTCCCATGGAAAATGTAGAAAAGTAATTTATTATCTTTTTTTTTTTTTTTTTTTCTTTTTTAATGTTGAAAACATAGAAAAAAAATTGAAAAATTAATTGTAAATTTTATAAAATCATTTTATTATTAGTAATTTGTACAAAACTTTTGAATATTTTCTTTTTAAAAATGTCAATGGTTATGTGATGTTCAATAAGCAATTTTTATTGTAATATTTGTTTCGAAAATTAAAATTAATGAAAGAAATCCATAAAGTAGGTGTTTATTTTTTAAAATAATTTTAAATTTTTGACTATTTCTTATCATTCAATACGAATTTACATCCGAATATGTTTATTAATCGAATTCAAGTTGATGGACACGTGAAAATTGACCTTATCAAAAAACCGGATTCAAATATAAAGTGCAAACAAATACAGTGAAACGCAAAAAAGATTCATCACGCTTCAAATAATATTCCATTAAAATGACGAATTTATATTCAAAAATTTATGTTTTTTTTTTTTTTTTTCTTTCATCAACACAACAAAATGTTTTACATTCTCAATTAAGTACAAAATCCATTGGACAAGCGTTAATTAGTAAAAAAGTCATTACATTTGAATTTAGCAAATTCCGTATTGTCAAGTTGCTTTTTAGCATTTTCAATGTCTTCATTAATAGCTGCAATTAGTGCGTCGAGCGAATCAAAATTTTTCTCCGGTCTTAAGTAACCGCAAATACATAACTTTAGATGCTGCCCATAGAGGTCCTTGCCGAAATTGTGAATTATATGCGTTTCCTGTTCAAAGAAAACAGTACAACATGATCAATATTCATTGATAAAAAAAAAAAGGAAATTCCACTCATTTAAATGGAAGAATTATCTAGAAATTTGACTTGAAAGCATTCATTGAATGTCATTCAGTATACGATTAATATGTACGCATCTTGTTTCATTTAATTCGTAATTTGATAAAAATGAGATAAAATTGTAATCACTTTTGCCACTTAATTCAAAACTTGACATTTTTATGGTAACGAGCTATTTTAATATCAATTATAAATGTAAATATATCCAAGCACAAACCAAAGATTTTTCTTTGTTGTCATAAAATGGATTCCATCCAATGCTAAGTACGGCTTTATGTACTTGTCCATTATCAACATTTGCCCAACCAAAATAAATGCCAGTTTTTAGCTCTTCAGGCAATTTCTTGACCACGTCCGATGGAATATTTGCTATGGAAAAATATTTAAAAAAAAAATATTATTAAGAAAAAATGTTCACAGGAAAAAATATTCATAGGAAAAAATATTGATAAGAAAAGGGAAATTTTCATGGAAAACCAAATGAAGAAATGTGTTCAAAAAATGAAGAAAAAAAATTAAATAATAAAAAATTACGATATTCTTGAGAAAAATGTGAATTTCAGAGAAAAATTATCAAAATTATGGTTTACCTGTTGGGCAACCCAATTCTTTTGAGCCTCGTCCAAAACCTTTAACAATTTCCCCGCTGCAAAAATATGGAAGACAACTCATTTTGTGAAATCCTATTGCAAAAAATAAATTTTTATTCAATTATTGGAGATTGTTTCAGAATGATTCTGATAAAAATTGTAAGGTTTCCCACTTTATTGTGTGACTGACCGCGAACACAATTGAGCTGATAGTAGTGAAGTGATTTTGTTGATTGCCTTATCATTAAATTAACAAATACGGTCTGAAGTTATACACAAATGATAAATATTATTTAATTTGTTTCAGAAAATCAATGAAACAAACAATAGTTTAAAGAAATCAATCAACGATGGTCGTAGATAATTTAGAAATTACCAAAACAATCTGACATTTTTACAAATATTGACACAACTGACATGTTGTGACACACACGTATGATTTGGTTGAATGTCTGTGTAAAATGACATATATTCAAATAGTGTGTGTTTTGAATTTAAACGTTACAAATACGCAAACACCACGTGCATGACTAATATATTGTTTACATATGTGAAATGATGATGTTGCTGATTTTACAAAAATGTGTGAACGCATACGATAATTATCATCATATAGCTTATCTCAAAGGAAAATTTTAAAATAAAACAACAATCAATGTTAATGATGTGTTTGGATATTTATTATAGTAAAACCAATACATGTCATTCCATTATTTTTTGATTACTTGTATTAAATCAATAGATAAGACAATGTCTTATTAAGGTTTTTTTTTTTTTTTTTTTTTTTTTGATTATTTAAATTGTTTTTTTTTTCTAATTTGTTTAAAGGGAAGCAAAATCAAAAATTTTTTGAATCAAAGTTGGAGTTAATTTCGTAGATAAATATTGCAGAGACTGAAAATGAGAAAAGAAACCATTTGTCACATCATCTCTTGGTATAATACCACAAAGAGATGAACCTTTATACCATTTATATGCATAGATCTGCTTGTTTCCATGAAATTTAACTGTGATTATTTACGATGGTTTTTGTGGATGAGTTTTGTTGTTGTTTTTTTTTATTATTATTATTATTTTTTTTTTTATTTTTTTTTTTTTTTTTTTTTTTTTTTTATTTTGTTGTTGTTTCAATTCGCAAAGCGGCTGCATTGCAACAAGTTCGTGAGTTTTGTATTGAAACTCCCATGGAAATTGTTCCATTGCATGTCGATATTCTCTCTCATTAAAATGCTTCCCATTTAAAATTGTATATGCACCATGCGACAAAACTGAAAGATTAGTTTGTTTTTGTTTGATTGTTGCCTAATTCGCATGCACATTCATTTTGTATTATGTTTGTTTGTTTTTTCGTAAGCATTTTTTCTTTTGTTTTGTTTTTTTTTTTTTTGTGTTTGGTGTGAGAATTTGACAATCGACCGATTATTCTTACTGATAAAATAATTTTCCCTTGAATTTGAACCCTGTCACGCAGCTTGATTTGCCTCAGTATTAATCCAAAAAAAATGTTTTCCGCTTTTCATAAAGCATTCCGTTTAATTAATTGCCTCATTTCTTTTTATATTTTCCATAAAACTCGTTAATTTGCTCATAATTAATACCGATCGCATCGAGAATACCAGTCGAACTAATATTATTCAATTTCTTATCGGCCAATTTGGTGCCTGTTAACAATGTCACCATATTTGGTTTTGCCATCGATTCATCCAAAATATTTTCACCATTTGATGTATGAGTGTCATTTATGTAGTTACAGAATTGAGCAATATGCACGAATGTAGATGCCTCACGATCTGAAAATTGAAGAAAAAGAAAACAAAATTATTATTATCAACGTTAAAATAAAAGAGAAGAGAAGAAAGAAAAATTCGCTTCAAAATACCTAATTTTTTCGGAATTTTAATCAAATTAAACGGTTTAGTTTCATTGTTACGTTGCAAGCGAATAAATCTGCTGCCATTGGTGAATTCACGTTCGAGCCATCGAATTGTGTTTCGTACACCATCTGATGTTTTCTTCAGGTCATCCAATTCAGCAAGGACTAAAAAGGTCAAATGAAATGACATTTAGATTATTATGAAAAATTTTCCATAAACTATTTAATTTTTCTTACCAGCACTCGGTATTAGAACGACGAATTTCTTCGCTTTCACCAATTTCTTAACAATTTCCAAATGGTTTGATAATACAATTGTGTCGATCACCAAATATGGTGTGAAAATATTTTTCGATGTTTTAGCTTCGAGCACTTCAATTTCATGTTTTAACCACAATTTGCCCATTAATTGATGTTTATCAGCGGCCGATGTAGAATTGATTTTTTCACTATTTCCAGCTGATGACGATTGATTATTTTGTTGGCGATTTTTCAAGTAGCCTTTTTTCAAATTGGGTTTTTTCTCATCATCACCAAGATGAATATCGTCAGTGCTGCTGGCTCTAGTCGGCACTTGTTCACCATTACGTGATAAAACACACATTTCCGTTCTTTTATTCCGCCCATTTCGACTGCGATTACGTAAACGTCGTTTGTTGCGTCGTTCACGTTTTCGGTTTTTCTTTTCTGTAGAACTTTGCTTTCTCGGAATGGTTTTGATGAAGTTTCTTGTACGCGAACAAAAGTTGTAATTAAATTTTTTCATCTTGCATAGTGAAAAACCAAAATCAACGAATAAGAAAATGCGTAAAATTGTCTCTTCGTTTTCGCTAATTTTAAGTTTCAATGGAAGTGTCCAGTCAATATGCCGTTGACACATATCAAGTACTGAGAATTCTTTTAGCAAAACATCCTCTTTTAACGGAACCGTATGACGTATGTCAAACAATGAACGCAAATTTTCACGTACATTTTCCGTTTCGATGTGTGATCGCTCAAAGTATACTTTTCGTGTAAAAATGTCAATGTTCATGGCATTCAGAAGACTGAAAATTTTATCGATAAATTCTGGATTTGTTGTGAAACAGTTCACAATAATTGCATTATTGCTGCGTAACCAATCGAATAAAAGTTTTAGAGCAATAATTGTGTTGTCATGTTGTGCAAATTCAATTATAATATTCGGATCGATTTTGTTGTATTTTTGCTTGAAACGAAGCTTTTCAGGTGCCGCAGTGGCGCCAGCATTTGAACTTGATTCACCATTACACAATGTATTCTCAACATTATCGATTAAATTGAATTTAAATTCAAATGGATTCATCATTGTTGATGGCTGATCGAATGTGAAATTATCCTGTTCGTTTTTGATTTCTTCGTCGATCAATTGAATTTGCTTGAAACTGTTCATGAAATCGCCGAAAATGTTCTTTTCATAATTGTTCGGTTCAGTTGAACTCTTTGCAATCTCTTCAACACCATTCGATGGATAAATAATTTCCTCATCTTCGATAATTACATCCTCGTCATCATCATCATCATCGTCTTTAAAATTGGCATTGTTGATGTGATTCACTTGACCGTTCACCACGTCCTATTCAAATGAAAAGAAAATTATTAAAAAATCCGAAATTCCGAAATTTTCGAATTTAAAAAAAAAAAAAAAAGAAAAAGAAGAAATTGTACCTTCAAACCATTTTCTTTTTCCACTTGCTCCTCCTCTTCTTCCTCAGTTTCAGACGAACACCACGAGCCGCCATTTTCCCCAACACTTTCTTCATCGGTGCTAAAATCAGTATCCATTTCACATTCACTGTCTTCAAAATACGATAAATCACTATTCGATTGTTGTGAAACAATTCGACGACGTCGACGACGTAAATTTCCACGTCGTTTTAGATTTCTTGTTTGTGAGGACATTGGTGTTGATTTACCGGCATCTGATTCACGTTCACGGCCACTGCTGTTTGTGGCCATATCATCATGACCATTCAAGCTAAATTTGCGTCCATTTTTTAAAATGAGTGACTCATCGGACAGTTTGTTAATTGTCAATTTTCCATTTAAATGACCTTTAAAACTGGATGCGTCATTGCTTTCGTCATTGGTGTGTGAAGCAGACGATCCAATTGATTCCAAATAACGTTTATGTTTTTCGCGTGCACCACGAACCGTTTTTTCAAATTCTTCAAATTGTTTGTAATATTTTGTTTGAAATTTTTCATTTTGTGCTTCACGATTTGCAATATATGCGGTAAGTTTTGTTGAACATGCACTAACAAGTTCCGAACATAATGCCACCAAAAATGCATTTAAACTATGAATTTTATTCGAACCAATTGTTTTGAGTTTAATTAAACAGAAAAAAAACATGGCAATCATTTTGTAAAGAATATCGCCAGACAATTCAATACGATTCGATTGGAGCATTTTTCGAAAATCAAGCAGCATGCATTGACACAACGAATTAAAATCATTGATTTCCTTATCATAGAAAAATACATCGACCACCAATAGATAACGTGCAATAAAATCACGTTGTCCAATCGTATCGGTTTTTTCATTTGCAGCTTCAGTTCGTTCCAAATAGCTGGCATTATTTTGAAATAAAACAATCACACGATTGTCACTCAATAAAAATGGTACCGGGCATGTCAACGAATACAAATAATGATAAATTGAATCCAAATTGTAATTGATGCCAGCCAATAATGTTCCCAATTGATTTTGTGCCATGCCCGTTTTTGGATTCAACTTAAATGCTTCGAAATAATAATTGGCTGCAAAATCCTGTGCATGAAAAATATTTTAAAAAGAAAAAAACAAAAGAGAAAAATTCAATTAAATATTTTCGAAAATTCCAATGAAAATAGAAGAAAAAAGCGAAAAATTCATGGCCTACCTTACTGATTTTTGGCATGGTAAAATCAAAATCGATAAAATATCGATGTAAATCACCCAATGAAATGAGCAATGAATGAATTGTTTCCATTGCATATTTTGTGACTTCATCTTGTGATCGATTTTTATTGTGGCAAATGCTGTTTTGGCTTGCCACTGCCGTATACAGGTTTTTTTCGCACGTATCCAGAAACGAAAAGTCCACCACATCACGCAAATCCAAGCTAAATTTGCGCTCCAAATTAACGATAATCAGTTTAAAATGCGAAATACCCTCAATGATCAAATTGCTGATTTGTTCTTCCGCTTGTTTGTTATTCACTTGATTTTTCTTCCACAAACGTTTGGCTAGCGAAATTAAATCATAATAACCTTTGAACCACAGGATTTCACGACATTTTCGACCAATGACTTCAAACTCCGTTTGATAAATTAATGCTGTACTCTGTTCAACGATCGAGTTGCGAAGTGTTTCGATGCGACTGTTGAAAATACCATCAATTGTGTTAATTTTCTGCTTCTCCTGTTCGAACTGCTTCAGCAAATTGTAAACGCATCTGAAATGGAACGAAAATGACAATGTCAGAAAAAGAGAGCATTTTGCGAACGAATACAACGAAAGATGCGTTGCAAAAAATACAAAAAAAAAAAAAGAAAAAAATACGCAAGCAACATTGTATTTATCAACAGTTCGCATGAAAAACTCAATAAAATAATCCAGATTAAACTGGTTGAATGAGGTTGGCCATACGCAAAACAACGAAAAATTGTTTTTTTTAATATCGCTAACGATTTGACATCTGTTACGTGTATTTCAACAAAATATACTCAGGTTTATTTTTAATACGATGAGTTTTACTGCACAATCTAAATATGATTTATGTCGTAGGAATAGCACAACAACAAAAATCAGAACGAATTAAGAAAAGAAAAATCCGAAATATAATTAGAATATGTGAAGTACATACGTGATTATGATTCGATTATTTAGTTCGGTCATCGCTTTTGTTCGGACCGAGATTGTGCCTGAATTGTTTTTGGTTTAAATAAAGGAAATGCGGTTTTTTGTGAACCAAAGCGGTTTTAAAATTGACCATTCGGTCATAAATAATGTGTGTTGCACCCAATTTTGAAATCACGTTAGCAACAATGTAATCAATATATATACATATATAAATAATTGAATTGTGACTATTTTTGCTCGGGCTTGTTGTTTATTTTACTATTTCGTCACTTGGCCAACTATTTTCAAATGGGTAATCAGTGTTTTTTTTTTTTTGCTTTTCACTCAATCGTCATTTGAACGAACGTTCGCTTCGTTTGATGAAAAATCTTATTTGAAAAGCATGCGATGCGAGATTTTGAGTGTTGATACAAACAAAGCGAAAAACAAAAACAATACAAAAAGATGTTTTCAAATAAAATACGTGGTGGTGAGCACGTCACAAACTCGTTGTGTACACAATACGGAATGAACAAAATTATCATTTCTTTTTCTTTTTTTTTTTAAATTTCATACGCAAAATAATAAACAAAAAAACATTTTCATGAAAAATTTTCATTTTAAAATCGAAAAAAAAGGAACATTTTCATTTTGCATACGCAAACAAAACGAACTAGAGGGAGAATGAAAAAAAATTTCTAAACAAAATTATTCCAAAGTAAAGTGATTATAAATAGATAGAGATATACGTACTTGTATTGCTGTTTGATGTCACGATCCAAAGTTTGTGCGACCGATGCGAATGGCTTGGCAATTGTTGTTGTTGTTGTTGTTGAATAATCCATCGTCATAATGATTTTTAATTTAAACGGTGCTTTTTCCTAGCTTAGATGTTAAACGGTTTGAACTACATGGATTTGATGATCAAAAACACAACGTTGATTGGTTGACAAAAATCGCTGTTATTCGCCTCCGTTGTTGAAAATGGTTATTATTGCAGTTGTTTAAACTCTTTGACAATTCTCTTCGAAAAAAAAAAAAAAAATTTTTTTTGCTCCTTCTTCGTTTTTTTTTCTCCTGCTTCGTAACAAATTTCCTTTTACTTTTCTTTTCTTCGTTAAAAAGCCTTGAAATTTTTTTATTTTCTTCTTTATACCACCGAAAAAATACGGTAATTTTTCTCTGCTTCTCTTTCACTCTCTTTCTTTCTCACTTTCGGTGTAATTTATTCCGTGGAAATTTTTTTTCTTTTGAATTTTTGTTGTTGTATGGTCTGCGATGGTTCAATGCATGGCCCTTGAAAGTTTCCGTCAAGATTTCGACACTAAAAACGCATTTTGTACGATAGTTTTAGTTGTTTTTGTAAAAATTGCATGCATATTTATTTCATATTCCCAATTTGATGTCATTCCCGTACGATTTCGACGTTTCTGTCTTCCGCACTATTCGTTATTACGTTGATAATTATTTTTTTTTTTTTTTTTTTTTTTTGCAACAAAAATTTTTTCTTCACTTTTATTTTTCAATAACTCACGGCGTGCCAACTATTTTGTTTTGATTCGGAAAAAATTTGTTTTGCAATTTATTAAAAAAAAAAAAAAAAATAAAATAAAATAAGATAATTACGTATCAATGACGAATTACAAATCAGTTTAGACGAGAAATAATACAATATAATATAATGAAATAGCTGGTTAATTATTCACCTCGCCTGTGTGTGACTTTTTTTAACACTTCCCATACGCACAACTTGTGAAATTGCTTGCATCAGACTGAAATGACAATACGAAAGAATGTGATAAAACAAGAATCCGCCACTGAAATACAAACTTGTTCAGCATGAAGTTTGCGACGAGAATTTGCTAGACTCATTTGACATTTACGAAATTGACATTTTAACTAACTTCATTCTGATTTACATGTAAAATGTAAACATCAATACGAAATGAAAACAAATGTTTTATTTAAAAGTTTTTCCATGAATTTGCAATGAATTTAAATTGTCATTTGAAATAAAAATTATAAATAATATAATTTTATTTTATTTTTTTTTTTTTTAGGAAAAAATTGAACAATAATTCAGCAAAAATTCACTTTGATCGAAACATTTTTTGCATTCAAACTGTTTTCGTTGAATGTATACAGTGTTGCCAACGATTTGCAAGCATCGTCTGAATAGGAGAAAAAAAAAGGCGAAATAGTAAATAAATAATGAAAATCGAAGCATTCATTTGACAGTTTCATATATTTTCACTTTATGCCATTGTTTTCTGTATTGGAGCGAAAGTATTCGATCAAATCAAACTGAAAATTCTTTTGCTCAGCAAATTTTTGTGTACAATTTTTGCAAATGATTTTTTTAACATAAATATTACAGTTTAAAAAATTAGATTTTTTTTTTTTTATTTACATTTATTTCTATTTTCAATTGGTGATAATTAATCATCGAATTTCAAATGAAATGACTTCTGCATTGTATCTTGAGCATTATTTAGATGGTATGCAATTTTCATTTTTATTGTTGTTGTTGTTGTTGTTGTTGTTGTTCGTCATCGTTGTAGTGTAATTTTTACTTTGCTTTGTTTTGAATTTATAGTGAATGAAAATTGAAATAATTGTGTTGGAAATGAAATTTCTTTGATTGAAATCTCAATTGTAATTGTTTTTTATTTTTAGGTTTGGAACATCTACCAAATGAATTACAACGTAATTTTACGTTAATGCGTGAATTAGATTCACGAGCACAAACGCTCATGAAAAATATTGATGAGAAAGCCGATGAATTTATGAAAACATTGGTAAAAGATAAAGAATCCATTCCGGAGGAAGTGCGCAAAGAGAAATTAAAAGCCATTCAGGATATGTTTAATAAAGCAAAAGAATATGGTGATGATAAAGTACAATTGGCAATACAAACATATGAATTGGTGGATAAACATATAAGAAGACTTGATTCGGATCTTGCACGTTTTGAGGGTGAAATTCAAGAGAAAACATTACCTACAGCTAAAACCACTAAAACAGAAGAACCTACACCCAAACGTAAAATATATCGATTTGTTTCATTGACAATTTTCATAGAACCAGTGCTGTGTTATTAATAAAAAAAAAATTGTTTGTTTATTTCGTAGGCGGTCGTAAGCGTATTAAGGACACCAAAGTTCCGGTGAATAAGAAAAAACGTCCAGTACCAACAGCTGTGTCTTCAGAAGATGAGGTACACACTGAAACAGTTAAAACACCGAAAGCGAAAAAGCCGAAGGTAATTCAAGAAAAAGAGACACGCAAAACTCAAAAGGTAAATCATCATCATCATCATCATTTCTATTCATCACTAATTTCAATTTGAACAAAGAAAAAATACATTTTTTTTTTTTTTTACTTTGAAAATCAATTTACTCAAGTATTTAGCAAATTTTCAGTTTATTGTATTATATTATTGACGATACATATGAATGAACCATAAGTATTATTAGATTCAAATATTATTTTCACATCATAATTGATTAATTTGTTTTATGTTTCATGACATTTTGTGCATTGCTTATTGTTAACAATCGTTAAATCATTGACATCCACAAAATCCATTCACAATTTATTTGTTTTACAAGTGCATTGTTCATAATCCATAATCCATATGATCGTTAATATTCATGCTTTGCATTCACAATCATATACTATTTGGAAATAAGTTGAATCTTTGTTTTAATGCCATTTTTGATATTCATTTGGAATACAGAAAGTGGCCGAACCAGAAGAGCCAAAAACAGAGACAACTGGCCATACAACACCGCATCCGAGTGACGTTCTTGATATGCCGGTCGATCCAAATGAACCGACTTACTGTGTGTGCCAGCAAGTATCATACGGAGAGATGATTGGGTGCGATAATACAGAGGTATTAAACATGAATTAACTTTTAACTTTAATAAAAATCAATAGACAATTTTAAATTTCAATTTTGATCACATTTTGATTTTCATTGCAGTGTCCGATTGAATGGTTTCACTTTGCTTGTGTTGGCTTAACAACAAAACCGAAAGGGAAATGGTTTTGTCCGAAGTGTTCACAGGATCGCAAGAAAAAATAAACATGATGCACTGCCACACATATGTACATCATACACACACACATCTCCCACATGCGTCCCCACATTGAAATTGAGCATTTTATTTTATTTACATCACACATTACATACACATTCATACAAAGCAAAAGAGAAAACAAAAACATTATCATTTTTCGCTTTATAATTTGTCAAACGTATTTTTATGTGACATGTTTTAACATAGACAAATGTTACAATATTTGAAACCAGTTACACAAAAAGCGACCCCGTGTGGAAATAAAATGACTGACTATTTTGGCACCTTAGCCGGCTGGCCAGCCAGCCAGTCAGTTATTCACTTTATTTCCACACGGGACATTTTCGCTGGCAACCCTCAATTTGTATTACATTTCATTTTTTTCACTATCGTTTGTTTAGTCCTTTTGTTTATTTAAATTAACGATCAAAAGTGCTGGAATTGAAAATAGTGAAACCATTTTCAATATTCAATTTAAATATTGTCACAATATTATTGTAATAGTTTTTAGATTTATATTTTTTACCCGAATTAGTATCTAAAAAAGCTCTCGTTCTCCTTAGGAATAATTTTTAAGAATCAAAAAAAAAAAAAAAAAAAAAAAACATACAGACATAGCGAAAAAAAACCATTCATCGATTATTATCGGTGATTTGACACAAATCATAAACACATAATTAATAAAAGATGAGGACACACAATTTATGAACACACTAACAGATTCTATTTACTTACTAAAATGAATCATTATAATAAAATATTATTATTTACACATATATTGATATTCGATAATTTAATTCAAATAAATTCCATTGAAAATATTGCAACAAAAGTCTCTTAGTTCATTTAATTTTTTTTTTTTTTCATCTTTTTTTCGTATGCAAAAATTTATTTATTTATATAAATCATTCTCAGCGGTGTTTGACACTGTATAACCGTAATCCAAAGGAATTCATGCGTCGATACATCACAATGGATGAGACTTGGATCCATCACTATACACCAGAATCAAATCGGCAGTCTGCTGTGTGGGTAGAACGTGGCGGAAAGCCTCAGAAGCGAGTGAAACAAAGTCAATGGGCCGGAAAGGTTTTAGCCAGTATTTTTTGGGATGCGCATGGAATAATTTATTTATTTATTTATTTATTACGAAACATAAATTTATGTCAATATGTATTCACTAGCAAGCTAGTAAACATGCTGCTCAAAGACCCAATGCGACAAAAATTCCGCCCATGGTACGACTTTAGCAAAGAGAATACAATCAGGGGTGGGATGGTCCGGAAAACCATGGTAAAACCGGCCTGCCTCTGGAGAGTCAGGGGAAATACAATAATAATTTCACTTAAAATTAAATTACGTTAACAATGATAAATGAAAAAAAAAGAAAATAACAAAAAAAAGTAAAAATAAAGTGAAATAATTATGATAGATTATCTTGAGAAGGGTAAAACAGTCAACAAAGAATATTATATGGCCTTACTTGACCGTTTGAATGACGAAATCAAGAAAAAACGACCTCATTTGGCAAAGAAAAAATTCCGTTTCACCAAGACAATGGCACCAGCACACAAAGCCGCCGTTACGATCGAAAAATTCGATTTGCTGCCACATCCACCGTATTCACCAGATTTGGCTCCGAGTAATTACTACCACTTCTCAAACTTGAAAAAATGGCTTGCCGGTAAGAAATTTCACTCGAACGAAGATGTCGAATGGAAAACTGATGCCTATTTTTGGTCACTTGACAAAAATCATTATTCGAAAGGCATCGAAATGTTGAAAGATCGTTGGAACAAGTGTATTGAACTCGATGGGGACTATATTGAATAACAAAAATCATTTTTGCTAAAAAAATTGTATTTTTCGTTATTAGGCCAAAGACATTTTGAACGATCTAGTATTAATTTCAAGCATATTTTTAACACTTTTTATCATTGTTGCTATTTTTATATATTTATATATAAGTTAAGTAAGTAATGAATGCTGTTTAATTGTAATAAAAAAGTGAATGCAATTGAAATTAAAAATATGGTTTCACAAAAATTTGCATGCAATGGGAAAAATTCGAAGCTGGGAAAATGGGTGCCACATCAATTGAACGAAAATCAACTCAGAGCAAGAATCGAAACATGCAAAAAAACACCTTGCTGAGCACAAAAAACGTAGGTTTTGAGTCAAATTGTTACTGGCGATGAAAAATGGACAAATTCCGACAATCCCAAGCGTAAAGCAGCGTATATTGATCCAGGCCAACCAGTACCTTCGCAGTCAAAACGAGAAATTCATTGCCAGAAGGTTATGCTGTGCATTTGGTGGGATCAGGAAGGTGTCGTGTATTATGAGCTGCTGAAACCTGGCCAAACGGTTGATGTTAAGTGCTACGAACAACAATTGATCAAAATGGAGCAAGCATTGAAGGTGAAACATCCACAAATAGCGACTAAACAAGACAAAGTTTTTTTTCACGATGATAATGCCAAGCCACATCGTGCAAAGATCGTTAAAAAAAAGAAAAAAGACTTCGGTTGGGATCAGCTTGATCAACCCGCGTACTCTCCAGACCTTGCCCCTTCGGACTACTATTTGTTCCGATCGATGCAAATTGACCTGGCCAATGTACGCTTTAAAAACTTTGAAGAAATACAAAAATGGGTCGCTGACTTGATAGCTTCAAAAGATAAGGAATTCTTTCGACGCGGAATCCACAAACTTCCCGAAAGATGGCGTGAAGTCATAGCTAACGATGGAGAATACATTGGTTGAAGTGCTCATTCATTTAGTTATGAAATAAAATTTTCTTTTCACCGAAAAAATCGACATTTTCTTTGCATACACCCAATATTTCGAATAGGTTTTGTTTATATCGAAAATTCCTATTATTCAAATACAACCGAGCTATTGTTCAGTTGTTTTTCTCAGAAAATGAAGCAGTGTTGAAGTCGCTTCAAAAAAGAAATTCATTGTCTCTTACGCCATCTCTAGTCGAGTACGGTGTGAATTTAAATTAATATCAAACAAAATTGAGAAAGTGGACTTCTATGCCGTGGGCAAGTACATCAACGATAGAATAATGGACTACGGCATAAGTCGTGCGACGTTACGTTGGAAGTGATCTCTATCATTTATACACTGAATAGCACATACACCATTACGGAATGCAAACGACAAAACGTATCTTTTTGCCGTTTCCGTTGATATAGACAATGTACAATGATAAATCGCTTTCATGCAAGAAATTCATACGTTAATAAATCGTATAGATGGCGTCAGGTGTGTAGAATTTGAACGAACAGGAACAGATCGCATTTATGAACCAGTTGAATTAATTGAACAACGTTCAGAAACATTTTGTATGTTCATGTTCGTTCGAGTTCGGTTCATGTTGTTCAAATTTGAATATATTGTGTTCATATAGGCTCATGCCTATGCTGGACTTTTCGCATGTATGCTTGCCACAATATATCACTACATCATTCTTTTCTATGGTGGAATGATGGAAAAACTGACTGAAGCTGAATCGATTCATTTGGATTGATAACATCAACATATATATGCAGCTTAAATAAATAAAAATAAACACTTTCATGTAAATTATCACAAAAATTCCTTCCATTTTCCAAATAAAAAATTAAATTATTACAAAAGATACAATTGTGATATAACATTGTGGAAAAATATTCAAGAGAGAGGTGAGAGAGAGAGAGAGAGAGTATGAAAACACACACACACGCATGGAACACGCAGTGGGTGAATTTAAAAACCGGTATGCCAAGAATCGGCTTTTTCATACTACTCATCAACCTAGTGGTGCATTCATGGTCCCCTTGAATTGTCGGCCGAGACTGAAGACCTTCTTTTTACTCTTCACATTAGGTCTTCGAGCCCTAAACCGACCCCCGTCCCCCCTTAAGTCAGCGAGCGTTCACTACAATGTTCATCAACCAGAAAGCTTCAAGGACTTTAAACCAGAATATTTTCGGATCATTTGAAATTTAAATAAAAAAAATATGTTTTCATCTGGAATTTACTTATGATAGATTTCGAAATGTTCGAAACAACTTTTATCTTCTTTTTGGTTTTATTCTTCTTTTATGAATATCAAATTCACCAAATAGTATTATTGATATATCATTGTTCATGCAAACCCTTGTGACTTATTTCGCCTAAAGAATTATGCAGAAAAAAAAAATTTTAATTCGAGAGAGCACAAGGTCACGGAAATTGAATGCAGAGATCACAAGGACACGGAAATTAAGCGGAAAAATCAAAGAGCTAATTGAAGTGTCAGAGGCTTATCTGAATACTTACTAAATATATCGTTATTTATGATTGGCAACATGAGTCTTCAACTTACCATAACGTTGATGTTAAATTGAAATTTTTTTTTTTACTGTAAACAACAACATTTGGTTCAGTTTCACAAACCATTTCAAAATTCTATAGCTAAAACATATGTGAAATGAAAGTGAAAAGAAAATACTTCAAAGTGTTTATTATTGTTGCATTTTGCTTTAATATAAAAATGAACGCAATACAGACATATACAATTAAGAATTTTCTTTCTTTTTTTTATATGGAAATAATTTATGAAATAATTTTCTCTTCATTTTTCTTTTTCTTTTTCTTTTTCTCATTTCTCTATTGTCATCAAAATCTACATAGAAAAAATGAAGGTGTGCATTTCAAAATGAAACATTTGTTTTATTATAAGATTCCGAACGTTCAATTTGTAATAATGGATATTTAATTTGTATCAAATGTTCTTTAATTGGTAAAAAGATTAAATGATCTAAATAAACTGTTAATTTGCATGGATTAGTTAATTTTTCGCGTTCTTTATTCAGTTTTGCAAGATTAATATTTGTGTCATCGGTACGAACACATGTCAGAAAGATGCGTTGCAATT
Source organism: Resseliella maxima (assembly GCA_029041755.1). Taxonomy (NCBI): domain Eukaryota; kingdom Metazoa; phylum Arthropoda; class Insecta; order Diptera; family Cecidomyiidae; genus Resseliella; species Resseliella maxima. The sequence continues at coordinate 86,501 of JAQOWM010000293.1, read as the reverse complement.
TCGATGAATTCTGAATAAATGGATAAATCGTATCATATGTATCAATAATCAATTGAATCTCTTCTAAATTTGATAAACCTCGTGACAATTTATCGGCATATTCAACTTTATTAATTGTATAAAGATGTAAACTTTTCAATAGATGAAATGTGGCCAATGCTGTGACAACATCATCACCATCAATTTCCTCTGAACTCATATCAATTCCATGTAATCCATGTAATGTTTGTAATTCTGTTAAAAAATCAATACAAACGGAACAATGCCACAATCGTATAAATAATCGCTTATAATTTCCATTTTGATGTAATAAATTGATTTTTTCACACAATTCGCTCATTTTAAGTTTTTGCAATTGATAAACTTTGCCACTTGTATATTCATCGAATACTTTATGAAATCTGGCCAAACCACGTACACCCGATTCTTTAAATGCTAATAATAGCTCATCAAGTTTTACATCTGCTTCAGCAATCACTTGTGTAACTAAATTTGCGTTCATGTCACGCGACAAAAACGTTTTAATTGTTTTATTCCGTCGAAAGAATTCAATTAAACGTTTTGGATATTCTTTTCGTATATCATCGACTTGTAATAATTCCAAATGCCGGTATGTATGTTGTAACCATTGATTTTTCAATCCACGTTTATCCATATCCTCCAATATGAATCCTTTTAAATGTAATCGCTTTAATTGTTTGCAATATTGTAATATTGTATTATGAAGTTCATCTTTAACCATGCAATCATCAATTGATAATGTTTCAACTGTTTCCAAACGTTCACGTAAATAATCAACATGCTCATCCAGTAATGCTCGCGATGAAATACATAATGATTTCAATTGTTTACATGTGCTTGTTTTTATGCGACGATAAATTTCAATATCTTCACCCGATATGCGGACATCTTTTATAACATGACTAAATGTTCTAGCCCATGCGGTTCTTGGGATTAATACAACACCACTACCCAAATTCCATATATTTATTGCAATATTATTGTATCGTCGCTGAAAATAGCTTATCACCAATAAATGTAAACGTTTACATGTTTTACTCATTGCAGCCAAATCATTTAATCCAATCCATTCGAAAATTGCCTCAAGACAATCATCGTTCAAATCTAAAAATGCAGCTAAATTTTCAACAATTTCCAAACGCTCCACTTTTCGTACACTAATATCCAGTCTTTGTCTTTTATGCTTACTCATTTTTCGTTTCGTTTTTTTTTTTTTTTTTTTTAAACTAATTTCAATGACAAAAAAACCAAAACAAGAACATTTACAACAATTGAAATTTACTCAAACAATGTGATGAGCACTATTTTCGACTTAATGAGCTTGGCGGAGAATGAAAAAAAAAAAAAATTTCTTTCGTGTCAAACTTTTTTTCTCTTTCTTTTTCACTCGCAATAATACAATTGTTATTTCTTTAAAAATAAATTTTCACTTTTTTCAAACAATTGGATTGTACAACTATAAATGACGGACATCAATTTAAGATAAATAAAAAAAATAAAAAAATTAAAATAGTTTTCTTCCACAAATGGGACGAGTGATGTGAATATTTGACCACCGCTTCATTTTGCTGCCAGATGAAAACTAATGTAGCTCATTTAGCAGCAAAATGAAGTGTAAAGACACTTAGCCGCTTTTCGAAACATCAAACCTCGGTTCGTATTTTACGTATCAAACTGAAATATCGATACTTCGTTCCATACTCTCTGTTTGACGCTGTCACCAATCCCTACCCAATGTGTTGTTCATTATTTTGTGCTAGATAAAAACCGCAAGAAACTCATTCAGGAAGTTTGTTATATTTTTTTTCGATAAGATTTCATTGTCTTTTTCATGGAAATTTTGTTTTGAGACATTTCAATATTATTTAATCTCGATTTCTTTTTATACAACATAACGTTTCATTTGTTTGTGAACAACAATTTTTGAATGTATGAATTGTCGATAGCACAGTATTACGTTTACTTATATGTGAGCAAGTCAAAGTGAGCGCCCGTATATTGACATTTTCATTGCAATAATAATAACAAAACTTACAAATACCAACGCAAAATATCGTATAATACAATACCAATGCAAAATTGTTTCTATGAATGATACGATTGCGTATTTTATATGATTAAATCGTAATACTAATAAGAAATTTCAGCTGTGAGCTGCTGCAGTGCAGTGAAAAAGAAACAAAACACGACAAATCGTCAACAAAACAAGTAAACTTGATTTGTATACGACAAAACGAGAGAGCGAGAGAGAGAGAAAGAAAATAGTAACGAGAGACAAGTAAAACGAAAAAATATTAATGAAAAAGTAAACTATGAGGCAAAGGTTGAAAACGGATGAATTATAAATATTTCGTTGTTACATCGACTCTATCTGGGCCTTTGTTTAGTTATTCTCGGTGTTTTGTTCGGTTCGTACATTGTCTGTTTTTTCTGTTTTTCTCTCGGTCTGCTTCTGTTGTAATTTGTTGATAAACATTTTTAATGACAGAGAAATAGAGAGAATAACAGGAACGAAAACCTTTATTGATTCAACTGTTTTCTTTTATTTATTGTGAATTACAATCAATTTTGAATAAAATTCATTGACAAATAAAACGAGAAAAGCAGAGAAAAGGGAAAAAATTGTGGTGAAATTAGAAATAGGATGGTCACATCCTATCAAAATTATTAATAAATAGCTTGAAAATCACACGAAAATGTAAGTCAAAATTAATGATCTAATTATATTCAATGCAGCTGTTGATTTTCATTTTGGTAATAGACAGATTGTTGTGTAATTCATTTAAAATCATTTGATTTGGGTTGGTCATTTTTTCTTCTTTTCTTGTTAACTTTCTTTCACTCATTTTAATAATTCATGTGTGATTTTTATTTTCATGAAACTTATGTCGCACTCAATCACGCCAATGTAGTTTGAACATTAAAAGTTCGACCTCATTTTATGTGAAACACTTATCGCCACTTTATAATACACACATATCAGATGTGGTCTATTCTATTGAATTTTATTAACATGTTATTTATACTTTTAATACATGCAATTTGCAAATGAATTTTTGAAAATATCAAAATAAACCTTGTCCACAAATTAAAAGTTGTTATTTAGTATTTCAAGAAAGATTGTTATCGAAATTCAGAAGGTAAAGTGAGAACGCGATAAGATTTCGATAAGTTTAGCAAAAATTTTGTGGCTAGAGCAAATAGTTACGAAGTTTCCAATACGTCATTTTTTTTTTAATGCATTAAAATTGTTAAAGTTAAAGTTTAAAGATCAATACTCCAGAATACAAGTATCTTTTGCTTTAGCCTTTGTTAAGACTGTGTTTTATATATACACGCTTGTCAACCACATAAAACATGTAACGAAACATGAATTTTTATTTAGACACACAGTCTTCTCTTTAATAATATTTTATTTTTCTATTCAGTTTACTTAGAGCGCTTATTCAAGAAACATTTCGTTCTTTGCATTTACATTGACATTTAAATAAAGAGAATAAAATTCAAATTAAACTTGAAATAAAATTAAATAAAAATTGTGTCAATTTAGTAAATGTCCGTCAATTTTTTTTCTTTGTTATAAAACAGTGATCGAATATGTGGGAGCAATATGGAAAGCCAGGCACTTCACCGATTGATTGGTGTGAAGGAAATTACCAAGTTTCAGCAAATATTGCTGAATTCGTAAACACGGTGAGTAATTAAAAAAAAAAAAAAAAAAAAAAAAAAAAAATTGCAATTGTATTGATTGTAAGAATAACAACAAAGAAAATCGTCTTTCATTGTTATCACATCGCAGACAACAAAGACAAAATGCATTTGTATGTAGTTTGCGTTTCGAAAAATGTGTCATGATTACGTGCAATATTTGTATTAGGCGAATTGCGTATAAGTCATCAGAACTGATTCTTAAACAAAGAAAAAAAAAAAAAATAAATTCAAAAACAAAGAACTCTCCAATGAGGTATTCGTTTTTAATACGCAATTCGCGGTTTGAAAACGGTTTCCGTTTTAGCTAGTTTCATGTTGTCAACAGATAAGACGCACGATTAATCGAAGTGAATAGAAAAACACATGGATGTTCACATAAACTATACTAGCCTTGCTTCGAAAATGAATAACGATTATCACTATTAAATACGTGCACGATCTATTTTTAGACGCATATAAATACGTTTCACTTATGATTCATGTCAAAATTTCAATAAATTCAATAATAACCATCACAATTACATTAATTTATCGATAATATCAAATGCACTTCACGGTGTATGAAAAGTATTTTATGGTTTTATTGTCATTTAATTTTGTGCTTATCATCAATTCATCAAATGAATATAAAATATTTACTAAATATTATTTACTGTGAATCTGTTGCAAAAGATAAAAAAAAAAGAAAAAAACACTAATAATATTTGTTGTTTTATTATTGTGTGTCGTTTCAGTTGAGCAATTTTTTATTTTTGTTATTTCCACCAATTTTGATTCACTTATTTCGAGATTATGGTCATTTTGTAAATCCGGGCATTCATGTGGTTTGGGTGCTGTTGATTATTGTCGGTTTAAGTTCAGCGTATTTTCATGCAACGCTTAGCCTATTTGGTCAATTGCTTGATGAGCTAGCAATTTTATGGGTTTGTGCGGCTGCCTTTTCGTTATTCTTTCCAAAAAAATTCTTTCCACGATTTTTTAATGGAAACCGGTAATTTACATTTTATCTTCATTTTTTTTTTTTTTTTTCCTCAAACTTAAAATCGATATTTACTTTTCTGACATTTTCTAATATTTTTCACTTCTTTTTTTTATCTTTTCGTCTGCCTATTTGTTTTTTTTTTTTGTCTCTTTTTTTTCCATTTCCAATTTGATAGAAAATTATTTGGTCTAACAATAGGTGTGTGCGCTGCCATATGTACAGGTTTAACATTTTGGGAGCCGGCTGTTAATGCTTTTGCGCTTATGAGTTTGGTCATACCAACATTTGCACTGTTGTGTTCAGCAATAAAACAGTATGTATAAACATTTCATTTACTCCACACGATATTATATAAAAAAAAAACCGCAATTTTGACTCGAGCAAAAAAAAAAAAAAAATCAAATATTTTGTTTGGTTTGTATTGATTTTCTTTTTTGTGTGTGCTTTTCTTTCTTTCTTCTTTCCTTTTTTCTGCAGGGAGCGTACATTACGTGTGTATAGGCTTGGAATGCGTACAGCGATTGTAATGACCTTGGCCATAACATGTTGGTTGCTTGATAAATTTTTCTGTGATACCGTGCTTGGAGAGAAATTCCCATATTTGCATGCCATGTGGCACATTTTAATTTTCATATCATCATATACTGCATGCGTTTTATTTGCATATTATGCTGTTAAAGAGGAATATGCCAATCGTATACCTGATCTCCGTTATTGGCCAGTCAATGAATTTGAACTTGGAATACCATTTGTATCAATCAAATGTTTTTACAATGATGAAAAGCGAAATATTTAACTCGAATCTTCGACACATAGCAGTGAGCATGTGTGAATTGAGTAAAATGAAAACAATAAGGACGAATAAATAAGGAAAAAAGAAAAAGAAAAAAAATTAGTTCATGATTTGTTAAAAGGGAAGGGAAATAGGAAAAGCAAAATCGAACTATGTACGAAGAGATACAGAAAGGAAAGAAATGAAAACGAAAGGATGAACAAATCAAATCTAGAGAGAGTTAAAGAAAAGAAAAGACATGTCGATATTCATATATAGTTTTTAATTTTGTAGTTTATAAATGGCTTTCAAAGACATATTGGTGATAAAGATTCACGATAAAACATTTCGATTAATTAGAAACGTGACTTCAAACGTTGTAATCGTAGATTGTAGCGGGATTGATTTTTTTTTTTCTTTTTTGGACGAATTTTATGTACTAGATGCTAGTAATTTGAAATTAATTTACAGTTTTAAATATATAAAATAATATCCCGGCAAATGTAGTAATTGTTGAAAAATTGTGAATAACACGCGATAGATTTGATTCAATTAATTGATAACATTCAATTTTACAATCTAAATTGCATTTAATGTGTACTTATATCATTTCTGGATAATTAATCCAGACAATATCATAATTGATAGACAACAATTTGACACGAGCGTTATATTACGATATCATTTTCAGAAACAATCACCTGATTTCTGAGCTTCCATAAAATAATATAAAAAACAAACAAATAAAAAAAAAAATGAACAAATAATTAATGCAATAAACCTTACACGAGTTGCCACGATACATTTAAATAGATTATAATAAATATATATATACTCTAGGGATATTAATATTGTAGCACACAATTTTAATTGAAAATATAACGATACAAGTAAATAAGCATATTGTCCTTTATTTTAATTGATATTTGTCGTTGACGTCACGAGATGTTGTCATGGTTTCACTTTCAATATTGATATTCCGCGCAGACCATTTAAATTATTCTTTTTCAAGGTTCCCAAGTGTTCTGTAAACTGTCATCTTTAAAATTCTATTTCAAATGCTAAAATTGGATTTCATATTTTCATGTTTGCTATTTTTGAGTCTTTTATTCTATATGGAGAGTTCTTCCATTATTTATTTATCAATCAAATTGTTCTTTTTCTGGTATTATTCTCGCCTAATTATTCATTTTGTTTATTTATCTCTCTAATAATTATGGTTTATTAGCCTGTGTTTATTAAAAGCATATATAAGCGATCACTAAATAGTGACGTAAAACGATACATATCATATTTTAAGAAAAAAAAAAAACCAACTGCCAAACCAGATAGATAAAATGCCAACGAACTGCACGTTGTTTCTAACGAAACACGTTTTTCATTAATCATTTACTCCATTCACAGTTTTGGATGAATCAATTTTGTCTGATAAAAAACGATGACTAATTCCAGTTATGATTTAATTGAATAGCAACTAAAGTATTCATCTCAACATTTGGGACTTAAAGTATTTCATTTGAATAGATACATACAGTTGCGTTATTGCACGATAGATGGCAGGTAAATAGATGGCATCGTTTCAAAATAACATCTCGCTCTACTTCAAATTTTTTCGCTCTGTCTCTCTCTCTTTCTCTTTCTCTCTCTCTCTCTCTCTCTTTCTCTCTCTCTTTCTCTTCTCTCTCTCTCTCTCTCTCTCTCTCTCTCTCTTTGTTTAATTTGTTTTGTTTTTCTCTAACAAGAGAACCGAAAAGTTTATTAGCTCAACAGATAAGTTTGAGTAACCAATTGTCGATTTTTCCTATTGGGTGAAATCTCAAATAGCACAGAAGTGAACAATTGAAAGGAGACAGAAGAATCGAGCTATAAAAAGAGAAAAAATAGAAAATGTAAAAGGTAAATAGCAATAGTAAAACTTCAAAATGGAGATGAACGAATGAAAAGATTTACAACTAGGAATAAAAGTTTCAAACCAACAGAATTGGGACAAAGTGAATAAGTCAGCTCGTAACTGGCTAAAATGAATTCAAGATGAATATTCATTCATTTTGCAAATAAACAAAAAAAAAAAAGAGAAAAAAAAAACTGACAACAATAACAACAGCTGAACCCATGCATGAACCAAAATCATTGCAATTTATGTAACTGCCGGGTCAATTTCTCGCAATAAATGATTTACTAGTAAATCTCAGTGTCTGTGTAATCAAACAATGTTAGATGTTTATGGACCAAGTGTAAAGTTTCTACTTTGGAAAATGAAATAATTTCAACCACACCAAGCAAACCAGCAAGTGAATTTATTTTGCGTCACAAAAGCATTTTTTATATTTCCGTATTGCTTTGATTTGTGATGCTTGTCTGAAGTAATAAAAATTTTACTATGAAACGTCATAAAAATAACCGTTTTTAGTTTTTTTTTTTTCTCTCTCCCTCTTTCTCTTTCGTTTTGTTGTCTTTATGATGCACTTTCGACGGAAGTCTTTCGTGCACATCGTAACACCACAACTGCTATTGACTAGATACATTTATGAAGTTTTATTTTACTAGATTTTGTGTTCCACTTGATGTGGATCACACGTTTGTATAAAATACGAAATTATGTCAGAGGTGACTGCATTAAAAGAACTTTTTCGTGACATTTTCCTTACTTTTTACTTAGTTTCTTCCTCTTTTTTCTCTTTCTTTGGATAATTCTTTGGATAATAAAAGGAAAAATATGAAGTTACAACTAAAACAAACAAAAAAAGAGAACGTTTAAATTCCAACAACATTTTACCGGAACTCTGACACACCATTTTGATCAAATGATACGGTACACTTGTATTTGTCACATTTCCCAGTGGAATTGCATGCGAAAATTGTTGATATAAGTGACAAAATGTTGGACAAAGAAAAGGAGAAAAAAGGAATGCCAATTGTATTTTGTAGCCAGAGTTGGATGAGGAAATTTCTCCATGGGGATACACGAACCGGATCAATAATTTAGACAGCAAAACATTTTATCAGTTCATTCGCTAACATGGAATTTGTGATGCGTGTCACTGAATTCATAAAACATATCCATGTGTTGATGTATATATTCATGTTTTTCTATTAAAAACTACTGTATCAGCACGTAACTCTGCATTTCAAAGGAGTGTGTAATCAAAAAAAAAAAAAGAACTATATCATTGTTTGTCAACGTGCAAAAACAAGCACATGAAGAGACAACGATGGCATTGCTTGAAAACTACTTATTATTGCAATTTGGTAGACAAACAATGTTGAAAATTTTTCTTGATGCCATCTATATCAATGATTCAGGTTGTCATGGTTGCTTTTTTGTTGGTATCATCGAATGATATGAAAACCATTGCTTTCAAAAGAATGCCAATTTGCTTCCAAAAACACATCCACAAGAGACATTTTATATAAATATTCCGTACACTTACAAAACTTTGATACTAAGAATTGAACTATACAGTTGGTATATGATGGATTTTTACGTAAACGCTTCCAACTAAATTGTCTACAGTCTGGCCAACGAAATCGGTTTTCACAATGAGAAAAAAAAAACGTCAGTGATTTATTTTTTTTTTCTCTTATTTTTTCGTTTTCCTCGGTTGAATTTCTGTTTTTGGCCTTATTACTTGATTCAAACGTTTTTATTTATATATTTTGTGCTTAAATTTGTGCTTATGTCATTGCTTTGACTGCATGTAAAAGCTCGTCTGAAGCGATTTTCGTTCTTTTTTTGTCCTTTATCTTCTTTTTCTTCTTTACCGTCTTATTCGCCTTTTTTTCTTCATCATTTTCTTCTTCTCCTTCATTTTCTACTTCTTCTTCTTCTTCTTTTATCGTTGACATACCGCTGATTTCGAATCTTTAGAAACAGTTAGGCATTTCTTGTCGGTCTGTGCTCGTAAAATGCAATGTGTCACAGCACTTAGACTGCCGCCTATGTGATTGAAAATCCATTGTTTGGTGCTGGTAGTTGATATTTTGGAAACGTTTCACATGCTTTTAGTCATGAGCGTCTATCTCACACAGTCACACACACACACACACAAAAAAGAGCCTAATAATTGTTTACGTGAGTGTCGGTATCGTTTTCAGTACAATCAAGCGATATCATGAATTCCAAATGAATACATAAAATCGAATGTCATGAAATCGAAAATAATTTTGCGACAATGTACATTTGAATTTCTCAATTTTACCGCCATCACTGTATGCTGCAAGCCGTTTTGATAGCCATCGTCGTCGTCGTCGTCGTCATGGGGACTGTATCTAGCATCTCTTAAATTTTTATAGTGTTTACTTTGATAATCAAGTTTAAAAAGGCTTTTTGCACATAATATAAATCGTCTGTTATTTTTACCACCACAATTTTCCACCACAATCCAAGGCTAGACTAACATATTTGCCTTTGTTAAGTGATTTGCATATCACTGTTTGTGAATGCTTTATGTGAATTTTCAAGTAAACAAGTTTTTTTCCCTTGCTTTGAGCTGATGAAGAATGAGATTTTCAAAGAGAGAAGAAAATTTTTTTTTTTTCACTATTATGACGGCTGATGGTGGGTTATCTGTTACTTTGATTGCGATTAGAATATTTCTGACATTTCAATACGGAATCCGTTTAACAAATAAATGAAATGATTTGAATATTTCCATGGAATAGTAAGCGATAGTATTCACTTATTGGTTATTCAACAGACACAGCATTTCATGATCACTATGAATAAATTTCAATATGCGAGACGGTCTCTGCTCATTCCCATCTAAACTCAATCAAAATGAGTCTGCAAAAAAGAAGCCAGAGTTGATATTGTTGCTCTTTATTAGAACCAATAAAGAAATTTATTTCATATCAAGCAAAAAAAAAAAAAAAAAAAAAAAAAAATTCAGCATATTCACACTCAAAAGCATGATGAAAGTTCATAAATATTTGTGTATAGAATTTGGCTTTTTTGGAATGCTTTTATATAGTCGGTATTGCCTACAAGTATTTGTCGGCTTGAATTCTGCCATTCTTTTTGAATACTTTTGATTTTATGCAAGGTTTTGATAATTTAAATGAATGCCAATCAAAATATTCAATTGGTATTGACATGTCTTTACATCAATTGGTTCTTTTTGCCGAGTTTTTGTGGTAATTTTTTGTTTTTTGTTTTTTTTTTTACTTTTTGTTCGCTAAACATATTGTTCAAACATTTCAACAGTCGTTCAACTTGATGTTGATGGTCGTCGTCGCTTGTATTAATAAGCAAAATTTAAGTTCGTTATAACATTGGTGCCGCTGTTGAATCAAAAGCAAAAAAGTACAGATTATAACCTTTGCAATGCACTTAGTCTTTGGGTATAACAAACATGTTTGTAATGAAAAGGAAAAAAAAAAAAATTCGCTTGATGTTGGAAATAATGAACGTCGTTTACTTAGCCAAAAGCAAACAAGCGTAAAAATATCAAACTGAAAACCGCAAGTGAAAAACAGCATAAGAAGACACCACCAACCAAATCGTTTCGTCTGCAACATTAGTCTGTGAAAAACCGTTGTGGGGGACCAACAGAACGAACGAAAAAAAAAAAAACAATGAATACGAAATCAAGAGTCTCGAGATGCCGTCAGCATCAGAAACAGAGTTTACCGATCCCTTTCATTTGTCATGGCTTACGATGAGCAACAAATTCAAATAATTTCTATTTGATACTTTATACACTGTACAAAGCATAGACAATCGGTTTGGCATACGAAAAAAAAAACGGGTTTACATTTCAAACACAAAAAAGAGTTTGGTTTGATGTACTTACAATGGAAAAAAAAGGGACGTTACTGGTTTGCAAAAATTTCATTTTAACACAATTAAAACTCAGCAATCAACAAACACTGTCTACCTGCCTCACTTGTACGGTTTTTCTTTCTGTCAACGGTAATTGCTGTGAGAAGAAATCGTGTTTATACTTTTAGACAAAGTGTGAAATTGTTACCTGGGGGATAAAAGTTAACATCATTCTTTTTTGCATTCCAATCAAACCACCCGGAATTCAAAGTCGGGACATTTCGAAATTTGAACTTTTTTTTAATTTTTTTAATGTTTTTATTGTAATTTTATCTGATGATGCATTCTCACACACTAACACAAACACACACAGAGACTGTCTGTGACAGACGCATACACGGTTGGCGATGCGTATAAAGCAAATCGTAGAACTAAGCAAACGATTTGAAAAATATCGTTTGCCACACACTTTCCAGTCGGTTATTTTAACGATATTTGCATTAGTAAAATGCGAACAAAAATCATTACGATGGAATGCGCTTGATGAACTTGAGCATGTGTTATGCCTATCGGTGGAGTGAAATTTTTGTAACCTATATGTGTCTGTCTCGCTTTCTGTCTCTCCTTCTTCTTCTCCTCCTCCTCCTCCTCCTCCTCCTCCTCCTTAATTCATTCACTTCTACTCTCTAACTATCCCTCCTCTTTCTCTAGCTTTCCTCCATCTTCTTTCTCTTCCTCACTTTACTCTTTTACTTCTCCTTGACAAGGAGTCCTTGTCCTGCTCCCTATCCCTTTTCCTTGTCGCATCCACATTTCCTCTCTCTATATCTCTCGTCCTTATTCGCCCATTCAATATATCTCATACTTTTGCTTGCTCTTTTGAATGAAATCATTTTAATTATGCATAACTAAATATCAACCCATCCAAAATGAAAATAAATAGCATGATGATTGTTTGCCCGGTTAAAACATAATTGTTTGCAATGTTGAAAAATATCATTAAAAGTGTTGGCCATTTATTAAGATAAGGTTGTGCAGTTTGTTATTTGCGGTTTTTGTGTTAACGATTTGTAACCGTTTGAAATTAAAGTATTTGAAAAGGAAAAGTGAACATTTTTATTTGTTCAAAAATCAAGTTGAAAAAAGCATGAAGGCTGAACAAATGGCATATAATCTGCATCAGTAGATAATTTCAAAAGCAGTGAGCACGATTCCGATCTCTAACTTACAAAGTTGTTGTGTTGCTGAAAAGATTTACGTGCGCCCGTAATGGAATTTCGGTAGATTTGAAATTACTTTTTATTTCCTTTATTTACGTACTTTTGCTAATTTTTTTTTTTCTTTTTTTTTTGCCGCACAAATATAAAGCGATCAGAAGCTAAAGTATATCACGTACGTGATAACATTCTATTTACTTGTGAAAAAAAAAATTTTTTTTTTTTTTTTGCTCTGTATTTTTTCATATCGTTGTTTAGCTGCATGGTATTCACGAAATTCCGTTCATTCCAACAAGAGAATTTCAACGAAATGTAAGAACAACAACATTGGAAATAATGGCAAAACGGAAAAAGGAAGAACAATAATCTTATTAAATATGCTCAATTTCACATATATGAGCTTTTCTATCGTACACTGTTTGCATTCTATTGTATGCCGCATTGAGCTGACAAGTTTATATTTAAATAGCACAAGATGTTCGCGTTGGATATATATATATATGCATTACACACCATTCAACCCCGATATGCAACATTTAAATGTGAAGGACTTGTTTTTCCGACCGTAGCATATTTTCGTATCGCACACTTTGTATTTTTCTTCTTCTTCTTCTTCTTCTTTTTCATTGCCGTGTTCATTTTTGCATAGCATGATTATTATCAGCTCACGCTAAATGGTGCGAGTAAAATATTTGATTTGTGTAGGTTGAGCACAGAGGGTTGTTGTGTGTTTATCATTGTAGGCTCACAAGTTTGTTTACATCTGATTTTTCCATTAATGTGCGAGCACATCACCAAATCTCCATTTCATCGATTATACCAAAAACGACAGACATTCTACTGTTATTCGATTTTATGTGTTCAGTGATTGTTTTATCAAATGTTACATACATTATCATTAGGACATTTATCTACATATATACCTCATTACTGTTGCAGACGAATGACTGATTGACTGATTTTCTTTATTCTCGTACGATTACTGGATTTTTTTTTTTTTTTTTTTGCTACGACTTTTGTAAAATTCCACTTTTAGTGAAAACAATGCGACTCAAATGACTGAATTTCTGTTATTTATTAAGTTCAGTCAAAACATCAAGCAGACGTGATTCGTTACGCCACCTTTCAATTTCAATGAAATTATTGTGTTGCTTTATGTTCGAAATCAAATATTTATGTGATTTCCCAATGAAAGCCGATTTAAAGTTTAAACGACTCTACTGATGATTATATCTTTTGATCAAACATATTTTACGAGAGTAGAATGAGTATTAGAGAGAATGAGATCAATAACTGGAAGAGAAAGCATACCGAGTCAGGGAGCAGGAGAGAGAGAGAGAGGAAGAGGGAGAGTGCGGCCGTCGGAACAAAAATCAAGAGTTTGGGAAATCTTTTGCCGGCTTTAAATTCTTTATCGGATATTATGTCTAGACTCGGGAATTACTACATGATATAATTTTTCATCCATTCAACTGCGTCAAATTCTATTGTTGTTTTTTTTTCGCTCTTTCAAAATTGAAAAAGAAATGAAGAATGGTTCCTTTCAATTGCAATAATACGGTCATACATATTTTTTTGTATTTTTTCGTTGTATTTTGTATTTTGAATGTGAGATTTGTTTACGGCATACAATCATCAAAGAATTTTCCATCATTTTATTATATCAGAGGATGTATGTTGCTGCACTCTTAAGTATTTTAGTAATTTTTTAGCCGAATTCGGTATTGTAAACTGATTTAGCTGAAATATAGATATAAATTACTACTGTAATCCGTGCGACAGCTAACTTCATATTAAATCAAAAATTTGCCTTAATATGAAGTTAGCTGTCGTACAGATTACAGTAGTACTGTATAATCTGTATTTCAGCTAAATCAGTTTACAATACCGAATTCGGCTAGAAAAATACTAAAATACTTAAGAGTGTGTGTATGCAGCATTGCTGTTATATTGTGCAGCTGCTGTTACTAACAACCTGTTAGTGCAAATTCAATACATGATAGTATGCTATTGACACAACAGCAATGCTGTACAGACAGCAGAATATATTATCTGTTTTATATCCGCTTTAAAGGAATTCATTTGCAATTTAGTTCACAAGTTGATGATAATACGAGTGGAATGTTTTTCGAATGGATATAAAAGAGTTATTTTTCAGTTTTTTTTTTTTCTATTTCCATTTATGCTGTTGTTTTGGTGATCAAAATTGTACGCAATATATTGCTCAATAAATCGAGTAACAATGCTCTTCAATCGAGCTGTATTTATATGATAAATGCTGTAGCCAACTATTGAATAAGAGATTTGTAAGAAGTTCATTGTTTGTTTGTTTGTTTCTCTCTCTCTCTCTCTCTCTCTCTCTCTCTCTCTCTCCTTGCTAGCTCGCTCACTCGCTTTTTTCTTTGTCTCGCATAAAAGATGAAAAGTAACAATGGTCTTGTTAATTCTTTACATTGATACTTTAAGCAACTGTTTGTGTATGCAATTTGTAAAATAGTTGTAGTTCAATGGAAAACTGAAAGCCCATCATTTACTCAAAGTTCTTGTTGAACTTTTCGGATTGAATATTTTCATTGGAATCAGTATTTGTATATTGGAATTATGTTCTATGGTAAAGTTTCAGTCCATTTATTTACATTTCTTTGGTAAATACTATAAATTTAGCAATGCCGACACATCTTTTACACATTGTTGGAATATTTCTTTTTTGTTGTTTATCTTTAAACTCAAATCTATCCTTTTGAAACAGCCGTATTTAATGTGTGGCAAATGTGTGTATTCGAATATTCGAACCAAAAAAAAAAAAAGGAAAAGCCAATCAATTTAGTGTAGAATATTTGCAAGATGTTCACATATGCAAACATTGGCTTGTGCAAATGTTTATCTTCCATTTGATAATATATTTTGGTTAAGTGGTTTTTACAAAATTTCGGACATACAACAAACACCAGTCTTAATGGAAAACATTTACGCTTTCAAATTGTATAAAACACACTTTCCAAACTTAGCCGAGCGTCTGACTACGAGTTAAATTTTGAACGAATTCTAATCATGATTCAATATAGTGAATCGTTTACAGAAAAAAAAAATTCAAATATTTCAGAATGTCGTTTATTTTTTATCAACTGGTTTAGGTTTTCAATTTCATAACTAGGTTTAGAATTCTTTAATAAAATATTCTTCTGTTATTAACCGAAAGAATGAGAAAATTTTCAAATTCCAGTGGTCATTCTCAATACAATTTCATATTACGATTTAATTAGTTTTTCTATTCTTTTTTTTTAAAAATGTCCTCCTATCATGTCAAACGTTTTGTAATAATGATGAGTACAGTTTTCAACATTGATTGATTGCAAAAAAATGTAATATACCATGAGAGAGCAAAGAAGATTACTAAATATGATTTCTTGTTGCATTTCTAATACGAGAGAAAAAGAATTAAATAGACAAATTGATTATGAGACAAAGAGAGATAGAATCAAAAAATGAAGAGAGATGGAATAGAAGCGAGAAAATAATAAAGAAAGAAATTAAAATTGGGGAAACAAAGGGCTTTGGTCTTAAATGATCATCGGTATAAATCGAGATGAGCATAACTATGAAATTATGGGGATCGAAAAAGCGATGAGTGACAGTGCACGAAAACGGATTTTATACGCTCTAATTCACAGTAAAAGGAGCGAGCAGAACATCAGTGATAGCGATATTACGTAACGATAACAACATAATAATCCCCTAATGAATTTCAACGTTTTTTTTTTCTTTCTGTGTTCAAAATCGCTGGAACAAATGACATAATTGTAAGCAGCAAACTACCGCAAGCGAAAAACATAGACATAAAGATGAAGCTTTAAATTAAGATGCGAATATTGAGATTATTAACTGCTTAATATACCGACCGGAGGCTTGGGTGAAAACATCACAAACAAGTAATTGTCTTTTAGTTTTTCAGCATCGAGGGATGATTCCGTGTGAAGCAATTAATATCAACTGAATATTTACGTATTATTTCCGGCATAGTAATTAATAGCTATGACTCTTTTTTTCTCTAAGCAGCTAATGATTTAATAGATTTTTCATGATACAGTCAACTTTGTCTATTGTATGGTCGCCCGGTAATTCTGCATGGAATATGCACAATATATATATTTCTACGATATAGTTTACTGTGGTGACGAATCGTTAATAATGACTGGTTTTTTTCGCGAATATTTGTTGCACATAATCCATTTAATTAATCCGAAAAACATTTTTCATGAACGCATCAGTCTTTGGATCTTCTTGTCAATTTGTGTGCGTATGTGTGTGCGTTGCCACTTTGTTTAATGTTAATAAATCATTTTCCTTGCGATTTTATATAATAAATTCTTTCTTTGGATTGAGAAAGTATCAACTTGTTTGAGATTACTTTAACATAATCTGCAGACGAACATCTCTCTCTCTGTCTTTCTCTCTCTCTCTCTCTTTCCCTCTCCTTCCTCGCTCTCGCTCTCGCTCCCGCTCCCTTTCTCTCTCGCTCCCTTTCTCTCTCCCGCTCCCTTTCTCTCTCGCTCCCTTTCTCTCTCACTCTCTTCCCTTCTCTCTACTTCTGCCCCATTCTCACTCACACTCTCTGTGTGTTACACAAAACCGGAACTGAGGAAAAGGTCGAGATTAATAGTGATGCGTGAGCTTCCACTTTGTAAGACATTGCATATTTTATTTGTGTAAAGGTTCTAAATTAGAACCTTAGAACTTCTAATACGCACAAGTCATGCGTTCATAATCGCTTCGCTACAATTAGAATCAAAAATCCGTGGAGGCAATGTCTTTCATAATACCAACATGGAACAAATCACCATATGAACACCCGCACATTTACTGCTTAATATTTTTATCATAAAACTCTTGCTAGCAAATTGTTTACAATAAAATTGTTGGTTTTCAATGGTAACATTGAATGCTGTTGTTCGTTCTAAGTTAAGTAGTTGAGAAACATTTCCTAAAAATTGAATTGTGTTCCTGACTCAATCCAAGCTTTCCAAATCAGAAAAAAAACTATGCTTTCATTCATTGTGTTTCCGGTTTTTACGGCATAAATTGTTATTATTTATTATTTGATTCGGTTTAGTGGATTTTGAGCCTGATTACCAAATAAGAAAGCGTGAACAAAAAAAAACTGTCCAACGGACAATGAATGTTTGTTCGTTGGGATGTTGTTGCTAGCGCGCCTATTTAGCTCTGCATAAACATTTTGTTTTGGGATTTATTGGCAAATAAATGGTAAATGGTAAATGTGCGCACCATATCCAAAAGAAAAACTAAATCTACATTTTATGTGGCGGTTCAGCCACTTTATTTTGCTTGTGTAAACAATACAAAATATACAAACAAAGACTCAATGAAATTCTATAGTTACTTATAGAAGGTCTTTGCTAGAATTTTATATAATACGTGCTTGAAATATTGATCATGTTTTGCCAACACATTCTCGATTAACTTTTTGTACAAATGTTGGACGATTTTCTCTATTTTGTTACGCTTTTTTCTCAAATTGATCGATGTCTTCAAAAGTTTACTGTATCAGTTCTTTTCAAGTGAGAATATTAAGTTGCCAACCAGTTATAACGTATCACTAGTTTCTTTATACATTTTTAGCGATTCCTTTTTGATGCACGAATTATGCTATGCTTAAATATTCATTAATAAGATAATTCGCTGTGAATTGTCTGTGTCTGTCTTCTGCGTGAGAGAGAGAGAGAGAGAGAGAGAGAGAGAGAGAGAGAGAAAGAGAGAGAAAGAGAGAGAAAGAGGGCGGGGGATAGAGACAACTAGCAAATCTGTCAAGTTTTTGCCAAATGTTGCTTGTTGACAATTTATTTCATTGCCAATCCCAGATGAATGGCGCAAAAACAATGCAATTCTGTTTTATTATTTATGCTTTGAAAATTGAATTTATATCTAAATAAAGATTATTATGTTTGTTGAATGACACTCATATGAATGATGTGTGGAGTTTTGTGATACGAAACACATTAAATCATATCACATTTCATACATTAGGTAGAACTTTGATGAGAACTTGTACTTCCAAGTTACTTACTTGGTTAAGTTAATAAAATTCAAATTTAAATTTTTGTTTGTATACTGTAACCGAGCACTGAGCCTTCACTGAACAACATACAAACAGCGCCACACTCAAGCGCATTATATTTGCATTGTGAATGGAAGTGTTGAGAGATTTAACTAATCAAATACAAATCTATGGAAAGGCTCAGTGCTCGACTGTAACAAGTTTATAATGAAAATTTCTTTCGAAAAATACATTTTGATGATGAAACAAACGTCAAATCAATCATTATTTTTACAAATAATAAAATGCTGCTGGTTATTTGATGGAAAATAGCATAATAATTTCCAATAAAATTGACTGAATGTTGAATATCATTTTTGGAAATTTTACAATTCATTTATGATTTTTCGATTTTTCATTTTTTTATTATCTATTTGACCTAATTTCACATACAATAAAATCACAATTGCAGTACGTGGCACTTCAACCGAAACCCTTTATAATGAGTCCCACGTCATTTTTAACGTTAGTTCATCACTATCTTTTGTTCTTTTTGGACAGAATTTAAATCGAACTAAAAATGAATTTCGAAACATCCATTTTCTCGAATTCTCAACCAAATTTCTTAAATTTATCGTTATTAATTTGTAATTTGTTTGTGGGTGGTAGTTTCAGAATAGTGAACTTTGCTTATTATCAAGAAGTGTTTGACGATCGAATATATTCTCAATTTAAATCGGTTTGTCCACATCAAATTCCAATAACAACAACTGATTTATCTTCACTTAAGTACATTTCAAATGATCAAAGTGACCTTGAGCACACTAATACCGATCATATTCTGCAATTGATTTTCTTACCACGTGAACAATTGAGTGAACATTTTCATCACATTGAAAGATTTTTAACGTTTTATCGAATATTTGTGTTTTCTAACAAGAACGAAAAGAACTTTGAAAAGAATTTGTTGAAAAGTGCAAAAGTGATAGCAAATGCAAACACAAGCTCAGTGCTTCTGATTCATAATTCTTTAAGTGATACAACAAAACCATACATTCTATCGAAATATTTGAAAAATTCAGTGGAATTAATTCAAGTGCAAAACAAATCGAATAAAGATCTTTTCAATGTTGCTCTCGGTGAAAAGGAATATGAACATGTTCTAAGCATTTATCATCTGCAGAAATTCGAATGTCCTTTTTTAAAACATGGTCTTGTGAGACCTATGATAAAAAAAAAAGCAATGCTTGGGAAATTATATTTCAACCTTTTAAATATTAGTGTAATCGATGAAATAACAGTTACTTGCAATAAATCCGGTTGGTATCATCAGAAAAACCGGATAAAACCAATTTTAAGCTCCGTAAAAAGGGATAGTTACAATGAATTTTATACGAAATTTGGAATGATGTCTGATAGGTAAGTATTAATATTTCGCCATTTACATGTTAAATAAAATGTTAAAACCGAATATTATCGATTATGTCTAATGTAAATCCTTAAGTTATATATAATCGTGTGCAATCATTAATCAGTATTTTCTTCTTAATTATTCCTCTATAACTGCAATATGACCAATGAATATAATTTTATTATTTTTTCTAATACAAAGTAATATTCAGCATAAGATTGAAGTTTTTTCTGGAGATGAATATTTGGAACAACGCAATGGAAGTATAAAAAAGAAATTACCAACAAATATTGGTGAAACTATCAATGTAAAAGTTATCTATGTTTATGATGGAAAATCGACCGAGCATAATTCAGTCTTCTTCTCTTGGACTGGATATAAAATTTTGTTTACAAATATTCCGCTTTTCATTGCCGCTATCATTCTCTACATATTACGACGTCGAGCTAATGTTCAAAATACAAATTTCTTGTCTGGATTTCTAGACATGTACATCGTTGCTTTTGCTGGTGGAAATATTGGAATTCGTCATCGATGGGAAAAAATGTTTTTTGCCGTTGGTTTGGCGTTCGCATTTTTTCTGATTTCATTATTTTTGGCCGATTTTTCTGTATATTCGGTTATAAATGAAAATCCAAACAAGGTCGATACATTTGAAAAATTATCAAGACAGAATGTAACATTTCATTTGAACTCGTATCAAAGTAAATATAAGGAAGCGATTCTGGAAATACTCAAGTAAATTTATAGTTTTGAACAAAGAATTATGAAAATGTGTGTTAATATATTTTTGAACATATACTTCACAGAGAAAAACTTGGAAAAAATGCCAGTGTAAATTTGAAAGTCTCGGATATACCAGTGGTAGCGGAAAAATATGCTCAAATTGTATTTGAACATAGTATATTCTTTCACACGTCCATAATCAGTTCTAATAAAGCGGATTATGACATAATAGAAGAAAATTTGGGTAAAATGTGCTGTTTATGATTAAGTTTGCAATTTTTCAGATATTTAATATTTTCAATAATTTTTACTAAATTTAATTTCAACAAAATTATGTATTTTTTAGGCACTTTACATGTAACTACCTATTTGGCAACTGATTTTTATATTTCTCAACAAACAATTAAGAAATATAATCATGCGACAGCATCTTTAAGGGAAAATGGTTTGCTCCATTTTTCTGAAACTTTGGAAAAGTTTCGATACAAACTTTGGTTCAAACCAGACACCGATCGATACAAAGATCAATTTGAATTTAAACCGATTACACTAAATGATTTTCACTATGCGTTGGTCATTTATTCTTCTCATTTAATTGGAATTGCTTTCATTTTGATTTTGGAAATTATTTGGTTCTATATTCGTCGATGGCATGACCAATTTAATAGATTATTCACCCGAATAACTAAAACAATTCTTTTGAAATAATATGTATCTGTTTTCTGTTTTGATTTTTAAAATACCTTTTACTTTTATAAATGTTATCAATCGCTTTTTGTCTCACAAAATAAAAATAAATAAAAATTGCTCTTCACTGCACACAAATTAAATTTTTCATCAATTATTATTATTATTATTTCGTTAAGCTCAACTTTAGCAGCTCAAATTGGTTAAAGATCTTTGTCAATTGATCAAATTATAAATCAACTTTTACTGTTCACCACAGGGTTTTTAATAATTGAGACCCATATAGTTCATTTGCGGATAAAAATAAGTTTTATGGAGTAACTGCGGAGAACGGTGGAGAAACAATACAAAACATTACGGGATAGAACAGAACAGATCCATTGTAGTGCATCGCAGTACTCTGTGCCGCTCTATTCCGTACTGTTGTGTATTGTTTCTCCGCCGTTCTCCGCAGTTACTCCATATGGGGATGCTATTAGTTTGTGTTGATTTAAAATCATATAATATTTGACATGATCATATAATTTTAAATGAAAAAAAATCGTAAAGTATCTACTGAGAAGAATTCGGAAATCTGACGAATTCAATAAATTGTTGGCAACAATACGAAAATAACTTTAAAACATTTTCTCTCTATTGTTTTATGATTTATCGATTTATCAATTTTTCATTTCTCTATTATTTATTTAACCCAATTGCGAATGTAAGCCCTTTATAACAACTCCCACATCATTTTTAACTTTAGTTTATTTCTATCTTTTGTTATTCTGGACATAATTTAAATCGAACCAAAAATGAATTTCGAAACATCCATTTTCTCAAATTCTCAACCAAATTTCTTAAATTTATCAATGTTAATTTGTAACTTGTTTGCGGATGGTAATTTTATAACCATAGTATTTGACACCGGCGAGCCAGGAGGAGGGGAGAGCAAAAAAAAGGGGTTTCAAGAATTTCTAATAATTTTCTCAAAAAAAAAAAACGTTTAGAAAATCGGAGTTTTGCTATAAAAAAAGAACATATGTTTAGAACAGTGACCTTGCTTCACTCTTTTTGTGTTTGACGATCGAGTATATTCTCAATTGAAATCGGCTTGTTCTCATCAAATTTCGATAACAACAACTGATATCTAACATTCAATCGTTTGTTTTTCCAACCATAAATGAAAAAGACTTTGAAAAGAATTTGTTAGAAAGTTTAAAAATGATAGCAAGTAAACGCAAACACAAGCTCAGTTCTTCTTATTTATGATACAACAAAATCATATTATAAGAAAAAAACATTCTCTCGGGAAAATCCATATTAATTTCTGAAGTTAATAATCATTAGTTATTGCATTATTTTCAAAAAATACATTTTGAATAATGAATCATAATTTATTTAACATACTATAATACTATTATTGATCGTCAATTCATTTGTTGCGTGATTTTTTTTTTTTTTTAATTAATCCATTTCTTTTTTCTCAACCCAAACAAAATTGAACAGAGTAAATAACATTGTGCACATGTATAATACTGGATTATCCTGTACAATAACATTATTATTACATTACATCGAACATAATAAATACATTAACATTTATCTCTGTTGAATGTGTTTGAAAAGTCTGTCTACGTTGTCGCCAAATCAAATTAGTATTTAAAAATGAATTCAGTTATATTCAGTGAAACGTGCAGAGAGATCTTATTTTAATTGGGCATTTCAAAAGAAAAAAATAATGGAACAATTGAACCAATTTAAAAGTGAAATTCGGAATAATATTCAAAATGCGGTAAGTATCAAATTTTATATAAAAATATAATCTAAATGGAACACAACAATACATTTAAAAAGTTAGAGTGTTCAAAAGCAAAGCAAACACTTACATTTCATATAGTTCTACGTTATTATGTTGTATTATTGGAATCACTTTCTAGTTATTTCTACAGTGAAATCTCGAAAAAGTTAACACAGTTAATAGTAAAGTTACTTTCCTAGAAAAATTAAGTAAATAGTTCTCATGTATACAATTAATTGTACACTATAGTGCCTAAAGAAATAACTGTTTAAAGAGGATAAATATTTAATAAGGAAAGGTTATACGGACATTTCGAAAATTTTCAAAATTTTCTATAATTTTCTAAATAGTATTCTATAGATTCCATTTTCTAAGTAAGATTTTTGGTTTCCACGTACGAATCTCATTTAAATTAAATAAAATTTGTTTTCACTGGGTTATTTATTTTTTTACAAACATTTCAATTTATCATGTTTCAATTTGGTGTTCTGCAATGGAAAAAATAATGATTATTTTTCCATTTCACGAAATCATAAATAAAATATTGAACAAAAAATATAAAAAGCACAAATGTTCAAAATATTTTGCAAATTATCTTGAGCAACTTGAACTGCATACTAATGAACACGTAAAAAATTGGAATATATTCTCGAACTCGGACTATTCGAATTTCGAATTCCGATTTTTCATGAAAATCCTTAGTAAGTGAACCAAAAGAATTAATTGAAATATTTTCGATATTGCATGCAATTTGAAGGGGAAATTCGCTCGATGGTTATACTCATTTTTATCAAAATTGTTTGCTCCAATCGTCCGCGTTTGGTGGATTTTCTACAAAGAATTTTGCTTAAATACCAACATTCATGGATTTCGATATTTTAGTGGGAAGTTGTTACACTGGACCGAAAGGTCAGTTACACATTTTGAACATTTTCCAAAATTCACTTTTA
Organism: Resseliella maxima; assembly: GCA_029041755.1. Taxonomy (NCBI): domain Eukaryota; kingdom Metazoa; phylum Arthropoda; class Insecta; order Diptera; family Cecidomyiidae; genus Resseliella; species Resseliella maxima. The sequence continues at coordinate 62,431 of JAQOWM010000293.1, read as the reverse complement.
AATACACATATTTGAAATCAGGTTGTGGTGGATAATTGGATTTGGAATATCAGTTTGTCTCTGTGGTTCAATGATTCGTGATGTTTGGATTTACTGGAATGAAAATCCAATGACATGGGATTTTGAAGAAGCACACATTTCGGCAATTCCATTTCCGACCGTCACGATTTGTCCTGGAATTAAAACGTCAACACATAAATTAGATTTATCTTCAAAATTTAATGAGAAGAATCTAATCATTGGAGATTTAACTGATATAAAGTAAGGCATAACGATCAATAATTTTTAATATTCCCATTTTAATCAAACTTATACTTCCTTTAACTATAAAGGAAATCACAAATCCAAGCATTAAATCAAATCTGTAAAAACTGGAAATTTTCATTGCCGGAACACTTAAACCCGAAAGATGATTTTGCAAATGAATCCATTTATGATGTCATTGAAGATCTTGCACCTGATCTCGATGATGTAATTCGGGATTGTCGGTGGCTTGGAAAGAAGATTAAATGCTCTGATTACGTGTCTCCAGTGATGACCCAACAAGGAATTTGCTTTGCTTTCAATGCATTGAATTCGCATGATATGTATACAAACAGGTAAATGTTTATTAGTTTTTCATCAAAAAATGAACCATAATGGAATATGGTTGTATTATCAGAATGGCTTCGAAAATGATGAATGTAAAACAGAACCGAAATGTAACAGGCTGGAATGCAGAGACTGGCTATGAAAATAAATTTTCGGGGGAAGAGTATCCACTTCGAGTATTTGACTCAGGTCATAAGCAATCATTTGAATTGGTTTTTTTATACAATCATAAAAAACATAATTACGAATGTGATGGCATTTTTCGAAGAATTCATTTATATATGAATGAACCGGGTGAAAAGATTGACTATTATGTTGCAAATATTCAACGTTTGGAAGACGCCATTGTCACAATCGAACCTAAACTATACAATATATCGAAAGGATTAAGCAAATATAAACCAAATCAACGTAAATGTTTTCATCGTTCTGAACGGCAATTAGATTTCTATGAAACATACTCACAAGATAGCTGTGTAAAAGAATGTGTAGCGAAGTTCACAAAAATCGAATGTGATTGCGTGCTATTTACAATGCCAAGTATGAATTACTGTGAAAAATATTATAAAATATCACTATTGGCTATTGGATATTACATTTGTTTATTTTACTCACTTAGGAGATAATAATGAAAAGATTTGTGGCGGAAAACGTCTTGAATGTGCTGAGAATATTCAAAAACTTCTCTTTTCTTCGGATGGACTAAATTTTCTTCGAAATTGTGATTGTGCTGAAACATGCACAAGCGTAAAGTACAGTGTGAATGTTGAACACAAATTCAATAGAATGATTAAGAGGAAAGCTGTATTGCAAGCAAATAATACCGGGTAAAAGCTATTAGCATTAGTTACATAAATACAGAGTCTTTTATCATCTTCTAATTTTGATTTCAAATTTCACTTGCTAGACAACAACAAATACGATGGAAAATTTTCTTCAAAAATCAACAATTGAACGTAGATAAACGAGTGGAAACATACACAATCACTGATTTTTTGGCAATCTGTGGCGGTTTGCTTGGACTATTTCTCGGCATTTCGTATTTGAGCATTATCGAATTCGTTTATTATTCCACTCTTCGCTTATTCTGGATCATATATCGTCCAAGGATGAAAAAACAAGAAGAACCTGAATATGAAACTATCCTTGAGGGAAATCAATTTTTCAATTTTCGAGGGGTACGTTGAAAATAACTTCTTTTCAAAGACTAAATTAAAATAAATTTATTTTTTGTCATTAGGGAAGAATAATTCTCAAATGTGTGCAAAAGACACATGAATATCTCTTCGAATTTTTTAAAAATACCACCATTCACGGGCTGAGATATTTTACCCATCCAGGTTTGCATTGGTTTGAAAGAATTGTCTGGCTGATTTCTGTAGGTGTTTCACTTTGGTTTTGTGGTTCGATGATTCACAATGTTTGGCAACAAAGAGAAGAAAATCCATTGAAATTGGGAAATATAGTCCGAGTACCTATACTTGCACTGCAGCCATTTCCAACAATTACAATTTGTCCAGAAATTAAAGTGAAGAAAGAAAAGCTGGATGTAACAGCAGCGCTCAAATCTCTATCAAACTTAACATATGCAGAGTAAGAAAAATTAATTCAATGACTTTTGTTCATAATTTCATTGTTTAATTTTAATTATGATAGAAAAATGCGATTGATGGCTGCATATCAAATCTGTCCACGTATGCAAGAGCCGCTTTCATTTGATGGAAACTTTACAAGTGAATTAATTTATAAAATAATTCAAGACAATGCACCCCATCAAGTAGACACAGCAGCTTTTTGTTTCTGGCGAAAAGATTTTATTCCATGTAAAATTGTGAACCCAATTATAACGGAGGAAGGACTTTGTTTCAGTTTTAATGTATTGAATTCACATGACATGTATACAGATGAGTAAGTGATGTCAAACCACTTGTGTCAAACTGTTATAACGAATAAATGCACAAAAAAAAACATTCGTAACTTTTTAGAATGGCCGAAGGAATGAAAATAGTAAAACATCTTATGAACGCATCGGGTTGGAATTTGGAAAAGCCACTTATCAATTATCCATTACGTGCATTTGATTATAATACAGAAACTGAGTTCATTATACAACTGACAAATTCAAAAAATGATATCGATTTCAAGTGTGGCAGTTCCGACCAAAGTTTCAAAATAATTTTATCAACGCCTGGCGATGCATTGCAAATGTCAGAGAAATATTTTCGTTTACCACATTCACACTATAATTCAATTATATTGTCGTACGAAATGTCAGTTACCTTGTATAAATTGCGAAATTATACACCAAATCAACGCAAATGTTTCTTTCAATCTGATCGCCAATTGCGTTTCTTTCGAATTTATTCGCAAATCAACTGTGATGAGGAATGTTTGGCAAATTTCACCAAAAACGAATGCGGATGCGTGAAATTTTCCATGCCAAGTATGTATCGAATTATCCGCAGTATGTTTCGATTTGCAAATTAATTTGTATATTTTCAATTTGTTTCAAAGGGGACAAATTCACAAAAATCTGTGGAGGTGGCAAAATGAAGTGCATAGAAGCGGCCCGAAAAAAATTCCTATTTGATAACCATGGTCGAAAATGTAATTGTATGCCAGCATGTACAACTATAAAATATCGTGTAAAATTCGGACGGGAAAAAATTGATTCCAAAATTTTAAACAATTTAGGAATGCCGAATGAGTATGAATCGAATGCATAAAAATTAATTGCTAATTACAATATTTAATCGAAATTAATTGCCACTTTTCCATTTAAAATTTTTTTTATCTTTATTCCTTTCGACTCAGGAAACAAATGTCAATTTTGCACATAACCTATTCAAGTTATGTTGTGGATTTAGAAGAGAGAGATGAGTTGTATACATTTGCTGATTTTTTGGCTATTTGCGGCGGTTTACTCGGTGTTTTTCTGGGAATTTCATTTCTGGGTATCATCGAATTTATTTTTTACTTTTCTCTTCACTTATTTTGGAGAATTCGAAATCCACAGTCCGATGAAAATACAATCGCAACAGCTGATCATGAGTATACAAATAATAATAACCTAAATTTGAGTTTGAACACTATTACACATGAATAATTGCTTTATTAAGATTGATTGAAATTAATGTTCGTGTTTTTTTTTTCTTTTTTTTAATAATAATAATTAAGACGCACACTTATTCGGCCTGTTTGTTTTGTTTATTTAAAAATGGTATTTCAACGGTCGACGATTACGATCATTGACTACTGGCTTCAATGATGGATATTTTGAAGATATCATATATTCTTTTGAACCAAATGAATTTTTAAATATAAAAATGTTAACTTTATTTTGTTTATTTGTAAGTTCAACTTGATTCTGTAAATCTCGTAGATTGTTCATTTTTATCAACAACTTCAGGACATTTTCGAACTAAACTTTAGAATGATACCAATTGATACAGGGAAAAATTCCGAGTTATAAAACAATAAAATTAAATGACTTTTAGCAAAATATTCATCATTTTTATTTAGAATTACTTTCAATCTGATATTGGAAATGTTTTTGTCATTCAAATAACTAAAATAAATCTCACGAAATAAAATATGAATTTCTTGTTTATATGAATAATTTTATTTGCTCTTCTTTTCATAAATGTAATCGCTTTTTGTATCACCAAATAAAATAAAGTAAAAATTGCACTTCACAGAACAAAATTTAGAGTTTTCATCAATAATTATTATGACATTGTTTTTGTTATCTTGAAGTTGCATTAGGATACAATGTTTCGATAAGTGCATTGATTAAGTGATAAATCTACCTTTATTGCACAGAACGTAAATTTTCATAATGACGATATCTTTACAATATGAACAAAAATGAAAATAAAACTGGAAAAAAAAAATAAAAATAAAAATAGAAACAGAAGTATCAGTGCATGAATTGATCTGAAATTGCACAATATGTGGCAAGGATCATGAGCCAAATTTATGTAATGTAAACGTATTACGATAAATTGTGAAATATTGCGAAATATTCTATTAAATCTTGAATTATCATCTGCATTTCACTGAGTTCCATTTCAAGTTTCTATAATTCTGAGTGGCAATTCATAACAAATAAAATATAACAACGAACTATAATCCTTAATCTAATAAAAAAACAATATTCATCACAAAATCTATAAATTGTTTTATGGAATTGTCGATTTTTCATTTTGATTTGTATTTTATTTGACTTAATTGGGTTGACTGTAATAAAATCACAATTGCAGTACGTGGCACTTCAACCGAAACCCTTTATAATGAGTCCCACGTCATTTTTAACGTTAGTTCATCACTATCTTTTGTTCTTTTTGGACAGAATTTAAATCGAACTAAAAATGAATTTCGAAACATCCATTTTCTCGAATTCTCAACCGAATTTCTTAAATTTATCGTTATTAATTTGTAATTTGTTTGCGGGTGGTCATTTCAGAATAGTGAACTTTGCTTATTATCAAGAAGTGTTTGACGATCGAATATATTCTCAATTTAAATCGGTTTGTCCACATCAAATTCCAATAACAACAACTGATTTATCTTCACTTAAGCACATTTCAAATGATCAAAGTAACCTTGAGCACACTAATACCGATCATATTCTGCAATTGATTTTCTTACCACGTGAACAATTGAGTGAACATTTTCATCACATTGAAAGATTTTTAACGTTTTATCGAATATTTGTGTTTTCTAACAAGAACGAAAAGAACTTTGAAAAGAATTTGTTGAAAAGTGCAAAAGTGATAGCAAATGCAAACACAAGCTCAGTGCTTCTGATTCATAATTCTTTAAGTGATACAACAAAACCATACATTCTATCGAAATATTTAAACAATTCGATGGAATTAATTCAAGTGCAAAACAAATCAGAAAAAGATCTTTTCAATGTTGCTCTCGGTGAAAAGGAATATGAGCGTATTCTTAGTATGTATTATTTTGATAATTCTGGATGCGCTGCAATATGTCCTGAAGTTATTAAACCTTTAATGAAACGAGGATCGATGCGTGGAAAATTATACTACAATTTGTGGAATATAAATATTCTTGACGTAATTTCCATGGAATGCAATAAATCTGAATATCATTATCAGAAAAGAAAACTTCGACCTATTTTAAAATCCGGCAATTATAATGAATTTTACACCGAATTTAATTTAATTTCTGAAAAGTAAATCTAACAATAGTTCTATACAGTCGAAAATATAGAGTCCCATATTCATTATAACCCCAATCATATTACTTTATCCATTCTAATTTCCAATACCTTTTTAATATAATTTGATTTTCCAGGAATATGAAGCACTCGATCGAAGTTTTTTCTGGTGGCGAAGTTTACAAACACCTGGATGGAAATATAAAAAGTAAATATCCAACCAATGCTGGAGATCTCATCAGTCTTAAAGTTATTTATGTTTATGATGCAAAATCCACCAAGCAAAATTCAGTGTTTTTCTCTTGGACTGAATATAAAATTCTTTTTACAAATATTCCGCTCTTCATGGCTGCTATCATTCTGTACGTATTACGACGACGAGCTAATGTACAAAATACAAATTTCTTGTCTGGATTTCTTGATATGTACATCGTTGCTTTTGGCGGAGGAAATATTCGAATTCGTCATCGATGGGAAAGAATGTTTTTTACTGTTGGATTGGCCATTTCATTCTTTCTGATTTCACTATTCTTGGCTGATTTTTCCGTGTATTCGGTTATAAATGAAAATCCATACAAGGTCGATACTTTTGAAAAATTATCGAAACAAAACGTAAAATTCTATTTGGATATTTATTTTAAAGAATATGAGACCATAGTTAAAGAAATGCTCAAGTAATTTAAATACGCAATCAAAACGATAGAACAATTTCGTTGATTCAATTTTGAATTTTTTTAAATAGAAATAAAATTGGAGAGAATGCCACGCTAGAATTTAATAATAAAAATACACATGAACTGGGAAAAAACTATGCTCGAATAGCAATGGCAGATTCTTTGAATATTTATACCAGGATTATTAGTTCAGAGGAAGCTGATTATGAAATAATTGAAGAGAATTTAGGTAAATTCTTAAATAAAAATTTTTTTACTAATTTTAAATTCAAAAAAATTATATATTTTTCAGGCACTTTACATACAACTACCTATTTGGGAACTGATTTTCATGTACCTCAACAAACAATTAACAGATTTAACCGTGCAGCAGCATCTCTGATGGAAAATGGTTTGATTCAATTTTCTGAAAATTTAAAGAATTTTCGAACTAAACTTTTCCTTAAGCCGGACACCGATCGATACAAAGAGAAATTTAAATATAAGGCGATCACTTTGAATGATTTTCACTACGTGTTGATCATTTATTCTTCTCATTTAATTGGAATTGCTCTCATTTTGACTTTGGAAATTATTTGGTTCTATATTCGTCGTTGGCATCATCAACTGCATCGATCGATCAATGAAATAACCCGAAAAATTCTTTTGAAATAAAATGTAATTGTTTCGTTTTTATAAATACTTTTCACTTTTATCAATGTAATCAATCACTTTTAAATGAAATAAATTAAAAATTGCACTGCTTTGCACTCCACAAATACTAGACTTTTTGTATTTATTGTTGGAGACTCATGGTGATTTTCATATTTTAAATATTGATTTCAACTCAAAATTAATTTTACTGCTTATTTGCTTGTGAACAATCAAAGTTTTTATCGCAATAATCCATTAATAAATAATGGCTAAGTGCTGCAAGATAATGAAATCTCAGTGTAAAATGTAGCATTTTTCAAAGAAAATTCCATTTTGTGGCATAACTACTTGAGTAGACGCCATATTTCAAACATAATTGATTTCTATATGTATTTTGAAACATATATGGTGATGTAATAAATAATGTACTTCTATCTATTAAAGTTTAAATAAAAAAAACCAACAAAAATTTATGACAATTTTTTTTTTTGCAGATGGAATTCACTTGAGAAAATTTTCATATTTTTCATATACTCTGATCTGCATATCCTTTGCATATCAAAATTTGATCATAAAGAATAGACTAACAGCTTGACATAGCATTTTACTTGGCCATTTACATCCCCATTTGAGACTTGAACTTGAATTTGCTTTATTTATATCAAAAGGTGATAGTTTCATGCGAAATCTCAATAGACTATCAACAAATAAATAATAAATTTAAAAAAAAAAAAAATGAAATAAAATGAATAATTATGTGTAAAATGTCGATGCAAATTAATTTTTAGTTAAAAAATTAAAAAAATAATAAAAACAAACACTCTACTGTTTGGAGATGCGTCAAATCTCAAACCTCAAGCCTCAATATGCCTTTAATTCAATGATTTTTCGAATGTTAAATCTACCTTTATCTATGGAAAATGTTGAAAAAGAAACAAAATTTATATATGAAACAGCCCGGTTGAACAGTTTTGGTATTGATTTGATTGATAAATTAATAAAAAAACAAAAGAATAGATCAAAAATTCTTGATACAACTGCGTTGTCAAAATTAAAAGTACTTCCAAAACGATTTGCGGTTACCTATCACCCAGCTATTTTTAATAAATTAGATTATCTATTTAAAAGAATGAACATCCAAATTGTTCCAAAAAGTTGCAATAAAAGAAGCCAAATAGTTACTCCAACGAAAGACAAATTAAATATGTTAGAAAAACCGGGAATCTATAAAGTAGAATGTAATGTTGAAAATTGTAATTATTTGTACATAGGCCAAACAAGAAGAGAATTGTTGATCAGGGGAAAAGAACATTTGAATTATATAAAGAATAATGAACAATATAAAAGCGGTATAGCCGAATATGTTATTGAAAAAAGTCACAATGTAAATATCGATTGTTTTACACTGTTAAAAACTGAACAGAACGCTCAACGGTTAAATGTTCTTGAATCTCTTTTCATACATATACACAGATGCAATGCGGTGAACAGAGACAACGGTCCGTATCACTCTGCCCTTTTCTCTTTATTCACTTGACAAAATTTGCATTGAGCCTATATTATATTGTTTGTTTATGTATTGGTTTTGCGATGTTACATTTTGTATGATATTTCTCTGTTTGCACGTTTTAGATTTTTTAGTCGACAAATCAACTGATGATGATGCGTACATGCATCGAAACAATTGTATTGAAATAAATTCAATTTTTACGTAATTTAAAGGTGTTTCTTTGTTTGATTCACTTATTTAAGTCATTGATTAATTACGTAGTACTCAAAACCAAAAAGTAAAAAAAAAAGAATTCTGAATCAAGCCTCAAGTCTCAAAATGTCATGATTTTTCAATTGAGTCTCAAATGGAAAATATCTGAAATATGAATGGAGATGCCACATTGTCATTTTTTTGGAGCTTTGTTCGTTCTTTCTTTCATTGCATTATAAATCTACTATAAATGCAAAAGAATTCACATAAGGGTGAAAGAACTGGGAAGAGTGATGTATTATTAATATATTTATAAATTTGGAGAAGTCAACTACTCAGTGACAACATAAAATCCTATCATTCACGCGAATGAAAACCAAATTAAAACTCGTTACAATTACTCAAATGATGAAGATTCTGATTTATCTTTATTCAATTCATTAAAAGAAGAATTATTATCAATCAAACACCTTTCGTTTATAAATTTTAAGGAGAAAAATTATTAGATATTATTAATCTAGTTATCTTTCTATTGTTCGTTATGAAATATTAAAGTTACCTATGTTATACATTTAAAATGGGAAATTAGTCTGAATCTAGCTTTCTCACTATTCAGTTTCAATACTTAACAGTTCCATTACTCATCATTTTGATTTTTGTATTTCGCGTATTTTCATGCAAAGGGCAGAGCACTTGTAGAATAATAATTTTAATACTGCATAAGTCAAAATAATACCAAATAATAACACTAAAATCTCCAGTAATGTTAAAAGCGCATATTTGAATATAGTACAAAGCTGGTTGTATTGACGTCGGTATTACTATTATATTATTACTATCACTTCGATATAACATTGCATTATTCAGTAGTAAAATCATCACTCTAGTATTGCTCTGCTCCGTGACTGCAAGCTCTCTCTCTTTTTTTGTTTTCATTGATTGTGAAACATTCCAAAGCGATGCTGTTTCGGTTTCATCTCATCTTTTTGCGATCCATTCACAAATATAAAGCATTTTTATTTAGCAAACAACTACAAATTCTTTCGTCTGCATTTTTTTCTCTTCTAGTTTTCTTTTTCTTTCAATTGTTTTGCTTTTGGCGAAACAAAAATTTCTTTTGTCATTTTTGAATTGTCGGTTGATGTAACAATCAGTATTTGATTTATATGGGAGCGAAAAAAGATAAGAATAGTCTTGCTAATCAAATGGAAAAATGAAAAATGCTACGAAATGCACTTGATAAGATAATATCCATTTTTACCAGCATGAAAAGTTATAGCAAAAAAAAAAACAGCATTTTCAATTGGAAATGCTTGAGTTCACATTTCAAAAGCTTCAAGTGTAAACATATTTTTTTTGCAAATCAACGCAGACTATTCTTGAACATTTTGTTTCGGTTTTTTTTTTTTATTTCGTTATCAATCGATTAGTGTTAAACTTGAAACCATGTATTTACATCTAATTTAAAATTTTCGAAAATTGTTTTGTATGTTTAAATGAAATCTTAGAATGCATTATATGCTCCGCCACGTAATATCATTAAGGGATTTTTCGGACGGAAAAATAAGCAAGCACTGAGCCTTTATCGAATAACACACAAACAGCATCACACTCACGCGCATTTGATTCGCATTATGAATGGAAGTGGTGAGAGTTCGAACTAATTAAATATAACAACAAAATCTATCTCCATCTGTCTAACCCCATTTCTGTATCGTAATTTCATGTAACACTTTTATTGTATGATCGTTGTTAACGATTTGATGCAGAGTAAATGGGAGAAAAATAGACCAATATTTTCAACTTAAACTTTTTTGATTGTTGCTGAGAATTTGTTTCAAACATTTTTTTTTATTAGTTGATATATGTTCGGTATCTGCAAGAAAGAAAGCGATGAATGCATAAAATCAATCAAAAAGGGCAATTCATTCCAAAAATGCACTGCAATAACCTATTGAATGTGAAGTATCAATTCAAATGGAACTTGTTTCAATTTTAATTATAAATAATTTCTTTTTTTTTTTGTGTAAATAGTATTCAATATGTTTTAACATTTTCATTTTGAATCTTTTTCCAATATCTCAATGATTCTTTATCCATGTTTTCAAACCGTCAATATTATTGAGATTGTTTGAATGAATAAAATGAAAAAGCAACGAAGCCAATATTCATTGATTGGAAAACAAAAATTTATGAAACACTGGAAACTAAAATACTAGATATGAATGCGAACATTCATTCTCATTAACATGATTCATTTGAAAAAATGATAAAGCAACAGGGAATAATGTTTCCATGGATAAAAATTTTCCCATATTATTTTCCTGAATTGAATTAATTAAACTTTTATTTAAGAAAAACGTTGATATCCGAGCAAAATATGAAAAGTAGAAGATTGTACAAATACCGTTGAAATCAAAATAAATAAATGGATAAATCAGATGTGAAATGCTATATATATCATTGTCAATATGATTTCACGTTTCAAGGAAAACAAATGGCAACAAAGCAGAAAACGTATGCTTTTGTACTCTTTTTTACTTTTTATTTTTCTTGCTCTCGATTTCACTATCACTGTATCATTCAATCGCTCTCTCTCTCTCTCTCTCTCTCTCTCTCTCGATCTCTATCTCTATCTCTATCTCTATCTCTCTATCTCTCTATCTCTCTCTCTCTCTCTCTCTCTCTCTCTCTCTCTCTCTCTCTCTATTTCTCTCTCTTTGTCCTTTGCTCTCTCTCTCTCTTTCTACCTTTCTCGCTTTCTCTGTGTCTTTCTCTATCTTACTTCTATCTCGCTCCCATTTTCATCTCTCACATTCTCGGTTCACATGCATTATTTGTAAATGTGTTGTAGATTCAAACAAATAAACTTGAATTATTATTTATATGAGATAGCATAACATTTGTAGAGAGCCCGCGGCTCGAACATCAAATTACGAAAACAAAAATGAAAATGAAAATGTGTCTGTGTATGTTTATGTATGTTTATGTAGGAAACAATTGTTGGAATTCATTGTTTGTTATACGCACGAGCGCACGTGTCTGTCATATGTCAAAGAATTGAGAAGCATATTTATCGTAATTTAATTACACTTTGAATTGTAATCCAATGGAAAATTCATAATTCATTTCATAGACATTGTGTGCAAATATATGATATTTTTCCTTTTAAAAAAAATTTTTTCTTTCTTCTCCTTTCCATTTTATTTTTTCAGTTTGCATCCAGAAATCCGGTCAACATGAACATTTTCGATACAAAAAAGGTTTCAAGCATGTAAAATTGTTTTCGTTGCCTTTATTCGGTCGCTTCTGTTCATATAATATTATGAGTATGTGTGTGTGTGTTTTTTTTTTCATTAAATTTATTGTGAGCCGTGAATTTTTTCTCTTCCGCGTATGCCTTTTCCTTTGCAAACCATTTATTTATGTTTTTTGTATCGCAATTTATATTGAATGTCATTACAATTTTATTCGCACCCAAACACTACGGACATGGATTTTTTTCCGGTTGCTTGCATCAGTTATACATTTACCGATTTTGTTTTATTTGTTGGAAATGATCCTGTTACCTTTTGCACGTTTCACGTTATTATTTATGCGAGTTTAATTGTTATTTATTGTCAAATGAAAACAAAGAACATCCGAAATACGGCAAATAGTCTCTGATAACTGTTGATGATTACATATATGAATGGTACATTGGCATTCGATTCAATGCTTATATAATTTCCATTGGGGCTTCTTTTTTTTTCGATAAAATAAAAAATTTTCAAAACAATATATGCGCGTTAAACTAAAGGTTTCAATTAGAAAACATTTCTCGTTAACCTCGTTCACATGATTATGTATGTCGCTATGTGAAAAAAAAAAAAAATTATATTCAATTGAAACGCACATACCACATCAGCGTTTTTAACATTTTTACATTTTATACATTTGTACTCTTTCTGGCCAACAACATGATTACGATGTAAACTTGACAAAATTTTGCAAAATATGTTTCTCCAGGAAAAAGGATCTCAATTTCGAAGCAATAAAATGAAATTTAAATGCTTCGAGATTTCATTTTGTATGACCTAGTTGTTGAAAACTAGAAATTGAAACAATTTAACAAGTTGTACTGAATTGATGAAGCTCCAAGCAATTTAAATGTAATGAAATACGTAGCATATGGTGCATAATGCTTGAGTTTCAGTTTACATGTTTTAATATAAAAACGGAATTCATGTAATGTTGATTCGTGGAAATGCGTGGAAATTTAATGAAAAAAAAAAAAAAAATATGCTTGAATTTTACAAACGTCGTTGTTTGATGAAAATATTTTTATTTGATCTTTTCAGAAATGTCTATGGTGCTTTGTTGAAGATTTTGAATCTTTTGTTTTACTACATTTTCTAGATTTAATAGGGCAACTCATGAGATCTGCTATTTTCAAATTTTTTCCTTTTACAATTTTCTCTTTTCTCCATTTATATAATTTCGTCACCAAATAAATTTGTCCATGGTCGAAAATAATCCGAAGTATTTTCGATCCATTTCAACTGAATGAAGTCCTGTTTGTTCTGTGATAATTTCATGAGTATTTCACATGTTGACCCCAATTTGTGTTTTGCAGAATCACTTTGTTTGATTGCCTCACCTCCTTTTCTCTGTATTTTAATCTCGAGAAATCTAGAATGACACACACACATACACATATTTTAAGCGCACAAGACCTGGATGACTCGATGCATAAAGTTCAACAAGAGCTAGAGCAATCGATAGAGTTGAATTATTTCATTTTATTCGCATGGAATATAGTTTCGAGTAAAGTGTAAAGTGTAATGTAGTGGCAGACATATTTCTTCCAAATCAATTTAGAAAATGAACATCAGTCGAAACTTTAGTTTATTTCAAGTTGCAATGTGAGTATGTATTTAGTTGAAAATGGTCGACAAAAGCGTGAATGGTTAGAAAATTCTAAACTAATAAATGTACAGCCATCATTTGTTTGAAAGCAACCAATTTGCATGAGAGAATGCAACAAAACACACACACACACACACACACACACATAGAGAGGCACACTTACACTTTCCAATGAAATGCACTGTTGCTTTGACATGCCCAAGTACTCTGGCCAATTGTAGTGGCGAATGGAGATAGAGGCTCATCCCTCCACCTTTCCATCTCTTTGTCCGAAAGATGAACGTGAAGTGGGGGGGGGGGGGTTTGGAAGGGGGTTGAAAGGGGACTGAGGAGATGAATTCTACCAATAATTTCAGCATTCCATTGTTTGGTTTTCGTATACACTAGAAAATAGCATAAAATTGTGTCCAAAGAAATAGTTGTGTTTATATGACATAAGCATAAAATGGAATTTCAAATGTAGAATGAGAAAATATATTTTTGTTTGAGCAGCCGAACGTTAAGTTTGAAAAGCTGGAATCCAAAAGTTTTCTTATTAAGTCAGTTGTGCATGGCAACGTGATTTTTCTTTCATTCTTTCGTTTTGTTTCAATTTTTCCCATCTATTCTATTCCATGTTGGTATTGCTTTGACGTTGTTTGCATCAAATGACAATTCACTACGGAAAAGTTGTTGCATTCAATGATATTGCACGAAAATATTTTCTTCCTGTCATTCAAACGAATTGTGTGCTGGAATTTTACAATGATGAAAAAGTTAAAACACATGAAATGCAATACCAATCACAATAAAATTGCTTCAATACACTATAGAATTTCATGAGTTATAGAGCTAATTTGTCGAAATATTGTCTCTTTTGAAAATTCAATTTATTGTTGATGCTGTATTGTTGATTGTATTGACAGAGAGAAAGAGAAAGTGAGAAAGAGAGAGAGAGAGAGAGAGAGAGAGAGAGAGAGAGAGAGAGAGAGAAAAAAGACAAATTATTATTAAATTATTGTATACTTCAACTTGACGAAGAAATGTTTTGTGCCAGATGTAACATTCTTTTCTTCTAAATATCATTTCTTCAAAATTCGTATTACCATTTTACCTTCACAGAAATTGTTTATTCATTTCGTTATAAATCAGAGCAAAAATGCATATCGAAATGTATTGTTTTATTATATTTCGGTTTAAAATTGTCACATTATAAACATTTCTTGGTATTTTTGCAAATGGTGAATGAAACTCAGATTTTTCCATGAAAATAATAATAATTTTGTAACATTTGAGTTTAATTCATGTTCGCTCTGCTTGAAGAAACTGACATTTTACTTTTTTTATAATCTCTTCGCTCACCTAATTTTATAATTTACAAAATGTACAAAGGCGTTAACTACGAGTATTCATAGAAAAATTAAAGTGTTAGCGAAAAGCAGACAATATATTCCGCTCCGCTCCGAAGCTAAAATGCTCGAGAGCAGCTGCTGGGAGCTGCTGTTGTGCCGCACGCATGTTGCGTTTAGGCATGCGTTGTTTCAATACATGCGCGCGCTTGCATTAACTGATGTTGCACATAAAACACAGTAAGCATCAATTTTTCAAAAATCAGTATAAACTTCAATTTATACCAAGTCTCATGATTTTTCAGATAAATTTATTCTCAATTGCATTTCAAAGAGGAAAGAAACCCACGTTGAATTTCAAATTGATTTTTCTCAGCTATCCGGTAGGAAAAACGCAAAAATAAATTAATTTTTGACTATAGTAAAAAAAATTTCAAGACCTATCAACTAGAAGTGTCAGTTGCCCAGGCTGATCCATGGATTCTCAGGATTTGGCCTGCATTCCAAGGCTTCCCATTTGGAATTTCATATAAAAATAAACATAAAATTATGTACACCAATTTTTCATGAAATTTCAGCGCATTGTCGTTGTTATTTCTTCAAAGTTTCAAAATATGGAATTTTCATATTCAAGTCTCAATTAAAATAAATGTGAATATACAATTATTTAAATAAAATTTACCAAACTGAGACACTTCATTGTCTCACCCCATTTTTGAGACAAATAGTGTCTCAGTTTTGTTAAGAATTTTTTTGTGTGTATGGAAAAAAACTGAATAATAATTTTCATCGTTGGTTCGTATAAGTTTAGTACGATTTCAACATCAGTTTTTGTTGGAAAAAAATAAATCAGTTTAGTTATGTTTACGCCGTCAATCAAAACAATTGTGTATTCTTTAATCTCCATTGTTCTCTTCCATACTTTTAGTTTTACTAAATTGAATTAATAATAATTAATATAACATTCGTAAGAATTGAATTTTCGACAATATTCTTTTAAATAAATTTCTTAAATTAAATTCGTTATATAGTCACTCAATATATAAATTGATTTAAGAATTTATCAAACAAGACCAAATTATTGTATTGAGCAAAAACAAAAAATTTTTAATGCGAATAAATATAAATTTAAATCCATTTAATTATTTATTAATCGGTATAAGAATTCCATCAAATCCAGACTGATATGTATAGAGTGGTCTTTCAATATAGCCGTATGGTAGTTCTATACTTTCTAGGTGTGATTTATGTTTTAGATATTCTTTGATATCGATCATAGTCAGTAGAAGAAATTTTACTAATTCATTTTCATTTTGCTCAAGCATTCTTCGTTTACGTTCAAATAAACACTTTATCTGAGCATCGAACATCTTTTCACACATCTTAGATATAATATTCGTAAGAATTGAATCTTCAATAATATTCAAAATTTCCACTGAAGTCATGTTGAAAATCTGTCCATATTTATCTGAATCAAATAAATCAGATAAAACAGCCTCACGAGCCGCTTGCACAACACACAGATCTTCGCACAAATTTCCTAGGGGTTTGGATGTCATTCAAATATATGCGAATATGTAAATAATCTGCGAATTTGATTTGCAAATATATTCGCATATGGCGGAGAAAATTGCAAATGGCGGCCGAATATATTCGCAGAATATTCGCAAAAAATGAAGCTATTTGCAAAAATCATGAGTCATTTGCAAAACTTGATACTTCTGTATGAGAATATTAGGCTGCCATATTGAATCGAATTTTAACAATTTATGCGAATATTTTGCGAATGATTCATATAAATAAAATTTTGAATCCATTAATAAGCGAATGAGGTTATTTGCGAATAGATAAATTCCCCTAGCAAATTTCTTGCCTGCAAATTTGTAATAAATGTCATATCACATTTTGATTGTTGTTCAACCACTTGTTTCTTTAAAGAACTTACACCAAGCATTGAGGGAAGTGGACGAGAACAATCATATCGATATTTGTTTAATGGTTGTAAAGATATCTTCACCTTGCCACCAAATGAACTTTCACAACGATTTAAATATTCATGAATTCTTCCAAAAGAGATGAATCATCTATGCGAATTTCGTACGTGGACAATGATTGCATTCCAAGCGTGAAAATCAAGCGTAGACATGGCCAAAAGTTTGATATCAGCATTCAGTTTTGCTGTATAGATTTCGAAACAGAATTTCGGAAGGTCTTCTTCATCTACTTCATCTTCGGACTAAATTTAAAATGTTTGCAATAGTATGAAATATGTTTCTATTTTATAATAAAAATAAGAATTTTATGCGAAAATTATAATTTTTTTAAAGTTTTGATCAACTCACTATAGACCAACCTCCGCTTGATAATTTTTTTTCGTTTTTTTTCTGACAATCCTGAAAAATATCGATAAAAATTCTCAAAATATTTGAAAAAAAAAAAAAAATTTGATTCCTCACACATTATAAAGAAATTACGTTATTAATTGTGACATTTGGGTCATACGATGTAACCAAAACGCAACCAACAGCACAAAATATTACAGTAATGGAAATGGTATGAAAATGCATTTTTCAAAACACAAAATTCAATGGTGCACAATTAGTGTCTGAGTTTTAACTGTGAAATTTCGACGCAAAAGATGGTATTATTTATACAAAATAGGCACCAATATTTCTGAAGATAAGATAAGTGCATAATATTGAAACGAAAAATAAGTTGTACAAAGGTCAAGGTTTACAAGATTTTACTAAACATTCCTAGGTATTATCCACACAATAGAAGTATGGCCGCGATTGAATTTGTGATCTTAAAATGTCATAAAGAACAAACCGATTGTTTATGCGGAAACAAATCGATAGACAGACGAAAGAACGTAACGCAATGTGTGTAAATGTAAATACGACGATAACAAAAAAAAAACAGATTGTAATGCACACGATAACTACTGGCATATGTTTGCTTTGTGCATTTGTGAGCTAATCAAACAATTTTAGTCGGTGGCCGAACGGTTAATATACCGAGCCGTTGAGAATGCGTTCGTCTACATGTTCGAGCGACCTAGTGAGTATGATTTTTCTAGTTATCAATCTAGTGAGAGAGAGGGGTGTAGTATACAATCGAGCGAACGAGCGAATTTGTGAGTGAGCGAGTGAGTAAATAATGTACGACGTATGGGCTTCTCTCTCAGACTGACACAAGCACTCACACTGCTACTGCATGGCTGACGCAAGGACCATTGCACTCGAATCCCCATTTTCCTACTACTCCCCTTTAATTTCACATCATGCAACACATTTTGAATATTCCCACAGATTATTGGTTCGATTTCATCTGTGAAGGTATGAATGATTTCTGAAGAATTTCATCATCGTTCATCAATTATGCCAAATCGATTTGATTTGAAGAAAAATAATCCGAAATATTGAGCGCTTAAAAAGACAATGGAATTTGTCTCTTCAAAAAAAAAAAAAAACAAAAACAAAAATAAATAATTAAAATAATCAATCATCAAATCATCAATCAAATGATATTTTGTTATGTTTATTGTATTCAAAATACAAATGACATATCCATTTGTAGAAATTAAAATACCTAACTGACAAATGTCAATTTTTTTCATTCATACAAACGATTTATTTTTTATTCGCTTGGAATATTTCATAATCATAATTTATCTGTCAATTTGAAGAGATTTGTTTATCCGTTTTAAATCAAAGAACGATATTTTGTTTCGAAAATCATCATTTTTTTTTTCTTAGTATTCATCAACGCGATGACGCGAGCATGGTTTTAACGCAACTATCGTTAAATGTCTCTAAAGAAGTGAAAATTAGTGCAGTTTATGAACAACACAAATCAAATATAAGCAACAAAATATTTTATGACAACAACAGTTCGGATTCTAGAAATTTCTGTATGATAGCTTTTACAGAACCCCCACCACAGACCATCATTACAAAATGTTTTCATGAAATTGTAATGAAGTTTTCAAAAGTAAATCATAAGTAGTTTGTTTTCAACTTGCAAACAGATAACACTTATATCTTTGTGAATTTTAGTGATCAATTGTAAAAGAGATTTTTTATGAATTTTGTTTAAAATCAAAGAAAACAGTTAAAGTTATTATTCAAAAAATGTTAAAAGTGTGACAAAAAAAGAAATAAAGACACAATCATGGATTTCATACCAAATAACCCAATGGACGATATTAAAAAAATGGGTGCACTTATCGTCAAACGCACTTCTGAAGAAGGTAAATTAAATTTAAAAAAATGGATAGCGATTACAAAATAAAAAATTGTTTAGATCAATTGCAAGTTAGGAAAAAAATTGGAAAAATTCTAAAAATAAGGAAAAAAGTAGATGAAAATAGTGTTGGAATCGGATTGTGTTTATTTTCGCCGTGATTAATTTGTATTTGTAATGAAAATTTGTTTTTTTTTTTTTAATTTTTTCTTTAGAATATTATCGGTTTTTGCAAATGCAAGAGCAAATGCAATTAAAATGGCAAGTAACAATGACAAAACTTGCTGAAATTACAGCAAATTGTGGGAAGAAGAAAAAGAATTCCGCCGATCGGTGGAGTCTGAACGTAATTTTTATGTAAGTATTTTCAAATGAATTTTAATTGAAATTTACACTTTTTCTTTTTTTTTTTTAATAAAAAAAAATATATTGCGTCAAAACAATTAATAGAATTATTTGGTTCAATTCATGAATTTGTTATTCCGTTGTTGACAAAATTGTATTTTTTCTTCAACAGAAAATGAAATTGAATGAAGCACATCAAGTTCTTCGCAATGATGAAGATGGAAAAGATGAGAATAAAACAGTTATAAATGGTGACAAGGTTATGGATAAAAATGAGGGAAACAATGCAGAAAAAGAAAGCACTGAATGTGAAAATTTATCACAAGAGTTTGATGCATTCTTTGCTGAAGAATATAAAATTCAAAATCCAAACGATTCAGATTTGGATACATCATCCAATAGCATATTGGGACAAAACATTTTATGTTAAAAATGATTCAAAAAAAGTTGCCGACGAAGTTTCAAATCGAAGTGAAATCATCAACATAAATAATTCTGAACAAGAACAAATTGAAACAAAGTCAAGAAAAGGTGAAGCAAATGGACAAAATCGTATGATGAAGCGTCATTATGCTAAAGAAGAACTGATCAATGAACAATTATCCATGCCAACTGAACAGAAACTTCTTAAGATAAAATGCGATGTACATGAAGAGCCAATTTACGAACGTATCGATACGACCGATTCAGGAATCAATACAGTTGCAGAAACTGAAACTGAAAGTAAAAAAACCGAAGGTTCAAATGAAGTCATCTATGCAACTGTATCAAAACCAAAAGAATAAAGTTCCGCGGTTTATGCAACAGTCGCTAATCCTGATTTGGAACCAAAAGTCGAACCAAAAACAGAACCATCACCAAAACCAAGCCCAGCACCAATTAATATAGTCAATGATCCAGTCGAATGCAAGCATTCATTCCAATATCGCACAGCAGCATGGTCGAACAATTGTTTCCATTGCTCAAAGAAGTAAGTTGTTTTTTTTTTTTATTTCAAATAAGCCATTTCTTTCTCCTTTTTTCATGAATAAATCTAATTTTGGCTTTTTTTTTACTTATAGATTCATCTTGGGTATCATCGCTTATAAGTGCAATTTTTGCGATTTGTATATTCATCATGATTGCAAAACACAACTTAAGTTACAAATGCAAGACAAGAAATATTACATAACTGAATGTGTCCCTGAAGATGGTCCAAGCATACCTGCATTGATTGTTCATTGTGTAAATGAGGTAAATATTTTGTTCATTTGGAATTTTATTTTTTTTTTTTTTTATACAAAATCTAAAAAGAAAATTGGAAAAAAATATTCAAAAAAATTAATTCATTTGGTTTTTTTTCTAAACAAAGATTTTTCCAAATTCAAATTGATTTGAAAAATCTTTAAAAATGCAAATATTTAAAAAAATACTTTTTTTTGTATCTTCAATAGGTTGAAACACGTGGTTTAAAAGAACGAGGAATTTATCGTGTTTCTGGTTCTGAAAAAGAGATTAAAATGCTTCGAGATCGTTTCAAGCGGTATAAAACTATGCCCGATTTATCAAATGAGAACATACATGTCATTTGTAGTTGTATTAAACAGTATATCAATCTTCTATGGTTTTGACATTTTAAATTGTATGCATTTCATAGATGCATCCTTGCATGAACATTTTACAAATTTCTATATTTACTTTATGACACTCACAGTGACATTTCATAAAGTATATTTTGATTTAATTAAAATTGCATATCATTCAAATGTGTGATTCAGGCCTTAAAGTTATGATTTTGAACATATAGAATACAGCGAATACCTTGATTAAGAATGTGGAAGTTATTCATCAAGTTATTCACGGTATTAACCTAGGTTTTTATTTTTGGTGAATAAAGTTGTTAGGGCTTGAGTGGAATCTTAGAGTGTTTATTTCATGCTAATTTAGTTTATGTCCATCAAATTCACCGGAGAAATTTAAATCCTAAATTAGCATCTTAAACATATATATTGATTATTTTCGAATGCATATTGAATATTTCCCATATTTATCAATATAAACGGAATACAAATAGCAATTAAATCAATAATTCTAATAAGAAATTTACTCGTAATTATATTTAAAATATCTAAAACATCTCAAAAATGCAAATTTAGATTTAATTGCAAATGATAATAAATGAAATATGAATTGTAGTGTAGCAACTGAAATAAAACCAATGCCAATGATTCTCTTGTATGGACTTGTGTAATTTTACTTGAAAATTGCATTAAAAATTCAATAAAATGATCTATAAAAATGGAATTTGTTTCGTACGTATTTTTAACCTTTGGGTCGCCCATAACACGTGGATTATTCAAAACCAACCAACACTCATGGTAAGAAATGTACAAATTTCAAGTGCCTTTT
Source organism: Resseliella maxima (assembly GCA_029041755.1). NCBI lineage: Eukaryota > Metazoa > Arthropoda > Insecta > Diptera > Cecidomyiidae > Resseliella > Resseliella maxima. The sequence goes on along the minus strand of JAQOWM010000293.1, from coordinate 40,432 downwards.
TATGGGAAACATGAACAAAAAGAATACCCCGAATAACAAACAAAAACAATCATTTGGGAATATAAGTTTTATGTAGTGACAGTTGGACAAAACCAAAAATTCACAACTAAACACACTATCAGTTGTGTTCTATAGTTAAATTGCTCAAAATAAAATTTCGACATTTTATGTTTTTGAAAATGGGAACCAAGAATGGCATAACGATTTGCCATTTTCAAGCACAAAGGTAAATAATTTAGCATTCATTTTTGCTTGAATTGAATTCAATGCGAAAGTAAACCAACTTTCTATTTGGCATTCGTACAAAAAGGTCGGTGATTTTGCTTGTTTTATTAGCATCAAACTATTAAAAATGCACTTGAACTATCTAACTGAAGCAACGGTATCCTCATTTGAATGAGGCAAGTGGTAAAGCACACGCTTCAGTCTTAAGTAACAATTTCCACGCCAGTTTTTTTTTTTCTTCGTCCGATTATGTTTAATATCGGATTTTTTGCGAGGGTTGATGGTACAATGTACACGAAATGGAAATGAGCTGCTTTTATGTGAAATTTAACATTTTATAATACTTCATCTTTATTTATCATTTTATAATATAACATCTTGTTAACACGTTGACTGCAGTGCATGCACTTCGACGTTTAATGCTTTTATTTCCAATGGAATTTTCTTTTTTATATTTGTTGTCTGCGAAAATACCTTTCTTAACAAAGTACAAATTATTTTATGAGTTTATTGAACCGACCAGAAGAAGTGAGAGGGGCAGAGAGGAAGACATGGAGAGGGTGAAAGAAGAATAAATGAAAAGAGTGAAATAAAGAAGAAGAAAAAGAAGCGAAAAAAAAAAATTGTAAATAAGCATACTTCAATCAGCACCAATTATAATTTTGATGGAAGAAAATTTGTATATTCTGATGAATGAGCATAAAAACATTGAAGTATGTATCAAAACATGGTGTTTTTGTAAGAAAATCTGTATTTTTCCCACTCATTGAATTATTTTCTTAAATGAATTCTATTCAACATATTGTTTTTGCATAAAATGATACAAGTTAAGCTGCAATTAGCTAAAGTGTCTTATGGGATCTTATTTTAACCGTTATTGAAGCGTTTTCGAATTCAATCCTTCTTGAAATATTATTTTCAATTGAATATTTTCATTTTTCACAAATTGATATAATCACTAAAATGATATTATTTATGTAGTTTCAGCAAAGAAAATTGATAAAAAATCATACTTTGTCTGAAGAGTTTAGTAGATTTCATCAGATATGAGATTGTCCTATTTGATTTCCACTACACTTGATTTCCAGTACTTGATATATGTATTTATCATCGAGCGCTGTTCAGTGGAACAGTAAATGGCGTTTTTCCAAGAGGTGTGCAATGCCATGCAAATATTATAAGGCGCGTAGTAGGCTACGTTATGTAATTTTCATAGCGTAGATAGAGCGCGTAGTATTTTGGTTGCACAGCTTTGGTTTTTCCATTTTTAAAAATGTTTGTATGTGTCATGTTGACCTCGTTGTTTTATTTAATGGCTTAAAGTATAAATATGTGTGAAAGTCTTTCATTGAAAGAAATGCTTGTAATGCACATGATATTATGTGATGCATTACATGGCATAGAAAAACGAAAAGAATTGCATCAGCATCATCTGAAAGAGGGTGAATAAACGTTGTATTTATCCATGAATTTGTCAGTAGATGAAATATGGTGGCCACGTTCAAAAACGGTACACATTAAGTTTTCGTTCGAAGAACGCATTTTGTATTGGACCGAATAAAAATATATGAATTGTGCTAAAACGCTTGATGGCATCCATTTGAAAATGGGAAAATCAAAAATTCATATCACATCGAAAAAGGCCCAAGCACTTGGTAATTTCATATTCAAGCCAACTATGACTATTCAATGTTATGCATTTGTGAAGCTTATGCGAAAACCTCCCTTGCCGCAAGAACAATTATTTAATTTGAATTTCAATTTCGTCGCAATAAGAGAGAAAAAAAAAATGTCTACCGAAAAAGAATTTCACTCTTTATCGAAATCCACAATTTATTAAAATGCGAAAAATGAATTCCACGTCATGTTTGAATAAATTGTAGTAATGATGAGAAAGCTTTTAGCTTTTTTGATCCAACAGTCGAACATTGTAAAAGCATCGATAAACCAACAAATACAAAGTTTGCTTCAAGCATGTCTCGTTTCGATATTATGCTCAGGGTGATTTTTTCATGAAATTCGTGACTTTTTTTTTTTGCCTTTTCGAATTCAAGGATGTGTAAATCGTGAATAATCATCGATATTTCGCATTTAAATCTGTCACAACCAGTAAAACATCACCAATTTTCAAAGTAAATTATCATGTGTTTCATTGGCAGTGAGTTGTTGTTGCTGATGCTTTTACCGATTCCCTGTGGCATCATGCGAATTACGATGGCTGTTCGATAAATCACCGGCCCAAATACAAATGATTTCCGACTTTGTTTTTGTCTGCGCATTTTAATAACACAAAATGAAAAAGAAGAAAAAAAACACATAAAAGAAAACAAAAAAAAAAACAAAAAAAAATTCAACATTTTCATATAGCCACAAGAAAAAATCTCTCGAAATGTTCACCATTGCATGATTTTTGCTATCCGCCCTTTTCACAACAAATTATCGTGTTCCAATTTTTTCTTTATGTTACGTGTGTGTGTGTATGCTGCTCTATTCGGAATTCCATTTTTTTCGCTGTTGCTGCTATTGCTACTGCTGCTGGTGATGGTGACTCCGCTGCACTCCTCCGTGGCCATTTTTCCCTACTGTCAACCAAATAAATATTTCCATAGATTGGGTGCACAGAAGTACACGATGATGACGACATATCAGTAACAGTAGTAACGTTCGCTCGCAGCAAAATTCATTTGGGAACGATGGCACAAATGAATGAATAACAGCAACACTGGCCTGTTCACTGCATTGAATGTTCGAAGAAAAAGATGTTGCATGAATAAAAGAAGCAGCGTTAGAAACGGAGAAGGATATATAGAGAGAAAAAGAGAACAGGGACGCAGAGAGAAAGTGTGAGAAAAGAGGAGGGTGGAAGTGGAGAACAAAAAAAATTTCAAACCATTTAAAATGAAATAGTTCAAATTGAACATAGGAAAAATATCATTTAGTTTTTCGTTAAAAAATATTGTTCCGTCTTTACATACTTATATCCACTACTTGTTCTCGAGACTAACGATTATGACGTTAAATTCTGTTTCAACGGTTTTTTAGTTGCTTTTTCTTTTTTCTATTCGCCATTTCATAGTTCTTTCATTTCATTTCTCTATTTTTTTATTTTTTTTTTTTGCTCGTGTTCACTCATTTTGTTCTCACTTCAAAAAATACGTGCTCTTGATATTATCAACACGACCGCATGCTCTATAGTAAATACACATAGACATGCACATTCATTCGCTAGGGAACTCAAACCAAATGAATACCAAATCGAACAAAGTCAAGCGAGCGTGCTGAATAGTACGAAAAAATTGAGCTTGAGCTCAAGCTGCCTCAAAACACTCTTGTTTCAAGCGAATGTGGAATAAAAGATCCCACTTAACAAAAAGAAATTAAAAAAAAAAAAAAACTGCAGCTTTGCTCAGTTATGCAATTGGTGAACAAGTTGAAGAAAAAAAAACACACACATATTTGAACGAAAAATACAAAAATTTTCCTCTTGTCCTCTTAATATCTTACACTTATCTGAAGCAAAAAGATAATCGCATGGTTTATTCTCTTTTTATATCTTTTAACTGCAGGCAGACAGTTTTGAAACTCTTCGTTGTGGTCAAGTTGATGTAAAAATGTTCCATTTTATGGCATATTTGAGAGCATTTAATCAACTTGGCTCCCATTCAAGCGATGCCAGTGGATGCGCCTTGGTGACACAAACATTTCTTTTTTTTTTTTCTCTTCAGTTGCTTGCTTCAGTTTTACATTGTGACGGTTAATAAAGCTATTCATTTTGATGATCACATTATCATCTTTAATCTGTGACATGAATCCCTCGACGGACGACATACAAATGACGCTTTCGATTAAACTGCATACGGAATTGTTATGCTTTTTGTTTTTTTTGTTTTTTTTTGTACAATGAATTCACGCCATTTCCAAATCATTTCTTTTTATCAACAACTGTTTTTTTTCGGCAGACAATGGTCTAATTGTAGTCACAAATTGGTCATAAAAATTTCAAATGTCTTTTGTTCAATGAATAAAAAAAAGAGAGAATATTTTCATTTTATTTTCTATGAATGTTATGTGAACAATGTTAAATATTCCGAAAAAAAAAAGAAATTTATTTACAAAAATGTCTATATCGTAACGTACTAAATTGTTAAGGTTAAAATCCGATTTGTTTTTTTTATTTTATTTCATTTTCAGTTAAATAAAAATTATCATCTACAAAATTAAATAGTTGTGTGTTTTGTAAAAAAAAAATCTAGACCACCAGCGATGTCTGTATTGCATCATCAATTGTCAAAATTGTGAAAAATTAATCAATGTCTCAATCTCTTTCTCCGTGTGTATAAGAGTGTTTGTGATTCGATTTTACAGTTTTGTTTCATGTCGTACCATACCATTCTTTTGATTGCCATAACTTCGTAAACGCATTCGTCGATTTATTGCAGCAATTGATGCAGTGTTTTCAACACCACTGATTAAATCTAAAGTACCATTCATCATATTACAATCGATCGATGGGCTACCATTTAAGTTCATTCGATTCCGTCCTGCTTGTTGTAAATAGTGACTGTTTGGTATTCGATTGAAATAGTTTGGTACATTGAGTGCGATATTTGGTGATGCTGACGCAGAGCGTGTACAATTTCCGGTATTCGGATTCGATGCATCGTTTGTCAAATTTAGATTGTTCATAAGAGGATTGGCCGGAGATGAAATGCCATGTATATTCGATACAGTTACAGGTGATGTGGTCGCCGATATACTTATCGGAAATTGATTCCTTGCATTTGACACTTGATTTGTAGTTTGCGTGTGTAACGGTGCATTTTTCCCAATAACCGTTGGTGATTGTAATCGAAGACAATGTTGTTGTTGTTGTGAACCAGCTGATATATTTGAACATCTTCCAGATTCGTTATCATCACCACTATCCACATCAGCATCATCACTATTTGTGCTCATGATATAGCGTTCATTTTTAATGAATTTTCGACCCTTATTCCGTCGATAATACTTGAATTCTCTGGGCAATGTATATGACCGTGGCAACGAAATCTATGAAATCCAAACAAAAAGTAAAAAAAAAAAAAAATTAAAAAATGTTCATTGTTTGGGCTGAAATTGGAATGTTGGCTCAGCGAAAGGGACATGGGGAAAAAGGTGATATTAACTTCAGAAAGAAGAGGGAATAGGAAAGGCAGAAGTATGATAGATAGAGAGAGAGAGAGAGAGAGAGAGAGAGAGAGAGAGAGAGAGAGAGAGAGAGAGAGAGAGAGAGAGAGAGAGAGAGAGAGAGAGAGAGAGAGAGAAAGAGAGAATAAAGTAGAGACAAAATCAAAAATGAAACTGATTGAATTCAAGAATGCAATTGCTCATATACCTGACTGTCAATATCCGATGGGATTCGATACTCATTCTGATCCAGAACATTTTCGTTCGGATCGTCAAGATTTTCATTGGCAATATGACATTGATGTTGTTTTTCGGTGTGATACGGTTGTTGTTGTTCGCGATCGATCCAATCGTAAAATGCACTTGAATTATCCAGATAATGTGGTGCCAATAGAATTTCAGGCGTTTTGGCTCGTTGCATTTGTCGTTGCAAATGCATTCGCTGCTGTTGTTGATGTTGTTGTTGTTGTTGATGTTGCTTGTGTTTTGCATTCTTTTCAATTTCATTGACAGTTTTGTTACATTTCTTATTAGTGTCGTTGCTGTCATCATTATTGCTATTCGATGTCGATGCCATTCGTGTGGGACTTTGTGTGATTTGATGCAATTCGTTTGTATTATTGAAATTTTCATTGGCAAAAACATTTGAAAAATTTGTACGATATGTTGCAGCAGCAGTAGCAGCAGCAGCAAATGGATTTCGTGGCACATTGTGTGGTATTTTTGATCGTGGCACAATCTGACGAATCGTTTGATTTTCACCGCTCGACATTTGCGATGATATTGGTGACATATTTCGTTGATTTTGCTCCATAGAAATGAAATTCTTTTTATTCAATGATGGCATATTTGCCGTATTCAATGCAAAATTATTGTATAATGGATCATAATTTCGTGTGTATTTATTTAAATTATTAATTTCGTTAATATTTGGCATCACATTTAAATCATTTAATATGCTGCCCATTGAGGCACCAACACACAATTCAGGGCTTGATGTTCGCCATTCATGCGGATCAATATTTATGTGCTTCTTAACATGCGGTATCGGTTGACGTGGCAATGATGCACGATTATCTTCATGAGTATTGAATTCTATATTACCAACCGGACCACCCAATTTACCTTGTTTGATTTCCTCTTCAATGATTTTCAATTCGGCCAATTGTTTTTGCTTTTTCTCTTGCAATTTTTGATAGATATCAACACGTGAGCCGGCACTCCCTTCATTTTCACTGTGAAACATCAATTATAAATATAAAAATTAAAATAAATAGGAAATAAATAGGAAACAAATGGACTCAATTTCTCTGTATAAAATGGTTTGGTATATACTTACGATCCATATGTGTGTGAACGAGCAACGGGTCGTCGCCAGAATGGAATCGACATTAAACCAGTGTTTGATATTTGATTCTCTAAACCATTCGCAAGTGATTGTTCGATGTTTAAATTTGGCGGTGGAACAAAAGTCGTTGGCTTTTTCTTCTTTCGACGTGCGGCACCACTGCAAATCAAACACAATACGTTGAACAAAAAAACAAAACTTTGTCAATGAAAATGAATCAAATTCCGAAATTGACTCAATTGCACACTTACTTTGCTGGATTGGAAAAGCGACAGTTAAATACGCCGGGAATTTGCGATGGATACTTTTGGCATGTATTCAAATTATCATCGAATGATATGCAGCTCATGCCATCAGCACACGAATACTTGTGTCTGTCTGATGGTAAACGACCGCCAGCTTCGTATCCTAATCGTCTGATATGGAAATATCTATGTTGCCAAAGAGAAGAAATGAAAGAAAATTTGAGAAAACGCAAAAAAAACAGGAACGGCAAAAAGTGACTTTGATTAATTAAAGGCATCTGTTTGAAAACAAAACCGGATACCCAACTGGGAAATGCATTTTAAAAAAAAAATGAAAAAAAAATGAAAAAAAAAATAAAAAACAAAAAAAATTTACGCACCGATAGTAGAGAAACATGAACATAAGACCAGCTATGAATGACGCGAATATCCAAATGGGTGTCATGTACCAATTTTCCGGTTTATCAAACCAAATGCCGATAAGCCAAAGGAATACAAGCAATGCATTTTCCAAAAACATGACAAAATAAAAAATGAACATCTTTTGACGATGATTCACTTCTTGCAAATTAATGTATGCAAATACATAGACAAATGCAATTAAACCGGCCAATGTAATTTTCCGCAAACGTGTGATGCGTTCACCATGAAATACGTTTTTTGGTGAGATGAGCCATAAAAACATTGAAATCCAATGCAATGCAATCACCATAAATACCCATTGATTGTAAACGGATGCATAAACAGTTAGCGATGCAACGCGAGATATAACCGTTCCTAAGCGCCATAAAAATTGAAAAATCACACCCAACCAGGTAAGCACAAGCCGATGAACATTTTGTAAACGAACATTTTTACTAAAACTGGCCAATGACCAGCATACGCTAAACAATGATAATGTACATGACACAATATTCAAATCTTTAAATGTTTGAAGTTGATGTTGTTGTGCATCGGATGGTTGTTGTACAATAACCGGTGCAACATGACCGCTACCAAGCGATTGTAATGGTATTTCGGGTTTTAATAAATTTGCTTCTTCCTTTTGAATTGTCACCAATATGTACAGTTGAAGCAATAGCATTGGGGCTGCTTCACAAAATCCATGCACCAAACGTAACATACACAAATCGCGTACCTCATGCTTAACATGCCGCAAGTCAACTGGTACAAATAATTTTGCATAACGCCACAAAACGCCCAATTGGCAACAATGCAACGCAATCACACAATGTCGCTCAATTTTTGATTGTAACGTTTGATCTGATGATTCAGTTGATGTTGAATTATTCATTGGATCCATTGATTTCTTTTGATCATTATTATCAATTGTTTGACCATTTTCTGGTACTAAATCACGACTTTTATGCATATACCAACGCAATGATAATATCTGAAATGAAATTTATTTATTTATTTTTTTCAATTTGTTTTCGTTGGATAATGCAGAATTAATTTCAAATTACCTGCGAAATGATTAGAGACACCAATACTACTGCTATCACAAAGGTCATGTACATGAAATGGCCCCGTTCATACAGTGCATAACTGAGGACAACATCAAAAACAACATCACAAAAATAGCCAGCCAGTGATACCACATTGAATAACACATCACATAAGGACAAAAACTCTGTCATTGTGATTTTTTTCCACTCTTTTTACTTTTTCCCGTTTTAAATTCATATATCACAACGAATTTATGATATTACTCAATTTATTGAACTAAATTCAATTTATTTTAAAATTACATGGATAAAATGACACATGAGAGAGCACTTATTGAACAAACATTCAGACTGGATTCAATCGATTACTTATTCGAGTTCATATTCGTTTTTTTTTTAATGCAATATTTTTGAATTGATTTCTAATCGATTTTATATTGGCTGAAATTGCACATATTTTCAATACACTGGCACACTTTTCACATTAATTCCACAAGACATCGACATTGATTTGGTTATCCAACATTAAATGACTGGAAATTAATGTTCATGTTGACATTTTTGCTGTTGTCTCCTTGAAATGGACCGAAAAATTACTCTGCAAATTGAGAGAAAAAAAAAAAAAATGGAAATAAAATGAATGAATTAACACAGTGCATTGCATATGAAGTGTATTGAATAAGTGAAAATGTGATCAATAATTACAGATTGGAATGTGTCAAATGGATTCAACATCAAAATGTGATATTTTCACAAATATTCCATTCAATTTATTTGAATTAAAATAAATAAATAAACGTAAAATTTCAATACAAAACAATGAATTTAATTAGATTTCAATGAAAATGTAAATAATTAAAAAAACTTATTAAGAAAACACAAAAATGTTCAAAATAATTTCAAAACTGACCGAAATACATACAAGAGAATTTGATGGAAACACTGCAAGTTTTGAACAGTGTGTGAGATACAGTACAGCATTCGAACGGCAACAAAAATGAAGACGAAATTCCACAGTGTGGAAGCGAGAGGACAATAACCTTCGTTGGTAAAATGCCATCCAATTGGTATGGGCGATGATCGTTGCGGTTAAAAAGAGAAGGTGCAACTAAAGAATGCGCAATATCGTTGTATTTGTTTTTTTTTTATCCGTATTCTATTTGCAGCGATCTTTCTTCACCATGTCATCGTGACTATATGTGTGCATATATTTATGGGTGTATGGGTGTATGGCTCTTTCTCTCTGTGTGTGTTCGGTGTAAGTGATCTCGTGTTGTTGTTATTCTCTTTCGATCTAAATATTCGTCATTCAGCCAGAGTATTTGTTATTCCGTTGCCAAGCATTGTGCTAAAGAAAGCAGATAAAGGGGCCACACATCGATCTTATTTATGTTTGTGTGTTACGAAAGAATGTTACTATTGACTTAATCATATATATATATGCAGGTATTATCAAAAGTAACCTACGCACTCTTACACTCACACATATGAAAATCAAACGAGTATAATCGTGTATAGTCAATACTTTGACAATTGTTTTCTTTCTCTTCTGCTTCAAATTCGGTAATCAGATACTTATACCGAGAGGTTTAAGTCTGAACTCTCTGGTCGAACATTTTTTTATACTTGACAAAGTTCAAGTGAAGCTATACTTTCTAATTGTATAGACGACTTCAACTTTTAGACAAGATTAATTTTCAACGAGTTTCGTCTCTAGACGATTTTTATCTGCACACTGTGTAGGTTTTTTTTTTCACACAAATATATCATTTACATGCAGAGTCTATTTACTTTGACGATTTTCAATTGCTTTGTTCACCATTTCAGTTACATTCAAAACGCAACAAATAAAAAACAATGTAAATTTTCTCATAAAACAATATACAGTTCAATGATTTTCATGAAAAAAAAAAGAATTAAATTAAAAATTGAATCTTTTGAATGGAATTATTTTTCGCGGTAAAATAAGTTCATTGCACTCAAATACGTAAAATATAACGTTTTTATTCTACTGAAAATGTAATTACTTCCACTTCATCGCATCGAATACAAACCAAAGACTTGTGGAAGAATGAAAAATTGTGAAAAAAAAAAAATATTGTTTTTCCATTTTTCCATCGCTTCATAGTATGAATTTCATACTCAGACATTGTTTTTCAACGCTTCTTATCGTTTTTGGTTTTCCATGAAATATACATTGTCGATATCATGCGGTTTGTTGTGTATTTATAATTATTTTATGCCAAATAAAAATTGCATAAAAATTATCATTCTCTGTCATGTATTAAAAACCACCCAAATAGTATATGAGTATTATGTTGATTCGATGCGGGTAATGCAAATGTCAAACAAAATTGGATTGATTAACATTTTATTGAAATATTGTAGAGTGTGTTTGCATTTATTTTATCAACAATATAACATTGGATGCGTAATGGTTAATATATGAGGCTTGTACGCGTCAATCTATGAAATTGCATATCAATTGTTTGTCTTAATTAGAAAATGGACCATTTGACCGGTAAAGTCCAGTAGCCAGCTTGAATAAACGAATGGTCGCACAACAACCAATAAAATATTTGCCATCGTGAATATGTTGTGCGTTTGGATTAGATATCGAATTTATGCTGTTGATATTTATAATTATTTTTCACTTATAATTCATAACTGTGCCGTGGCCAAACACAATTGATATATTTTATGCGATGATTTTTGGGATATGTTTATTATTAATCTGATCAAGAGTGATGCTTGTAAAATTTTACACAATACACGGTATAGATATACGTTCGGTTTATGTTTTATAAATGACATTTAAACGTAGCAAAATCCAAACATCAAACTCATTAATCATGCAGTTACAATGTTGCACTGCATTTGCAGGGAATTCATATTTTTTTTTTTTTTTTTTTTCTTTTTTCTTTATTTCCAGTCGAAATGATCTCTTTCAGTCGTTAGCAATAATGGATTATTTTCCCACATTGAATTGTTTGGATACTGTTTTGCGGTAAAATAAATGGCGAATAATTCCAATTATATTTAAATGTGACGCATTTTTGTGTTTCAGTTTTAAAGACTGAAAAAATGGTTTCGAATCGAATTTGGTAAAGAGAGAGAGAAAGAGAGAGAGAGAGAAACAAAAAATATACTTCGTGCAATGTCTATCTAATGTACGGTGAACACTTGGCGGAGCACAAAGTAATATTCATGAAAATGTGAAAATATTTTTTCAACAAAATTGATTTATTGAAGTGTGTATAACGTTATTTTTTTTTTTTTTTTTGGCGCAGCCTAACAATATTTACTCATGGAACATGTGAAATTGTGAACATTTATGAAAAGCATATTTTCGAACTTGGTAGTTTTAGAGGAAGAGAGAGGGAGGAGAGAGAGAGAAGAGAGAGAGAGGAGACGAGAGAGGAGAAAGAGGAGGGAGAGAGGAACATAGAGAGAGAGAGTGAGAGAGGAACAGAGAGAGAGAGAGAGGCTGGGAGAGAAAGACTAAAAGAGAATGAAAATGTGAAAAGTGACCGAAATCCGAAATATATAAATCAAATTCTGTGTAAATAATTGATGAAATTTCACGTGCAAATGCATCGTAAACCGTAAGCTTATGGATCTCAATCATATATCACAAAATCAAATAAAGTCAAAATCGTTGTGCATGTCGCTCATATTCGTTGTTCAAACAGAAACTGCCTCTCTCTTTTTGTATTGATTCATGCATTCAATTTTTTTTTTGAGGGGGGAGGGGATGTTATAGAGAAGTGCACGATCGAATAAACGTATCGAAGTTTATAAACAACCGTTCATATATGCTAATGCTTCATTTTTTCCTTGCTTTTGCTGCAGCAGTAATATGGTGTTTTTTTTTATACTTTGTCTGGTCGCTATAATTCTGACCACTGTTATTCGATTGATAAACACATGAACCGTTCGCATATTCAACGAATCAATATTGGAATCCCACATGCTCGATGATTTATGAGCTATTTCATTAGGCAGTATGCTTGCATATGTTACGTTAGTGAGGAGACGCCAGGATTATATATCTACTTCCGATTTATAACTTCATCTATTCTATTATATATTCTTCGTTTTTTTTTTTTTTTTTTTTTTTTTTTTTATCGCAAAGTGCATCAAAATGTGAACGAAAAAGCAGTAAATCTATTTTTCAAACACATGCAAATAATCGTTGCCCATTCACTGAAACTCGCCCGTCATATTGGCTAGATGATAGACTGTTTTGGACGATTTAATAGATTATCTTGTCATAAAAAATGACTGCAAATAATAAACGGAGAGAACGAAAATGGACGAACACTGTCTGATACTCACTTCAGTCACCTCAAATATTTTTCAATTAAGTTGAACACATCTACTTAGTTGGAAAAATGATAAATTATGCCATTTTTTTTTTTTTTTGTAGCTTATACGCGAGATATATGTATGTGTCTAGTAGACAATATTGTCTACTATCGTCACTTGCATATATTAAACAAAGTTTCTTAGCGATACAAAAATGATATGAACTATAGTTGATTAGACACTCTGAATTTTATCGAAATTTATGTTTCAATAACAATAAATATATTTGATATTTCAGACATACATCACGATAACATATGCATAATTTTGAATTCCACGATTCCCTTTTGCATGGGAGAAATGCGCATTTTATCGAAAATAGCAAATTCAAATATTTATTGAACAACTGCCACATATTTCGTTTGAAATTCATGCTTTGGAACGATCATATGACCTTGAAATTATTTCATAATTTTGCCCTCTGATTTAGTATATTCTTAATACGGCTTTACTTACGCTGGAAATATCAGCTTGAAATAAATCCATCAGATGGATTTATAAAATGGATTTGATGCTGCATTGAATTTTTTTGCATATATTTACAATGTGGCCTAATTTTTCCATTGTGGCTAAAGTCAAAAACTGTGAATTGATTCAAAAACGGTGAATTGTTTTAATGTGGCCTCAAATTTGAGTTTGGCCACAATGGAAAAAATAGGCCCCATGTGGCCATGCATTGTAAATAAATGCAAAAATTTAAATGCAACCAACGTAGCGTCAAATCCATTGGATAATTCCATTGGATAATCTATCCATTTAATGGATTTATTCCAAGATGACGTTTCCAGCGTAAATAAAGCCTTGAATCTTAAGCAAATACAAGCGTTTATAATTTTATCAATTCTAAGCATTTAACTGAAATGATTTTAGTAATCCATATGAAGCGTCTCGAGCAACAAGTAATTATAACAAAACATTTGTCGAGATATTTGAAAAATTGCGTCCTAATTCAGCGCAAATCATTCGAAACGATGTAAAAGACAAAATTGTTCAAATACATTCAATTTAGATCCGAACGATAACTGATATCGTATAAGTTATAAAAGACGTAAGAAATTATTGTTTGTTTTCTTCAAGCGATTTCGGCTTTTTCAGATTCAATTATGAATTATGTATTACAAAATGACCGTTTTCGATTATTTTTTATCTATAAGTGCAATAAAGTCGCTATTCTTCAGATGATAAACTTTCCCTTTTGAATAATCTTATCAATATTGTTGAAATATAAGCAAGTAAAATATGTTACAAATATAAGTAAGTATCTTCATTTCAAATTGGTTTGTTAAATGAATTTGGTCGTTTTTATATCAATAATTTTGCAAATTGTTCTACATTTTGAATAAATCATTGTTTATTATTTGATTAAACAAAGAAATAAACTATTACAATAAGTAATTGTTTTTCAGCGTTCATACATTTCTCTCAACGAAAGTTCATCGAAATGAATGTGAAAATTGTGATTTTAGTATTGGCATTGCTCAGTCAAACATATGCGGGACCAATTGGTGCTGGGATTTGTTATGCTGGTGAATTAACAATTAAATCATCTAACAAATGAATAGCATTTTTAATTAATTTGTTTTTTAAAAGGTTGCGCTGCAGTAGTTGTAGCTTGTTTTGGAGCAGCGGGTGCTGTCTTTGGAGCCACAGCTGGTAAGTTTCGTTATCTTTTCCTGGAAAAGTGTCTTTGGTAAATACCATTCATTTAATATTTTATTTCACAGGAGCTGCCATTGCAGCAAGCCCAGCATTAGTCGCTTGCAATACAGCATTTGGAACATGCGAGGCTGCTTGTGTTGCTGCACTTGTGGCACCGACTCTTTAGACTTTTAAAAACGGGAAAGCGTTTAATAAGTGGAAAATATGAATAAATAGATTTTACAATTTAACTAATTTGGAATGAAATTATTTTGAATAAAAAATGTTTTTGTCAATATTTCAATTTATATAGTCTGACATTAAGCAACTTGTGAATATTTTATTATTTATCATTTTCTTCACTTTGTGTATATATATTTTTTTCACTTTTCATAAATGAATCCTTGAATCCTGTGTGAAATGGTTTTTTTTTTACAAACAAAAATGTATATTGTTTACAATTTTCATATTAATTTCAAAGATCGATTGAATTTCTATTGAAGCGAGAAGTCTGTCGAATCTCTGCAAATCATATCATATTTTTCATTTTTGTTGCATATTTTCATTCTGTTTTCATAATAACTGAATTACATGCTTTGTAAAACTTTTATATGAATTCATGTGTGAATGAGTTGTTTGAGAAATTTAGTACACACCCCGAGATTTGAAACGGTTTCGAATTACATTGCTATCGTTGTTTCAATTATTCATTGATTTGGTATTCTCTTTACTTAAAAGCAAGAAAAACAATTACAAATCACAATGAAATTCGAAGTAATCAATGATTCGATAACTTTGTATTTTGTTCTTGAAAACTTGTTGAAACGATATCAATTCTAAGAATAACACGAGCTTATTTTAAAATTGAACGAATATGCTCATTGATTGTTTTGTTACTACACACAGTATATACACTTTGCAGTTGTTGAGTTTCAAGAATTGCAGCAAATATCTTATCTCTGTATGTATGTGATAGTCTGTTTGAAATCAAACCATGTGAACACTTTTTCTCCATTAGCACATTAGTACACCATTTTTTTTTCTCTTTCATGCTCTTTTTTTTTTCTTCTTCGTCGAGCAAAATTACTCCTTTTCTGGATCGATTTCTCGTATCAGTGATTGTAATAAAAGCATTTTGCTGCATCGCTAAACATGTTTTTGCTTTGTTGTTCAATGCGGAAATTGTTAATTTTCATTTTCATGTTGAAATCCATGTAAAAAGAATGTCGACTATAGAATTTTCACTTTGAAACCTTAATTCTCATTATTTCTTCTTTTTCTTGCGTATTTAGAAAGAAAAACTTGAAATAAATTAAACAAGAAAATGAGAAAATCTGCATTGGGCGCATTTTGAAACCAATGAAAATGTATAATTAGATTTTTCAGTGATGATATAGAAATCATTTCATTTATCACATGGCTGAAATATCATTGAATAATGTGATTTGTGAAATCTCAAACGGATTTATTCATTGAATAGGCATACATTGGTATCAAAGCCACCCCGTTATATACTCAATTCAATGTAAATGCAGTCTTTTCAATTTAAATTGCAAAATTTGATGGAAATCATGCCACAGATGAGCATTTCCAATGAATGTTTCAAATGATTTTTTTCGCGATTTTGAACATGACACATTTCCCTATTTTTCAAAAGACAAAAACAAAAAAAAAATCTTTCGATCGGTTTATCTTTTAATAATATGTTCCTGTGACCAAATTAAAATGACTGTATTCCAGTGATAATCAAATAACTCAATGGTAATATTTCATCCGCAACGTACGCTTTTGAATCATTTGTAACATGCTTTTGTTTCAGAAATGTATGGTTTGACATAGCCAGTACAGCGTGTGTGTTTGAACAAAAAAAGATTCAATGACAATCGAACTTGAACTAAATGAACAAATGGCATACAATATGTGATGTTGAAAATCAATATTGGCCGTTGGAGAAAAGGTAACATGGTAAATCGAAGGTAAGCAAATGCCAAATGAGATAGAAAAAAAAAACGAGAAATCAAAACCACGAAACCGAAATTGAATTGATTCTTATAGCCGCAAATAATGGAAGTTTGAGGTTTGGATGTAGCGAGAGTATATTTTCCGTTTTCAAACTCGAAATTCTGATTTTCAAACAAATGTGAAATGGTAAATGGGGAAAACTGTCACCGAATGAAATCAAAGCGATGCTAGCAAAATCGATTGCCCAAACGATTATGAGTCACACAAATCAAGTTTGTGATTTATACATGTGGTGCCATCGAAATGGGATAGATTATTGTCATTGGTTGAGACTTGTCTTTCTGGTTAAAATAAAAGAAATGATTCTAATTAATTTCAATGTAATTCATTTAATCAATTGAATATGTAAATTCTGTGATTAGTTTCAATTATTCAATAAATTAAATGATCTTTTCTAAATGGCAATATATCTATGAAAGGCAATTGATTGCATGGGAAAGACGAAAATGCTTAAATTAGAATTGTCTGATAACCATAGAAATAAATTGGCGAAATGTAGACGATTCAGTTCAGATTGCATTTAACGCATTTCATTCTTTTATGTTTCATTGAAATGTACGCAAATACATTTCATCAAATTGAATCCAAACAAATTTCAATGTGGTGTACATTTTAGCAATATCTCACCGCCACCACCGACGACAATATTATTTTGTATATACGTGCACGTGCGTCATTCAATTTATCCATTGATTTAGTCATTGTAAGCATTGGGTTATTTTTTGTTGTTGTTGTTGTCCATCATCTTCGGTATCTGTTTGTCATGGTATCGTTGATGTCAATCTATCGCCAACCGCCGTTGAATTGTGTGTGTGTGTGTGTGTGTGTGTGTGTGTGTGTGTGTGTGTGTGTATGTGCGGCCATGTGTGGTTAAGTTTATGGATGTTTGTCTTTCATTTCATTATCGCAAAGAGTTTGTGCACTTTTGTTTTTGATTCTCCAAAACTGAAGCGAACATTCTAATTTGCCAACACACTTCGTACAGTGCATGCACGCACCATTCTTCACCTTTATTGTTTCCATCCGTACATAAATTATGCACGCTCAATATAGCCAAAACAAAAATGAACGTTATAGAGATAGTGGAAAATGGAGAGAGAGAGAGAGAGAGAGAGAGAGAGTCAAATGTCGTTCCATTATTTTTAGTAGATTGTGCATGCACGAACTGTGCTTTATAATGAAATACAAAACTGAATCTTGGATGAGTGAACAATTAAGCTTAATCAAAAACAAAATGATAATAATGACAGGATGAAGGAAGTAAACGATTGTCGTTGATGCTCATCTGCGATACACCGGATACCTTTCCAATGCCAAAACATTTCATTTCAAATCGAGTGTGATTGGGAGCATCACTTTCTTCTTGCTCTTTCTATCTCACGTTATCCCCATCCTCAAACGTCCTCTTCTCTCCTTCCCCCCTTCCACCCTTCCCCCCTCTTCTACTATTTATCTCGCACTTTATGCTTCTGTTTGCATGTGCTTTGATTACAAATTCCATTTCATTGCCATTTATGAGTAATTTCATTTTCCCTCGTTTCTGTTACCGTCCACTTCCCTTGTTATCCAAACGCCATCCATGATATTTTACGAGTCGAACATGTTGGCCATTATATTGGCGAAAGTCTTTGTTTATACATGTCGTCTACACTTTTGGATCCATTATGCGCCCATTTAACGGTGTATTTTATAGAAACCAACAAAATGGCTATTTATGGTTAATGTTTGCTTTTTTTTTCGTATTTTTAGTTAGTATGTGTTTTGTGCGTATGCAACATACGTATGTGTTTATATTGTAATTCTCTTGTACCAGCAATGAATGCGTTCGTACAGATAAATCTAAAACGCGTCATCCATTTCCAGTGCGTAAAATTGTCGATATTGGTGTCGTTGATTTTCAACAAACATCGGCGATAACATGTTTCAGATTTTTATATATATTTTCCCTTTTTCACTCTGTATGATTTTACTGCTATCGCAACTGGAATTGGCTATTGATTTAAATTGCGTCGAAAAAGGTGCAAACGACCAAAAAAGAACCAAATCAATTTTTTGTTCACATGTGATTAACAGTGAACATTTTCTGATAAATTGTGCGGCAAAAATAATCAGAAATCTTTTTCAACATATTTCTGTCTTTGTGAATGAAAACAAAAATCCAGATCAATGCAATATGGCCAATAGTATTTCATTTCATAGGAATTGAACCATCAATGGTAAAAATCAAATATTGAATTCAAATGTGTGCAATCAACTGTAAAAGGACAAATGCACCTTTGAAGTTCATCTGTTGGAAAATTTTAAATGAAAACAATGAACCAGTTTTTTTTCCAATAAAATCGAGTGAAAGAACTACATTGTGGTTCACAAAGGTTCTTCTGCTTGCACAGTTAATTATTTCGTTTTATACGAAGTTTGAGCATTGCAAACGAATAATAATTCGGCAAAACTTTGCGTGTAAACCGACGAACATATTGAGTTAATTCAATTAAATTAGAATTAGTGTCTTTTCAAATTAAACTGCTGTAGAAGAGAAAAAAAAGGCAATTGAAACTTTATCATCATTAAATTATTATCTTTTTGCTTTTGGAAAAACATATAATATAGTTTTCAACAAAGTTTTATGATTGTAAGTATTTGTACATCATTCATGTTTAACACGAAAAAAAATATTAAAAAAAAAAAAAAAAATACTCGGGATGGATGTATAAAACCAATGAAATCTCTATCAAATGAATGAAATGGTAAAAGTATGATTTTAAAAAAACGAAAAAAAAATATTGCATGCAAATCAATATTGATTTTCTACAACACTATAGCTTTCAATGTTGGGCAAATTGCCGTTATTGTAACCATTGAGGAAATCTGCTTTTGATGCAAATGACTGATGCATTCGATAATAATTATTCAAAATGCTCTGACGCAGCTTGTTTGAATATTCTCGTGTGGTAACCGCTCTTTTTTCCAACACAGAGTGGAAAAAAAACATATATGAGTGAGAGCTGGATAAAGATGGAAAATGAATGAATATGGTTGAAAGAAAGAGTAGAAAATAACAGAAGCAAGAGAAGAAAAGGAATAAGAGAAAGTGTGGGAGTGAGGACGAGAGCGAAAAATTGGAGAGCGAAAACCGAAAAGATGAGTGATGGAAAGAAAGTGTGAGAGCGCGAAAGATCAGAACAATATGTGAAAAAGAGAATGAAAAAAGCTGGCTCTTTCACTCTTGCAATATATAATGTTTACGTCTTTTATCTCAACTTTTAATTATGTCAAATTGCTTTTAGCATGTATAATATACAAATGATGTTGATTGCGCGTTTGCTGTTACCATACCATATGATTATGTGTGGTTTTGAAGTGCTGAGAACATTGAGAAGTCAGTCATATGTATATGGATATTTATGTGTATGTCTGTGTGTGTGTATTCATATGCATATTGCAAGCCACCCAACAAACAAATATGTCGAACGCAAAGTTTTTGTTTGCATAAAATGTAGTGTTTTTGAAACAATAACAATAATAATGTCGAGTAATTTTCAGAAAATAGACAAGCGAAATACGAACGAAATATTTTGCCACAAAGTAACACAACCACATCGGCACCACATGAATGGAACATAAAATAACGAAGAGGATGCAAACATGATCGAAGAGCTTCCAACGAATAGAGAGAGAAAAAGAGAAAAAGAGAGAAAGAGAGAGAAAACGAGAGAGAGAGAGAGAGAGAGAGAGAGAGAAAAAGAGAAAGAGAGAATCATTCACAGCACACATAAACATCAGTGTCAAACAAAACCATCGACACGATTACACAAAATCACTGCAAAAACAAGTGCATATGAATAATTGTTGCGCTTGAAATTGAAGAAAACAAAAAAAAAAAAACCATACACACTAAACAACAGCAAAAATACGCCGGAGAATACAAAAATGATAAAGCGGAGAAAATTCTGGAAAACTGTTACAAACATTGTCGATGCGCATTTAATCATGTTATGCTTCAGGTGTACTCAGCTGATGCAAAACTATTCAAACATTGATTTTTCTTTGCCTGATTTTTCCATTGAAAAAAAAAAAAGACCATTGATTCGCAAATGTAAGCAAAGTGATAATTTTTTCTTTCTCCTGACGTCATTTTTGTATCACGTTTCAAAAAGCTACAAATAATGCTGACACAGTAAACCATTTGTTTGACGACCAACAGTGTCAGATAGATTCGTTAACAGCAAATGAATTGTTATTGACAGCATCATATGACTGAAGAACTAGGACAGATTCATTCCTTTGATTTTCACAACATGAATTACAGTATTATGCGAAACATTATACGACAACACGATAAATCATCGTGAAATTCTAGAAAAATGCCAATACTTGTTCTCCAATGGAAAAAGACATTGACGATGCTTGTAAAAAACGTCGTAAACCACTGAAGATATCTTTTCGCTTGTTTATTCAAGAAAGTCTGTAAATAAATCTACACGTCTGCATTTTTTTTAAGGTGAAAATTGTTTTTTTTTTTTTTTTTTTGCAAAATTTCCATTGATCACATCATCACATAAAACGTCAATGTGCAATGATCAAATATTAATGATGAAATTCGAAAAAAAAAAAAATCTTCATAGAAAAGATTAAATCGATTTTCCCTGAGATTTTACATTGAAGTCAATTTCGTAAATGTTAATCGTTGAAGTATTCATGATGATCTATTGATTGAAATCAAATGAAAAATTGTTGTCATGTATTTATGATAAACGAATAGAAAATATGCTTATTTAACTGTTTGATAACCATCAATAAAATATGATTTTTATTACAATTACGGCTCATTTATGCGACAATGTTATGGTATGATTGTGCAGTAACATCAACTATAGTTCTTTATCACAATGCATGATCATATTAAGCGCAAGCTTGTGCCTTTTTCCATCATCATCCACATTTTTTCATCATTATCATCATCATCATCATTGATGTCATGAACGTTCAAAATACTACGGAATTATCTGCATTTTCGCCATAAACTCAGATACGGCCGATTAATATTACATTCATCGTAATAAAACGATTGGCATCTCGTACAAGCAATATTTTTCCAGTTATTTTCGATGTAAAAGTTACTTCCAGAAATTCACTATGTCATAACTTCTTAGTTTTATAGCTGGACTTGTTTATTTCAATTTCGAGAAAATTCGTTTAGCATTTTTCCATCCACGTTCATTAAATATGCAAGAAATTGAATTGAATGTTTTTTTTCTTTCTGCTGAAATGCCGTTGGCTATCTATGTATCTAACAGTCTTCACATTAAAAAAAATCCAAATAATTGATTATTTCGTTTCGAGTTAAGCAACAATATACGCTTAGGATTGCTCAAGGAGCAAAATACGCAAAAATATTTTTTTAATGAAATTTTCCTTGTTATGGCTGGTTTAATGAGTAGACACTGAATATTTGTTCACATTTTTTTTAATCATCCACATTTTAAAAATTGGATTTACAATGCTTAATAAAACTGAATGTATTTATCAAATTGTTTTAATATATGCACTACAAAGGTGAGATAAATATAAGAAAAATAAAATTGATTTTCGATGTCTCAATCAAAAATAAACATGACGTATGAAAAAGGGCACACACACAAAACATCAATGGCATAATAATGAAAATGTGATGGTGAAAATAAAATTTACCGCCACTGTGGTAAATCGCTTATATAGTTTCCTACTCTGTTGCTGTCAACATGGTTTAACAGGCGCAACTGAGAACATTGTAGAAAAAATATACAAACAATCAACAGTGGTGATAAATTTTTTGTTCACGATATTTTGCCACTGACGTTTGGTGTGTGACCCAAAATGTCTGAAACTGAAAAACAACGTGAATTTTATTGCAATCTATCTCACATTAGTATTCCTTTTGATTAATTTTAGTAATAAATATTATATTTAAATAATATTCTGTATTCCTTATTCAAATCTAAATCAAAGTGGCCAATGAAAATAAATTAGAAAAGAGCTAAAAAAGAAAATTTCCCTTTGAAAATGAAAACAAATTTTCTCAGGTGTTGCACTTTAAGATGTCACAAAAAGAAATCGAACGACAAAGATTTTTTGAACGTTTTAACCAAAATAAACCATCACCTTCGCCCGATTTTAATTTGTATATAAAGCAACGAATCATTGGCAAAGGTGCATTTAGCAGTGTTTATTTGTATAAGCATAAAAAATCGGGCAAATTTTATGCATGCAAACGACTTGATAAGGAATATCTTGTAAAACGAGATATGGTTCAGCAAATTTTGAATGAGAAAAAAATTCTACAATCAGCCGAATGTTCGTTCGTTGTTCAGTTGTTATTTTCATGGAAGGATAATGATTTTATTTATTTTTTTATGCCATTCGTTGGTGGCGGTGATATGTTGACATTTTTAATGAATCAGCGTAAATTTTCGGAAACCGTTTGTCGATTTTATGCCGCACAAGTGTTACTTGCATTAGAATATTTACATGCAATGGATGTTGTACATCGTGATATAAAACCGGAAAATATTTTAATCGATGCAACTGGCTATATAAAATTGGCCGACTTTGGAATGGCAATCATTGGCACCAATTCATTATGGGCATTTTGTGGAACAATCGAATACATGTCACCCGAAATGATTCAGTCACTAGGAAATTATTTATTTTACGATCACAAAAGTAACTATTTGATAAGATAGATGGAAAAATAAGGTTTATCTATATTTATAGGTTATGGCAAGTCCACAGATTTATGGTCATTCGGTATTCTTATTTATGAAATGGCATTTGGTCGATCACCATTTTTTACATGTCGTACGGATGAAAATCTTTTATTTGGTCGAGTGTTACGGGGTCAATTTGAAATACCAAAATCGTTCAGCAAAAATCTTCAGCATTTATTGCAAGGATTGCTAATGATTGATATCAGAAAACGTTTTGGTTGTAACAGCAATGGTTTGACAGACATTAAAAGACATAAATGGTTTCGTGAAATCAATTGGCGAGATATTGAGATGCATCGTATAAAACCACCATTGAAACCAATTGTTAAAACGGCTGGCGATACATCCAATTTTAGCTTTTACACCAAAGAGAAATCAAGATATTCAGTCACTTGTCGGTATGAAAACGAGTTTCGTGACTACTAATCAAATAAATTTTAATTAAAATGTTAATATTAAAAATGACAATGTTGATGTTGTTTTAATATGATTCAACATGTCAGCAAAGTGATTGAAAGTGATTTATTCACATAAATTGCATTCATTTTCACATAAATCATGAGTAAGTTTTTACCGTCACCGATGAAAGAATAATAAAAATAGCTCATCCAAATGAGTGAAATCTTGAAAAATAATAACACTTGATTTTAAAACAATATTATACCAATTCAAGTACCGTCGCAACTGAATCTCTTTGAAATGTCAAATTGCAGACGAATTCGGAAATGGAACATTATTCATGAAGCATTTCCTGATATTGTTTAATGGGATTTTTTCCTCTGCTTTTCACGTGACGCTCAATACAATTCATCATATAATATTTAAATTATGTCTGCTCGCTTTTGTTTTCTTTAAAAATTACGCCATTATGATATATCTCTCATACTCAAATGCAGGAAAAAAAGCACCCAGCCTCAAATATTGTTATGAATTTCCGATGTAACATTTGAAAAAGCATATGCGTACGATAACAATGCGTTGCGCGGCTTGCAAACATCAAATATATGAACAGACGAACGAAACAAACAACAGCAGAAAAAACGGCATATTTTAAAACGATAACGCTGAGAGTCGTTTTGTGGTTAATTTATATCTTGCACGTTCGCAACACAAGTTTGTCTTAATATTTAACGTTGTGTTTATCTTTTTCTCTCTTTATCTCTCTCTCTCTCTCTGTTCCTTTGTTTGTTTGTTTCTCTCTGTGTTCTCTCACTCAAAACAAATAATGGCCATTCTCAGGAAATGAAATTACAGTGTGGGTAAACAAAAGCGAAGATACACTATTTGCATATTTTCATAAAGAACATTACGTTAATTCATATCTGAGGGGAATAATTCGTGAGAAGATATAATTTGCTTGTGTAACTGACCAGAAATTCCCATCGGGATCATTTATTTCAAGCTACATGTTATGTATGAATCTAATTGAATAGCATAACTATGGCCACATTGATCGCAATTCCTAGCGGTTCTCATGATTCCATATTGTTGAAATTTTAGGCGCCACTTTTTCACTCAGTTGGTCTGTCTTGTTCAAAATTCTCGGTCTTTCTCTCTCTCTCTCTCTCTCTCTCTCTCTCTCTCTCTTTCTCTTTCTCTTTCTCTTTGTCCTTCTCATAGATTCTCCCTTTGCACTTATCTTGATCTCACTTCCCTTTTCTCTTCCTCTTTAATGCTCTCCCACACAAACCATTTTCCTCCCCATAATATCCCTCGCATACATTCTCCTACCTCTCGTTTCTCATTTGAAATACACTTTACATTTTATTAAAAGTAAAAAATTGTTCGCTATTTATTAGACTTTACGTCAACCGTCGATTTCATCTTTTCACACAGCTCGACATCGCTAGTTTTTATTCTGTCGCATTTTCTTTTTTTTTCCCTCCCAATTACCGACTTTTGCAAGTTGGTTTCGAAAAAAATGTTGCTGCGAGATTCCAAGTAGCAAAAATATGCGATTTTTTTTTTCATACGTTTACTTCTTTCAACGCCGTTTTCTTTTGCCATATTTTTCATATTTTCCTATTTACGTTTGAATTTTTATCTCTTGGTTGCATTTTGCATACAGAATTGTGCGCTCGCACACACACCATTTTTCATCGTAGCCCATAGTGTTTGTGATGACATACGCTCGACAGCTTGATTTGCAAACTTGAAGAAAAATACGATGGCATAATTCACTTTCACAGGATTCCTTGATTCATTGGTGTGGTTTAACGTTTTCTTTCTCCTTCTTCTTCTCCTTCTTCTTCTCCTTCTTCTTCTTCTTCTTCTTCTTCTTCATGCACTGAAACGCCGGGCACCATTTTTCAAATACTAAATAAACGCAACAAATTTTTACCTAATCACAAAGCTGGTTATGAATTATGTTTGTGTGTGCGTGAAAAATGTATAGTTAAAAGTGCAATGACGACTTGATAGATTTTTGAGAAATTCTTCGTTAAAAAAATAGAATTTTCTTAATTAAAAAATAGAATTGATTAAAAATTCAATTATATTTTTCGAAAATGTTTTCAAGAAAATGTACAGAGATTGTATAAAATGTTTGAGAAATAGCGCCCTGGAATCTTGCATGCACTGCTTCGTATCATTTTACAGACATTTTTCATCATCGACAGGGATAAGCTTTGACTTGACGTTACTGCACCAGATATTTCATTCATGATATAAACATCAATATATGAATATCATATAAAGTTAACAATGAACTCTGCTTTTTGATGCAAATTTGCAATCAAATGTCATTTTCAAACCAACCATAAATTTAATTGATCAATTCTTGAATAATTTCAAGATATCTCTTCGAAACATCAGCTCTTCATTGTGGCTTTCACTAGTGATTTATCGGTAACATCATAATCAACATTGTTACGAAGCAACAACTAAAACATCTAGTCTAGTATGGTCTTTGGTATTAACCATACTGTTATTTCTATACAATACATATTCGTTAAAAGCATATATCTAATTTGATAGAATCGTAGCATTCATTAAATTTCAAATTATTCACCGATGAACAGTTTGTTAGCACATTAATTAAACAAGTTATGTGCATTCATGAAAAAAAACAATTGAAAATGCTTTGAAAACTGGTTCCGTTTGATTTTTTGTTTCTACCTGTGTTTCACGAAATTTGTATCTCATTTCTTTTTAAGAAATTATTTTATTTGGTTTGCTTTCAAAACTGGTCAAAATTTAAACGTGCATTTGGCATAATTTGCGTTTTATGCTGTTGAAATATTCGGCGAATTGGAAAAAAGGGAAAGTGAAAAACGGAACCAAAAATATGTAAAATTTCCATTTCTACCCTAGATGTGTGTGTTTGTGTGTGTGTGTGTGCATAGAAAACGAAAATGTTTGCCGCATTGAATTTAAATTATAGCAAATAGACACGGTGCCGCAATGGCAATATCTCAAACTGAAAATAATTTTCGACGAATCATTTTGGATGTTCCGGTGATAAATATACTACTTTTTCATATGTTGATTTAATACAATATTCAAATATATATGTATACATATGTATGTAAAAAATATAGTTACGCTAGAGACTCTCTTATGCTCAAATGAAAATGAAATTCATTCGGCATACGATACCGAAACATAAACCGATAAATTCAAATAACGAGAAATGATGTTAGGAAATTGCAAATATCCTCATTTGAATTACTTGTGCATGGCATTTTGAGCAAGCTGTGAAACTATTTAATAAACTAAAATGTACCCAAATGTACGTCATCCTGTGTATGGGTTTTAGCCGGAAATATAAAATTTTATTTTCCAAGTGAATGTAGAGATATGAGATGCGCGAGACTATAATTGATGATGAACAATTTCTGCTTCGATTCACCTCTCCAATGATTTTGTTGACCATTTGCATGCAAACCAATGTGTAAATTCAACATTTCATCTGTTTAGCTCTTCATCTCTGTTAATTACAATTATATTCATCGAAACACATCGTTGATTCTAATTTACGTTCTTTTAAAACATCAGAACTCATGCAACCAATGCTGAATCACTTTTTTTTTTATTTCCGTTCTTTCTCTCTCTCTCTCTCTCTCGCTTTCTGCTTCTTTGAATTTCTTTCTCTTTTTCTCTCTTCCTCTCTGTCTCTCTCTTTCTCCCCCTTTTTGTCCATCTGTAACTCAATCTTTCACCATTTCTCTCTTTCTCTATACCCCTCATTCTTCCAATTTCTCTTGTTCCCTCTCATCCCCCTATATCTCTCATTTGCAAAAATTATACATTTTACTCATCGCATGTGAGGTTAATGCAAAAACTCGGAAAATTTAATGAAAAAAAAAAAAAACATTCCAGACATTAGTTCAGTGAGTTTAATTACGTCAAGCATTTCAGTTACAGTTATGAATATAAAATGCATGTTCTGTATGGAGAAAAAGAAATGCAAACATTTTAAAACGGAAATAGTTTCTTGATGAAGTTAAATGAGCAATTTAGTTTTGAATTTGCCTTGTAACGAAATCAAATATCCGACAAGTATATAACAAACGTCAAACTTGCAAGAATACTGCAATACAATTTTAGATTTGAAATGATGAAATGAATGCATATTTTATGTATTAAAAAACTAGAACTGTTTTGAGTAAAATTTTAACATTTGCCATTTTCAATGTAACTTTTGCACTGTAAAAGATATGACGATATTTAACTTTAGATTAAGTTTTGCATCTATTTTGTACAGTTTTCATTTTTTTTTTTTTTTTCTGCAGAAATCGTAAAATTGAGCATTGATATGATTTTTATGCTTTCCATTTTGATGCAAAAAGTAATGAGCATGCCTGACCGAAAATCAAGTGCGAGAAAATTGATTTTGTCATTATCATTATCCGTGTCTGAAAAGTTCATTGGGTAAAGAGCGAGAGTCTTTCTTGGTAAAGAGTCTTTAACAAACTTTTTCATTCAATTTCTTGTATCTTTCGTCAGTTATAGTGTTTACGATGGTCTCTTAATAATGAATAATACAGACAGATTGACCTGTAAATTTTCAACAGTTAACCGTTTACAATCTCAACAAACGATTATGTCAGTCAGGGTTGGATGACCTTCAACACAAAAATAAACTATGCTTTGTAATGTTTCATTAATTCATTGAAAAGATTAAATACATGTATATTGTCATTGTTCATTTTAATCGCAACTTCAAACCAAAAACTAATTTATATTATTTTTATTTTAACTAATGATATTCATTGTGTCTGCCATTTAAATTAGTAAAATTAATCTGTCAAACCAAAATGAAACGATATTATTGAAGCTGTCAAGAATCAACACCCAAACTGACTGTACAACAACAAAGGGATAAAAAAAAAAATAAAAAAAAATAAAAACGAAACAGAAATACAAAATGGAAACCCAAGCACTTTAATCAGAATCAAATGGAATATGCTTGGATGATTTTAATGCTGTTTTGGTTGTAAAGAGCGCGAAGTTTGGTTTTTGGTTTGGGGTGTTTTTCTCGTTCGTCAAAAGCTCAAGTGCGATATTTCAAAATTAAAATGTTTGCTTGAGACAATTGAAAATTATGTGTACGATTGTGTTGCATATTTACATTTAAAATTTTACACATTCTCAAAACGCCCGATATAATACGCGAGCTCAACTCAAATTCCATTCAATGCTTGGCATTTTCATCTTTTCGCGTTTGTTTGCCGCATTTGTGCAGAGAGCGTGTATGTGACAAAGGCAAAATCGTTTTGTGGCAATGCAAATGGAGAATGAGAAGAGAAGCGAGAAAAAAAGAAAAAAAAAAATTCACATACAGAGAACAACGACCGATGTGGGAAAATGCGTCTTGCCAAAGGATGGAGCGCAGCTGAAAAAAAAAAAAATCACAAAGAGAATGAGTGTGAGTGAAAGTGAGAAAGAGAGCAAAAGAGATATGGAAATCGAAAGAGAGTGAGTAGGCGAGTGTTACCAAACAACGACGTTTGCGTGCACGTCGGCTTAAGTACGAGACTGAGACCATTATATATTTAATGAGTGAAGTTAGTCAATTGATGTGCATCGCATAAAACCAAAGCTGTCGCTAGATTATGCGAGACGCAAACAATTAAATCAAACCAGAGGATGTCTGCTCAATGCGTCATTATTCCAAAATGGAATTTATGTCGATGCAGAGAGAGATAGAGAGAGAGAGAGAGATGAAGAGAGAGAGAGAGATGAAGAGAGAGAGAGAGAAAGATGAAGAGAGAGAGAGAGAGAGAGAGAGAGAGATGAGAGAGAGAGATGAAGAGAGAGAGAGAGAGAGAGAGAGAGAGACGAAGATCAATGTGCCTTTGTTTATCGACATGCATACATACATCTATTGGCATGATTTGCTTATGTTGATTCAACAAAGTGGCAAAGAAAATGAACGGATATTGCTTCTTATGTCAAGTCATAAAAACGTTTACTTTCATCATAAAGTGGTAAAAAGAGATTTTTTGTTTGTGTGCGTGTAAATGTTGTGATTTCAATATACTTGAACCCTTTTTCAATGCTCTGCAAAAAAACCGCGCTCTTTCATGTCACACCAAAAAATATGAACGCGTTTCATAAATGAAAATAATGTTTGTGCATGTAATTCATTATTCGGTGAAAAAGTTTTATTCTTGCATCGGGGGGAAAAACAGCAGCCGAGAAGTACTTATCACATGAACTCAAAAATGTGATTTGTGATGCTTGACAGACTTTATTGAGATTATTAATTATTTTGAGCGGCAACCATAACATATGGTTGCAAAAAAAAAAGAAAAAAAAAAAATTTAAAAAAAATGTTTTGCTCACTTACGATTCAGTGCTTAATGACAATACGCTTGAATATTTCCATCCATTACTAATGGCAAGGACAATTCACTTGATTCTCTGTTTACAGCCACTTGAGCCTATACAATTAAGTCTCATGCTTGCATATTTTATGTGCCAGTCATTTTCAAGACTATTTTACGTTGTTCATTCACAGATCATAATTACAACCAATGCAAAACATCATTTTCATTATATTTTCATCTCTCGTCTCGACATGTTTCATAAACCTTTTATTATCGCAATGGATTCGAATATTCATGAAAAATAAATAGATTGTACAGTGTTCTTTTCATTTAAAATTTAGAAAGGATCACAGTCGTTTTATGCATCTCTTTCATTCAATTATTTTGAAATCAGTGACATTTGTGCGATTTAACTTTTTTGTTTGTGATTTGAATTTTCATTTTATGAAATCGATAACTTGAACTATGAAATTTATTTACATTTTTGAACTTATGCGATTTGAGAATGTAATTTTCATTTAATTGATTTCATCTAAATTTTTGCTCAAACATTTCGTTTCAAATATTTAACATTTAAATCATTTTTCTCTCGAATTTCAATCAATTTTCACAAATACAAATAATTTAATCATGTTATTGAGTTGTTAGACTTAGTTCATTACATGAAAATGTTGGCCAAACTGCCTGAAACAAAGTTGATTTGCTACGTAGCCTGAGAAAAAAAAGGGCTGATGGCTGTATTGCATTTCAATCAAAACTAATTTTGATACCGTGTAAAGTTTTGCATCATCGCTCAATATGTAAAGCAATAGACGAAAAAGTTTTATTCATCATCACCGAAAAATTCAATGCGACCGTAAAGTTTTTATCGTTGAAACATATTCACAATTGAAATTCACACGTGAAATTATTATGTCGAATGGAAAAACGGTCAGATGGATTAAAGGAGGCCAAACAGTTATAGCATTTCTACACCAAATATGCACAGGTGATCAAAAAAATATTTTGAAGTTCATTGATTTGTTTTGTGTTTTTCCATTGTTATTTTGTTGGTGCCAGTCTGCAATGATCACTTTACCATTGGACATGATTGTTTTGAAACAATTCGAAACCTTACACAGTTTCTAAGTGGATTTTGTCATGTAGAAACATTTATATTTGTCGACTGCGCTTGAGATCACGAACACATGTGCCTTTTGTTGGAGTTTATTTACGAAATGATTTGCCAAGTCTCGCCATCTTGTTTTGGCATATTTAGTTTCTATCGCTTTGTTTGTTTTTACATTGAAGACATTTACGTAAGTTTGTTCAGTTTGATAACATTGCTGTCGTCACTCTTCCTTGCTTCTCTCTCGCACATAATACAAACTGATGCAAACTGTTTTCTATACTCGAACTTTCACGAACTACTTATCGTGTGTAACAAACGCGATCTAACACTCTCCCTTTCCCCCCCCCCCCCTTTCTCTCTCTCTCTCTCTCTCTCTCTTGTGTGTGTGTGTGTTTCTATCTCCCTTCCTGTCGCTCTCCCTATCTTTCTCTATCTCTCTCTCTCTCTCTATTTCTTTCTTTCTCGCTCTCTTCTTCTTCATCTCTTTCTCAATCATTCTTTCCATTTGGCAGCAGTTTGTACGGGAGTTTCTATTTATTTAAAAAGTTTTCTCGTTAACAATCAAAGATATAATTAGATTTTCTTCATATTGTCTTATTTCGTTGCTCTTATTCAGTTCATAAGTTTTCTCGTGAGAATTGCAAAGATTTTATTTATGCAATAAAATATTGCCCATTTGTCAGATGCTCGTTGAATGCGGCACAATTGACTAAAACACAACTAAATGAGAAATTGATTGTTTGATTGCGTTTGTTTATTAATTTTTCTGATCAAAGATAATGACAAGACGCAAAAGAATCAATAAATTCGATTCATTTGGCTTAACAAAAAGAAACAATTATCATTATTGGTTGTGATATTCATTGAGTAATATTGATTCAAACATTGTAAGCGACCACATTTTCGATATTGGTTATCAAATTAATCAAAAGTAATCCGAATCTAGGCCAACAGTATTTTTGTTGATGATGATTCAAGAAAATGCAAGAATATACCAAAATTCAATTTATCATTGGTGGCATCTGTACGATTTCTCTGAATATTATGTTAGTTTGCTGATGGCCATAAATAGAATGTGAGCACGAATGCAATGTAATTTGCAACAATTTATTTGGAGCGAATGAATGTCAATGTAAGTATCAACTCAAGCAGAGGTCATAAAGTTATTTCAGACATCAAATAAAAACATTTAAAATGCTACAAAAAGCACTCATTTCTTTGTGAGACAAAAATGTGTGAAAGAGTAAAAGAGAGAAGGAGAGAAGGAGAGAAGGAGAGAAGGAGAGAAGGAGAGAAGGAGAGAAGGAGAGAAGGAGAGAAGGAGAAAGAGAAAGAGAAAAGGCAAATGTTCGTCCTTTTGTGACAGGAAATCTTATACTTTTAAGAGAATTTTCTGTTTTTTAAAAGAAAATTTCCAGCTCCATACATCTCAAGATTCATTGCATGTACAAAAAACACAATTCGCATCACATTTTGTTTCATTTTGTATATGAAAAGTGTTCATGTAGCTGGATACGCAAGCATCAAAAATGTTTGCTATTGATATAGAAACGTTTTATTCCGGTGGTGAATTTAATAGCATTTTGTGCTCCATTTCGGATCGAATAACCGAAATTATTGTTTCAAGTACAGATTTGTACATTTGCATTTTGAGTGCGCTTTTTCATGTTTGCTTTATAAAATGAACAAAGAAAAAACGACAAATTCAAACATATACGAAAAACATTGAACATAAATTTGGTTGATATTGCAATATGTGTAGCAAATGCACGGCATAAAAAGCTCAACGAAAATAACAACAGCAACAACGACAACACTGGCGGAAAAAAGATGTTGCGATCTATTTTCTTTGTTTGCTTAAATTTTCATCTTTTTCTTGTTCTCTCCTTCTCTCTCTCTCTCTCTCTCTCCCTTGCACTTTGTTATTTGGAATTGAAAAGACGCATCTACGCCCGCTTGCACGTAATACATGTCGGTTTATGTGTCTTATTGCTCGCATCAAGCAATTTTACAACAAGTCTAAATGAATTTTCAACCAGTGATCATCTGGAATGAGTTGAACGGCTATGAAGAAGAAAGTACACTCAAAATTCTCCAAACCGAAATACAATTTCCAATAAATGGTTGAGAGAGAGAGAGAGAGAGAGAGAGAGAGAGAGAGAGAGAGAGAGTGAGAGAGAGAGAGAGAGAGTGAGAGAGAGAGAGAGAGAGAGAGAGTGAGAGGGAGTGAGAGGGAGGATTATAGTCGTCCAAAGAAAGAACAACGATGCAACGTATTAAAACAAAAACTATGAAGCGTATTCACCAATTTTTTTGGTGTTATTGTTGTTGTTGTTGTTATTTCTATCTCTTCCTTCCTTTCACTGTGTACACAAACATTTTCAATATGCTAATTAAATTGATGTTAGTGAATTTGCATGTTTGTAGTTGAAAATTTGTCGGTATTGTTTGGAATTTGTGAAATGAAACTGCTCATATCCTGGTTTTCCTTCATATGTGCCAAATTCGCATATCTTCGATGCATATATAAGTCTATGCACAAGATCAACGTCAAATGGTGGTTTCAGCACAGAAGAACTCCACCTAAACATAAAGAATACACCAGCAACAAATTATATTCGGAGAAAAGTGCCCCCATCGACTTATTCACTTTGTCGAAAACGATCTATAAAACACAGAGAGAATTCAGTGGGAGAAGATACAGAGCGAGAGAGAGAGAGAGAGAGAGAGAGGAGTCTGTGCTATTGCTGCAGCAACAACCACAATATTGGACTAGAATCAACTTTAGTAATACGAATTTCAAATGGAAAACGATGTGCTCTCGCTCTGTACTTATTTTGTGCAATCCTGCTGATGTGGTTTTGCTTTTCTATTTATTTATACTATTACATATATATTATTGACGTTGTTTGTTGGTTTAGTTTTAAGTTTCAAGTTGTTTCAAGTACAACGGTGCGGTTTTTTAGCGCATGAAATGCCAAGTGGAAATAAGTAGCGCCACAGATGTGTGTTTATTTTTTTTCTAGTTCCATGCTTCTTTTTCTTTTACCCGTTTGCTCTTTCACTCTTTTATCACTTTCTCTTTCGGTTTCTTTTTTCGCTCTCTTTAACTCGATCGCTTTCTCTTTTTACACTTCCTCTTTATTTTCTCACTCAATTTTCCTCTCTCTTTCTCTTTCTCTTTCTCTTTCCCTTTCTCTTTCTCTTTCTCTTTCTTTCTCCACATTTCTTTCTTTATTTCTTATTTTCGTTTTCAAAATAAATACATTTTCGTTCTTTTTCTCACAATTTCGAAAAACAATGGCAGTGCAAAGCTTTGCATAAATTTCACCTAAAAAGCTACTGTGTAATGCCTTGGTACATACGCATTCGCTTTTTGAGGTTTGAAATTCGAAAGCAAATAAATCTTCTCGAAATTGAAATGTTCGACATTACATGGATTAGAATGGTATCAAGAAAATGTATCACATTTACGGTATAATTAAAACATTAATGAAGGCAGACGCAAGCAGCATATCAGTGTTAGTATTGAGTGTGGTTTGATGAAGGTTTCATAGCCACATGTGCATATTAAATGTGTTTTTCAAAACAAAATCAGCCACGGAAGCAGCTTTCTCCGTAGTTTTATTGTTTTTTTTTTTTTCTTTTTTTTCTGACACGGAAGAAAAAACGACTGAATTCCATTTTATCGTCTAGTTTATCGTTAGGCATTCGATATTCGTGCATTTCATTAAACATTTCGAAACATGACTTAATCGTTGTTCGGTATATTTTAAATGACGCATTAGATACATGACATGTTTACATTTCTCAGCGTTTAATCTTTGTTTTGATTTTTAATGAATTTGTATTAATTGCGGTCAGATTGATATGAAACATGAAAGATAAATTGAGATTAGTTGTTCAAAAACCTTATGTGAATGTTTAAGCATGATTCTCAGGATGAAAATTTCATAAACAAAAAGATGCTTGAAGACATTGTGATTACGGTAATCATAACGATTGATCTTATAGCTAAAGTATTATGAACACATTTGTGGCTTTTTACTCATTCGTGATTGGTTGTGTGATAAATCTTAAAACTGTTTACACCATCTTTGATGCCATTCACAATAACTTTCAAGTGTAAATGCAACTTTCGACGGCAAAAGTTAAACAACTTAGTTTTGTTTATTTTTCCACCGAGTTTCTTTATCTCTTTTTCCTCATTGTATTGAGTTGTATCTCGCAAGTTTTCCGGTTTCTTGGTGAAAATGCGAGAAAAATTCGCATTTATTTCTGTATGAAATGAAACAAAATACTACACAAGAAAGCAACCATTCTCACATTTAAGCGTTCATAATGATATGTCAGCTTTTGTCAAACGTCATCCATCAAATAATACCATCTCGCGTCAATCCTTAATATGAACATTTTATCCGAACAGAATGAGCCTTCTTCTATCAATCCTTCTTTTTTTTTTTACAAGCGCGCGTATATTTGAACTAAGCTTCCTTCTTCGTACCACACACAACACATCACTGTTTGCAGGTGTTTGTTTAAGTATTCAACATGAATAAAACATATTCATGTTAAGCCTCAACGCTTTTCTCGATTTTCTTCCTTTGTTTATATTCCAAAACGAATTCAAACTTTATTTTCTCTGTTCAGGTGGCTCGGTAGCAAAATATCGTTGTATTTTTCGAGAAACGAAGGCAAATATAAATCAAAAGCATTCGTTGAAATGACTAACATACATAGTATTTTGATTTTATTGAGGAGGTAATGCCATATTTCAACAATTCCAATTCAATTCATTGAATTCTTGTCAATTTCTTGTGAAATAAAAAGTTAACTTTTAGCTTCATTGATTGTTGAGTTTTTCACTCACTATTTCACAATGATTTTGTTAATGTAGAAAGTAAATTGTACCAACTCCATTTACACAGCAATTTCAATTATAGTAGTTGTCAAACTTCAAACATTTATTTTATGAAAACAGTTGATGAAATTAATAATCAACCATTTTTCTGGTTACTTTCCACAATATATTTATTTTTATTCCATTTTCTTGTATGTGAAATAATCAACCGATTAAAGGATTACAAAACAATTACTAATAACACATTGAAATCTTCACAATTCAAAAAATTTATTATTTGAAGTAATGGTGTCGAATATAAATGAATTTAATGGAAACAAAAACGAAAAAGAAAAGTCGAATTAAGAATATTTCATTTCATTTAACTAACACAATAAATTGATCATAATTTTCAAAAAGAAAGTTGAATTGGAAACAACGCTAAGTAAGGCGTTAAATTAGAATTTTGCAGGAAATACTATGAGATATTTTTATCAAGCTAAATAAATTTTAGACTTGAATTTATCTGATAAATTAATTGTGGCAATCGAACTCAGTGTGACACAGAGTCAGTGTTCTGTCATTGGGGGGCACAATCAAAGCGACAACTGCTGCAGTCAAAGCTGTAAAGAAAGGCCATGCAAAATTTAAAGCAACATTAATTGGCAAAGTAGTTTATAATGTTGGTGTCGGTATACTTGGATTTATTATATTTTCAGGAGTAGCTCTCTTTGTATTGGGAATCGAAAATATGAAACCCGCCAAAAGGCGGATTTAAGCATTTGAGAATTAAAATAAGTACATCACAAATAACCACATAAAATATTTCTTATTCTAAATTACATAAAACAATAATACATCAATAGTTACATTGAAATTTTAATTTTTTTTCTTCAATATGCATACAAAACAATTTCATTGATAATAAATAATAACGTCTAATAGCTTAATAAGTCTAAAAAATATTTTATGGTATGAAAATGTGCGCTAATTATTTCTAACAGAAATATAAAAAAACTAATAAAAAGCAATGTTATGCATATTTTTGAAATGGTTAAAATGCTTTTCATGGTTAGTTTTGGTGGCATTTTTATTAATTTCAATTTACGATTATCTATGTACTTTCTCATCCAAAAATCAATAAGACCGGCTTCTTGTTGTTTCCATATTTCTTTGTTGAAAATATCTTTAAAAATTGATGGTTTATGAAAGTATATGACCACAGTTGACATGAATAGTTGATTTTTTGTAAATTCTAGCCGACGATATGGCAAATATTGCATGTTAAAATATTTGCATAACAAATCACTACTGAGGGCCACGCACACATTTTCATTTCCATTATCATACAAATAATTCAAATTATCCATCAATAATTCGGAATTTTTTTCAATCAATCTGAAAATGCCAATATGACTTATCATTAACTACATGAAATTAAAAAGCTGTGCATTGTGTTTTTTTTTTCCATAAGAATGATATACCTTTCATTTTTTAAAAATGGCCTTAAAGTCAAGTATAACGCAGAATTTACTAACACCTTACAGTCTGATGCTTGAATTTTTTCAATTGTATCATATGGTGATTCAAGTTGATTTCTTTTCGTATATAATCCACCTTCGTACCAACATCGAACGATGAACCATAAAAGAATCCAAAATAGAAATAGTGTCCTTGAGAAGTTTCCAACATTAAAACCATTTGAAATATTTGGTTTTAAAATGCTTTTTCCCAGTACACTTCTCCACATATTCATTATGGGCGAGCGATTCAAGCGTCCACCAATAACGAAGTGCCTCCATTTTGGTGTTAATATTTTTAAAAACAATATCAAAAGAATGCTTAACACAATTATTCCACATATAAGTAGCCAGAGATTTCGTGTAAATGGTGAAGTTAAATGTATTATGCTCAGGCCTTGAATGGTGTCAATTTTGTATACAAATCCATATGAAGGATGTAAAAATGAATCACTTTCAACTAAAAATTTTGATCGCAATATTGTTTGTTGATAGGGTCCAATGGTGAAATTTACCTGTCCCGTTAGCACCATATTTAAATTACCAGTTCCTGTTCCATTTTCAAAAATAGTTCCACGACCATTTGGTGATATTTTATAAATAATTGTTGAGTTTATTGATTTTGCAATTTGTTCAACCATTGTTATTCCAAAACCGCTTAAAATTCCATTTTCTTTTTTATAAATGGTAAATGGTGCTGCTTCACTAAATGCAGCATATATTGGACAATTATTAAAATTTGTCAGTTTTGTTGGATACAATTCTTCAAATGTATTATCTGTGTAATTATTCATTGAAAATGATGCAATTTTCAAATGATTTAATGTTAAACAGTCATTTTGATATGGTTTAAATGTATAAAGTAGCCACATTTTTTCATTTTGAATCAAAATATACGAATTGATCAAACCATTTGCCCAAAGCACTGCAAATATATCATTCAAACATTTTGTTGGATTCGTTACATTTTCAGTGAGAATGATAAGAAATGTTTGTGACAAGTGAAATTGTTGTACGGCTTCATTCAATATTGTTCTATTTTTGAAAGAAATTATCAGTTGAAAATTTATTTTTGATTGTTCGAATTATTTATATTTGACATGTGGATATTATGATAATGTTAAAATAACATAAATTATAACTACTTACTCTAAAGATTCATACACATCGATTAAAATAACATTGAATTCATGCCTTCGTTTATCTTTTTGCTTATGAAATCTATGGCTTATACTGTAATCAAATATAGGAAAAGTTGCGTCATTCAAAAAATACGATAGAAAATCCCGTTGAAAATAATTTTGTCCATTTTCTGGATATATTATGATTGAAATCGGTTCATCTCTGAAATATTTGGTCCGAAAATTGGTAAAAATTTTGTATAATATAACACTTTTACTCGATTCCGATGGATTTTGAATAAAATCATTTTGACAATTAATCACATGAGAAATGCAAACTAAACTTGTAAATAATGTCATCTGCATTGTTTTTGTTTGGGAAAAAAGTAATTGATAGGGATTTTAAAATTAAGGAAAAAAAAAATTAGGCTATAAACTCCGGAAAAAAACAGTACCTAGATCCAACGATTACTTTCCTACTAAACTCGAATGAATTATTCTTCAATCAATTAACAGAAAATTTCTTGAATAGCAATTAATATGACAAACAGCTTTTTAATGATTGATCAAATAGCGACAGTTTTCACATAGTTACATCGTTTCCTTGCCTTTTATATCATAAACTTACATATAAATAAGATTCATTTACATTGTACCTGTTCAGTTGACCTTAGTTTAACATAATTAAAATAACTATTTTCCTTGAAATAACTCTAATTAGATAATGACAAGGAAAATGTTTCGTAACAGTTTCAATAAAGAACATCAATATTGTTTACTTGCAATAATTCGATAAAATTAAGTTAATTTTTATTTCAATGAAATATCAGACAAGTAAGTAGTTACAGTTATAGTAGTATAGGTCATTAAATCAGAAATCAAAAGTACTGGACAATACTAAACAGTAAGTATGGTATTCACCATAAATGCAAAGAAATACGTCGCCACATCATAATCATAATTTTTTAGGGGTTACCGTATTTTGGTCGCGCGAATCTTGGTCGCACACAAAAACGAATTTTGGTCACACGATTTTTTTGCGAACGAAATTCGTAATCTAAAACAAATTTTGGTCGCGCACAAGAACGCATTTTGGTCGCAACAATATTTGTACTGAAAGCTCCACTTTGATCCCACTTTATCTATCCTCATCTCCGAAATTTGTTCTTTGTCTGATGTACCCCCGCTAGGCTGAATAAAAACGAATTTTAGTCGCGCGATCAAAATTCGTATTTCAAAATGAATTTTGATCGCAAAAAAAAAACGAATTTTGGTCGCAGCAAAATTCCTATAGAAATTGAAGCGCGACCAAAATAGTATGTTGTCTTAGAATATCTTTGACACTCGTCTTTTTTCAACGTTCTTCAAAAGAAACTCCCAATTTATATATACTTTCAATCATTACGTAATTTTTCAATATCTTTGGCCAATGAATCGTAGTATTTTATCGTTTTGTAATGAAAATTGAAAATTTGCCATTTTGTCGTTGTGGTGTCTGTTTTAAGTATGCAATTGAAATTTTTATACACACAAAATTTGATGTAAATAAGCTATTCATAATTATACTAAGGAATTTTAGTTCAATTTTTGAAAAAATTTTCTTATGAAGCCATATCGACTTTAAGAATTCTTTTCAACGTAATATCTATTTTTCCTTTTAAATAATAACAAATTGGCTTCAAATGGCTGCATCTGAAATCTGCCCACGTATGCAAGAACCGCTTGCATTTGATGGAAACTTTACGATTGAATTTTTTTAAAAAATAATTCCAGACAATGCACCTCATCGACTAGATACAGCAGCTCAATGTTTCTGGACATTTACTCAAAATAATTTTCAAGTTTTGTTGAAAAAATGAACATA
>JAQOWM010000562.1:0-19033 GCA_029041755.1 Resseliella maxima | reverse complement strand
ATATGTTAAAAATTGAACGTGTCAGTATAACCTCATTTTTATTTTGACAGCCGGCATTTATTTCGTAATAAATAAAAGCATTGGAAGTGTTTCGTGTGCCCATCCATTTCACAGATCTTCAAGTTCTATTGACAGACAACAGAAACGCATCCATTCCCGAGAACAAATTGGCTAAAATCCTAAAACAATTTCATCAAAGCGCAACATTTTTCGTCGAAGTAAAGTATGCAAAAGAGCCAACAATTGATTATGTACCACTTATTGTTACACCAGAGGTATATCATATATTTTATCTAAATGAAATACTAATAAAAAAACACGAAATTTTGAAGATGATTCGCATGTATATTGAACAGCATGGTGGAGCGGCTGTATTTGAACATTTGGACAAAATTCGTGATGAAAAAGTTAGCGCAGACGAAACCGAGAATAATGCGATAAATCAGTTACCATCTAATGAAAACAAAAACGATAAACTGCAAAATATTCTACCAACTGGGTTACGGGTGATGTTTGTAAATTGTTTGGCTGATTACACCGTGAATTTATATGGACTACGTCCACAAGAACATCAACTGACCAAAATGGCGCGAAGTGCTGTTGCTCTAATTCCATCTCTTGTATCAAAAGAAACTGAAAGTGAAATTGTAATTAAATCGGTTTAATTTAAAGACCTTTTCCCAAATAAGGTTTTATTGCTCATTATTAATTTATCGTTTCAGGATGTGCTTGTGAACAAACGTAATGGATGTGGTGGTTATTTATACAATCGTTTACGCTATTTACGCAGAAGAGAGAAGGAAAAGTTAAAAGAAAGTGTAAACAACAATGTTATAGACGAATTTGTTGCGATGCCTTTAGTGGACTGTAATAACGACCGAACGGTGACCGACGCAGCAATCAAGTATCTTCATCGTATCAAATGGATGATTTGTTGTTTTTGAAAACGGTCGTCGTAAATGAACGAAATATGTCGAAAATACAGGAAAAACTTCGTGAAACTTTGAGTCATCGACGTGAATTATTGAACAAAGAAAAAATCAATATGTTGGAAAATTTTCCATTCATGTTTGTGCATCCGCAATTTGTAAGTCAATACACAATATTTTTCATATTTATTTCTCTTTCTATACAGAACATTTAGAAATATGAATTTCCTATCATAAATTGCCATTACTGTTTTAAACGACGATACGCCAAATATCTCCTCTTATATTTCATTTCAAATAGGTTTTGTTTGATTTTACTTTATTGTTCCCACAAATAAATTCAAATGCATTCATTGAACATTGGCCAAAAATTAGCAAAAAGTTGGTGTCAGTTTTCGAACAAAAATATCAAAAGAAGCAATTTAAAACTGATTGGCCAAATGACGTCGAGAATTTTCTGATTTTGCTGCGTTTATTGCCATATCATGCAGGCAAAAATAGAGAACCACGCGTCCATGCTCAAACATTTTCAAACGCAATCAAACGATTTATGGTTTTTTCAAAAGTATTATTATTTCATTCTATCAAATTGCAACTGTGTTAACTTGTAATTTTTTGCGTTCATTGGTGGTGGATTTTGTTTTCATGTTCTTTACTTGATTCACCTCTTAATATTTGTAAACAAATTCATTGAAAAATGTGAGGAATATTTAAAATATATAAATTAAAACAATGCTTTCGTTTAATTTACAGACTGTTGACGAAACATTGCCAGATTTGCGAAGAATAAAGAATGACTATCCATTCATTGTCGCATGTGGAAAAAGAGAAGACAGCATAAGTCGTTACATAATCGCTATTGATAATCACCCAATGTATGTACCGATCGGATTTTCTTTCGAAGAAACAGTGGATTTATTTTTCAAAATGCATTATGTAATGTCATTGGAGTTTGATCCACGTTTGGAAAATGTATTTCTATTTATGGAACATTATATCTTCAAAATGGAGGATACATGGAAGACACCATACACAACCATGATTGAGTTGTCAAGTTTAATAATTTAGTCCTGTTTTAGTTGAGCTGAAACAATGAAAATTTAAGTTCAAACTCTAAGTTTTAATGTAGTTATTTTTTTCATTCGAATTAGGTCTTAGACTGATTTTAAATATTCGAATAAATAAATTCGTGTTGCCAAATAAATCCAGTATTGGATATATATGTATAAATGTTTATTAAATTTTTGATTTGAAAAATTACAGGCCAAATTTTATTTATGTGAAAGCAAAATAAATTCAAATTCAAAACCAAGACCATTTTGAAACGGTTTAATACGTTTAAATGTGATTTCAATAAAAACAACATTAATGAGATTTCATACTTTATTTATTTTTTCACAATAAAATTTTTTTTAAAATACATTCACATATCGTACAGCAATTCTAAGTCATCAATTATGACGAAATTTTTATCTTCAATTGATTTTATTGGATAGCATCTTTTGTATTCAATATCATCGAATTTAATCAGTTCTAATTGTTGATCTGAGGGCCATTTAACCATGATACACTGTGTAAAGCTGTCAATACCCAGATATTCAAGTCTTTGTGTAGCAAAATAAACTACTGAATCTAATTCCAAAACTAAAACCACTTTATAAAGTAATGACTTATGTGAGAATACCCTATCTTGTTCAAATTCACATGAATTATACGTCATACATCCAATAGCATAGATTTCGTTCTGATCAAATACCGTAATTTTATCCAAACAAACTTGTTTTTTCAAAAAATCAATACTGATTTTTCTCCGTTTCTTGTATAAAACATTGTCTTTAAAATTATTTCCTTTTGTGCACATCTTTTCTCAGTGTTGGCAAATAGATTGTCTATTATACAGCCGATGTATATACATGTATAGACATGAGAAGTAGACAATGATAATGATCAGAAGAAAACTCGCACAAAACGGAGAAGAAGAACAATACACAAACACAATAGGTTATATAATAGATGCGACGTTTACACGTTTTTTTTTCTCCGCTTCGTGCAGAAATTTTTCTGATTTCAGTGCATTGTCTATCAACATGTCTATACCATGCACCTGTATATACATTTGTATTGTATATTGATGTCTATCAATTGTCAACACTGTCTTTTCTTGATGACTAATTGCCATGGTTTTATTTATGTTTATAAAGTTATTTGTGTCCTTAGCAAATTTTTTTAATTCGCTATGTTTAGCTTCGAAACGTATCATTGACATGTCAATCAATGAACCCATTCTCTCGAGAATCGTTACGTAATGTGTTAAATAGTGTAATTTCGGGGTCAATGTAATTTTATAGATTTCTTTTACATTCACCAAGAAACCAGAAATCAAAATCCTTAACTCATTAACCATTGATTTTTTGAATCTCATCGTATGCACCATTTGAAAAATTCGAATGATTTGTTGGACACATATCCACACATCCCGAAATGTATCGTTATCACGGTATTTGTACAGAATGAATGGTAAATTTAACATAAGACATTTCAGTTGTGATGAATTTTGCCCCAAATGTTGTCGAGTCATACTTATTGAAGACGGTTTGCTCTGCCGAAAATCTTTTGGATATGAGTAAAAATCGCACATTTTTTTTAATTTCATCAATTTTGAAAATGTTTGCATTTGAACAACATTCAAGTAAGTTTTTTAGCACAAGTGGGATTACACCTTCAGTTAAATCATGCATTATATCAACAGAATGATTCTGAAAATATTGAAATGAGCCAAATCATTTAGTTTACAGTATCTAACCACACCGCAAGTTTCGCTGAAATTAATTTTTCCTTCACTTTTGTTAACAATATTCAATTGATGTTGATAACTGTCGATAGATCGGTACTTTGATAGAATTTCAGTCGTCGCTTGTTAGCAAATTTCTCGTGAGAACTCACAAACTCTACAATAATGTGACGCAGAATGGCCTGCTAATGCTAGAGCCAAATTATGTCCGAGATTATCGGCCGTTAAAATAGTGATCGTGGCTTTCAACTGCCGCCCATCATCAAGCGTGAGGCCCGTTTCTTCGATATATTTCACTTCACTGACTACTAGCTCTAGGATATTATTGAAGTCAGTGGTTTTTGTTTTTAAATCATCGGCATTACATAAAGCGACCAAATATATGTTTTGGAGCCGAGAAAGATACTTAGACGGCAAATTTTTTATAACCATATAAACTGCGCACACTTTATGAATGTTACTCTTTGAACCCAATGGGTCACAAACCTCAAAATCATCAGTCGCAATTTGTAATTGAATCGCGTCCGGGTTTTCTTGAAAAAATTTGGTCTTTTTGAATAAGTCGCCACATCGAAAACACCCAAAAGTATTTTCATCACAAGAATGATACTTTTGATGTTCAAAGTACATTTGTCGATTTTCCGGACACGCAAAAAATGATTTCAATGATTCAATTATTGATATGTATTGAAGTGTTGACTGTATGATTTGTGGCACTTT
Source organism: Resseliella maxima (assembly GCA_029041755.1). Taxonomy (NCBI): domain Eukaryota; kingdom Metazoa; phylum Arthropoda; class Insecta; order Diptera; family Cecidomyiidae; genus Resseliella; species Resseliella maxima. The sequence goes on along the minus strand of JAQOWM010000562.1, from coordinate 14,593 downwards.
TTCTCCGCTAGTTTTATCCAGAACCATTTCAACACGAGTGCCAACAGCTTTTTCAGATGGATCAACATACAATGGGTTTGATGTCATTTTCTTGCGGCGCATAAATCGCGATCGAAACGTTTCAATTTCACTACAAATGTAGCTACATGCAGCATTTATAGCATCTAAAGGGTTCATTCCATTATTTTCCTCTATGAGACACGAGCTCATTCTGCATGTTTGTTGCGTTAATGCACTCAGAATTCGAAACATTTTGTCTTTGTCACTATGCTTCATTTTTATATCGTTCAACTCGTTCAATACATTGTTTAGGCAATAATCGTTATCAGAAATTGGATTCACGTTGATTATGCTACTATCCTTCATAGATGCATCGAATTCCAAAACCGAAATTTCCACATTCATAACATTACTTATCTGAAATCGATTATAACAAATTAGAAAATGGTCAATTCAAAGAGGAGACATATGAAGAATAAACCCATACATTTAGTGCACAATCATCTAATTTGTTCGTCTCAATATCAGCAACCGCAATATTTTTATCGGGAAAGCTACATAAATATGTTAGAAATACTTGTATCAGTCACTATTTTACTTCACGATTGGTAATATATAAATTACAAATCTTACCATTTTTTCATATGAGCTTTAAGCGATTTTAATGATAGAAAAGAACGTGAACACTGATTGTTAATGATGCAAGTAAATTCATTAACACCATCAACATATTTATGATATTTTCTCAAGTGATCAAGGCAATCTTTTAATTTTTCAAAAGCCTCGACACACAAAAAACATTTAAAATTCATTTTGTCGCGTTCTTCCATTGATTTTGTTGAAAAAAATCTATTGTAAATTTGTAAACAAAGGAATAAGGTTGACAGTTCACTCATACGTGTACGTTCAGTTTTGACTGTATTTGAACGTAAAACATTCAAATACATATTCGCACGGGTGTGTTCAAAACTTCTCCATATCGCACCGAAAATTCCTTGTGTGCATGTCTGCAGTATTTCGTAGACTTTCATAGCAATTATGAACAGAGAATAATATCTCCGCCATTTTATATGTCAGAACGATTGAAAGCACCCATTGAAAAATTACATCATCCCAGATTAGTTCAAGATTTTATGAATTGAATAAATTCAACGCCTGATTATACTAAATAACAATGACAAACTTCAGTTGCTTACGGCATCTGCATGAATTTCTCGAAATTTCAAAACAAATCTCCACAACTTGATACTGTCAAACGCTGTCAAATTAAGTATGTGTCAAACACATTGTTTACACTTTTTCATAAAGCAAACTAAATAAAATAATTTGAATAAAACTAAATGTTTCAATTGGAATTACTGTTATTCATTTTTTCAATGCACCAGTTAAGATAAAATTCATTGATCAAACTTACAAAAACAAATTTAAATCTGTTGATGTTCAAAGCAGCAATATTATTACAGCAAAAGGTGAGAATTTTTAAAAAAAATATTCAAGAAAATCCAATGAATTTCGAAACAAACTCGTATGTTTATGCATTTTCATGATGAATTTTCCGATTCAAAATATTTGAATAGTGAAATCAGTATGGTTTTCAGTGAATATGTTATGAAATTGATTTATACACCCTTGTCAAGCGTCCTCTATTGTTGTTACAGTAATTTTATTAATATCAGAGATCAAGCTGACTAAATGTTTGTCAAATTTATTTTCACATAATGTGTTACATTTATCATTTCAAAATTAATTCGTTCAAATACAAAACAATTACGATTCAATATAATTCATTTCAATTCAATGTTGTTTCAATCAATAAATAATTTGCTAATTTTATATACACAATTGGTTTAATAATAATTTAAATTATAATAAATATTTAATGAAAATTCAAACATATTTCTGTATTAAATAATTTCTTAAAAAACAAAAAAAAAATGAGCCACTGCTTAAAATTAAAACCTTCATTTGGTTGCTCTTTTAATATTAATGTACTCGATAATGCGGTGGGATTCAATAAATCACGTATATTTTCATTGTAAATTTCCAAATAGCTGACTAACGGAAGATATCGAACACCCGATGTCACTGACATCGCTTCGAATATGTGATCAAATGAGCGTGAGATAAGGCCTCGTTGAGAAATTTGTTCACTTGTTAATATGATGCCCGGATGAATATCAGGACCTTGCATTGTATGCGATTTTCCACAACCTGTTTGTCCATATGCAAACACCGTTCCATTGTATCGTTCCAAAACATTCTGCAAATTTTCAATTTATTTATTCAGTTGATTAGAATAAAAATTTTCGAAATAGAATTTATGCAAAATTCAACAGAGAATTCATTTTTATTTAAATAAGGTTAAACAAACAATTGAACACTTGATGCAATATGCAATAATGCTTATGCATTCAATGAAATATTCAAAAGCAAAATTAAATGAATTTGCATTGAACTTACCTCAACGAGTGGAAAGCAAATGTCATTGTAAATGCATTCAGTTGATGATTTTGCATCGTATGCACTATCAAATGTGAATTCTTTTGATGGAACTGTTAAATCAGCTGGATTTTGTATGCTCACCATGCATTTATCTATTTTGATGATGTTCTGAATCATGGAAATGAAAAAAATATGAAGAAAAAAAAAAACAAAATGAATAAAAGTTTATTGGAGCAAGGCCAAAAGCATGTAATCAAATACCTTGATTCATTTCATATTCCGTTCCTTTTCGTTCATCGGTCGACACCGAACAATTACTTTAACATTTTCTGCCATTTCTATATGATTTTCTTATAATTATTCTCAAATTTAGCAACGCTTATAATTTCGTCTAATTGTATTCCTTGTTGTGTAGTTTCCTGTTTTACGAAGAAGAAAAAAAAAATTGATTTCAATTCAGGCAATTGTGTCAGGGTCAAAATGTTCGACTATTTGCTCATGAGACTAATTATGATAGGCCATTATGTGAATGACTCCATTCAAATCATTTGTATTTTTTTTTTTTCATTGTTGGTTAGAAAAAGTGAACAGCAAGCGATGGCAAGCGATACACATAAAAACGCACTTAATAAGAAATCACCCCCTCAATCAATATCAACATGTTTCCAAATCACTCCGCTGTGGGTGACGACTAATCGATCATATTTTATATTGGGTCATATTTTGTTATATGCGTACCATGCGTACATGACTAGGCATGACGACTCAGTAAATTCAATCTTTGAAAATTCACTCGAATATCGTTTTTTTTTTTCATGAAAAGTTAATGACATTATAACAATTATAAATACATGGAATATTCTCGTGTATTTAATCAACGACATAAATCTAAATATTGAACTTTTATAGACAATTTTTTTTTATACCATATGATTTAATTTGATCTTGAACTTTCTTCTGTTTTGGAAAATATTAAATACATTCAATACATTACAATGGACAATTTCTTTTGTTCTCAAAAACCAAATATTTTTATCAGTTTATCCTTGATATGATCATGTTTTTAATGGTCAAAATCATTAAATATTTATCGAATTTATTTATTGATGCGAAAAACTTTGGAAATTAACAAAAAAAATTAGTTTGGATGACCGATGATATTGGATTTTTTTCGAATAAATTTTTTTTTTTTTTTTTAACAAAGACTCAATGAATGAATCACTGTTGCGGTATAGAGCTGAAGCCAGCAAGTTTTAATGACAGTTTTAATTAGGGTTGCCAACATTGAATTCTAGTAATTTCATGAAAAATTGTTTTCTTTTGAAAATTTTCTGTTTGAAAATTAAATTGTTCTTTGCGTTCTTTGGCTTTGACATTTATTTCTTAAAATGTTTTTCGATTTATTTCAGAAATTCTTTACTTTTTTCTGACGAAAATTCAAAAATGATCTTCTCCAAATTCTTCGGCAAAAAAAAAAAACATGTTTTAAACACAATCCAAGTTTGTTATGCCAATGTATGTGTAAAAATTTATCGTACAAAATGTATGTGACGTTTTCAGTTTGAAACGTTGTAAATATGTTTATAAAACAATAAAATTTCGGTACGTTCAGTTCAGGTATAAAACCCTGAAAATGCAGGGAATAGAAATATGTATAACATAATGTGAAGATTAACTAATTTCAATGGTAATAGAAATCTCTCTTTTGTTAATTCTGAGCACATGCATACTTTGCAACTTCAAAGAATTCCATTGTTTTATAAAAATATTGAAAATGCATTTTGTTGTAGAGATAAAGTTGACAGAAATATTGAGAAGTGAAGTAAATTTAATCCCGTTTTTTGAAACTATTGTGTTGTATATCTGTTTTCCGATGTTCGGTTCTGTTTGTCTGTGAAATTCTGATGATTTAAGTTAGTCTTCATTTATCATTCAAACGAAAAGGATGCGAACTCACTAGATAAAAATATAAATCATCCGAAACAAACTTTTTTGTTAAGTCAGAGAGAGAATTGTGGTTGTTAATTTTCGAATTGTTCATCAAGCAGCAGAGTTTTCAATTGAAAATGTTTACAAATATCTGGTAAGTCAAAACACACTTTTTTGCTTATAAATATCGTTGATGTTTTCCTCAAAAATAAATTATTGATTTTTTTAAGAAAACAAACCAATTCCGAATATTTTACACAAAAATATTACAAATAAAAATCTGGTTTTCATGAAAATCTCTATTATTTCAGGCAGTTGTTGCTAGTAGCATCGATTTTCTGTTTCATACCATCATTGACATCGTATCGCGTTTATATTCATGATCAACATTCTACGTCCATAGACGGTAGAAGTGTTTGTAAATGCAAAAATTTAACGAATATTTATGTTTCAAATAGTCCTATAGAGTTGTTACCCAGTCGTGTCTTAGTTAATTGTCATAGTCTGGACACTTTGGTTCTATCGAATAACAAACTTATGAAAATCGCACACGATGCATTCTATAATTTATCTAATTTATTTACCCTAGATTTATCCGTTAATCAACTAACAATTTTACCTAGAGACGTTTTTAAACCACTTATTAATTTACGAGTGTTACAATTGAGTCGAAATCAAATTGAAATAATTAATTCAGATCTGTTTTTACATAATGAGCATTTATTTAGATTAAACATAAGTTATAATAACCTGAAATCAATTGAACCTAAATCATTCAGCACGTTAAGATACTTGTTCTTTTTGGATGCATACAATAACCCTAATTTAAATAGCACTGATTTTTTCTATGAAATCCGATATGTTCACGGTATAATAAATGTGGCAAATTGTGGATTTTCACAACTTTTTATTCCAATGAATGTTTCTAGAATTTATGCACAGGGCAATAAAATATCTTATATTGCAGCTCACGCTAATAGTACAATAAGCTCTTTGGTATTAGAACATAATAATTTTACCAATTTATCACTTCTTTCACCATTAGAAAATTTACACTTCTTGCATGTTGCATACAATGGTATTGATCATATTAATTTTTTAGATCTTTCCAATTTAAAAAAATTAAAGGAACTTGTTATTGAATTGCATCCAAAACAAAATATTAACATCACTGAAATGAAAAAAAGTTTACCATCTCTTAGACGACTAACCATATTATCTCCTGATATAAGTATTGAAAAGCAAAAACAAATTATAAATGATTTTAAACAACACAAAATAGATATTCGCATTAATGGTGAAGAATATTCTTCCAGTCTTGATGAATTCAATCAGAGACAAAAAGAGCTGAGAAATAAATACTTGTCAAAAATGTTTTGTTAATATATTTAGTTATTTTTTTCGTTGTAAAAAAAGTAAAAAATAAATAGTTAAACACATATTTAAACACACGTGTTTTCAATATTTTTGCAATGAATTTTATTTTGTTGCCCTTGGCATTGCAAGTTGTTATGTTTATTTCATTTAAATTATAAATGATATAATGCTGATTCTTACAATTTACAATACACATATTATGTTAGTTGTACTTGTCGATTTATCAACCTTTGGCATTGATTCTTTTATTTAAAAATGTCTCTTCAATCCATGTCAGTTTCAGTCTAAATGAAACCAGAGTCTAATAAAGTACGAAGAGATTTGCTTTTTAAGACCAGAAAAGTTTCAAAGTATAACAAGTTCACAAGTTGATACAATCTTTCGACATCAAAATGGTAAGAACATTTTTTTTTCAATACAACTCTTGATTTGATGTAATTACAAAGTACAAAGTACAAATACAGCAGTCAAATGTGTAAGTCTGAATTGATTTAATATTATTTTTTAGATCTTCAAAATTCCAGCATTTATTGCATTTATTTTCGTTGAGCTAAGCAGCGCTGAAAATTTATTGACTCCCAAGCCGGGATTGCACGAATTGTGGGAAAGTAATTTAAAACACCGTTTCCAGCATATGAGTCCAAAATCGGCACACGAAGAACTTTACAAGGAGTTGTTATTGTGCGATAATACAATGGATCAAGTTTTTAAAACAAGCTCAGCTAATAGTAATATCTTGGTAGATAGCTGCTTTTGTCTTGAAAAATACTTCGATTCTGTGGAATTGATTGGAGCATTCAATGTGACAGCATATATTGGACGATTGGCGTTGGACTACTTAAAAGACACACCAGAATGCTGGATTTTTATGAAGCAGCCATTGCATTGCAGATTATTCGATATTGATCAATATCGAATAATCTGCAATGCAATGGCTGCTTCATAAAAATCCAGCATTCTGGTGTGTCTTTTAAGTAGTCCAACGCCAATCGTCCAATATATGCTGTCACATTGAATGCTCCAATCAATTCCACAGAATCGAAGTATTTTTCAAGACAAAAGCAGCTATCTACCAAGATATTACTATTAGCTGAGCTTGTTTTAAAAACTTGATCCATTGTATTATCGCACAATAACAACTCCTTGTAAAGTTCTTCGTGTGCCGATTTTGGACTCATATGCTGGAAACGGTGTTTTAAATTACTTTCCCACAATTCGTGCAATCCCGGCTTGGGAGTCAATAAATTTTCAGCGCTGCTTAGCTCAACGAAAATAAATGCAATAAATGCTGGAATTTTGAAGATCTAAAAAATAATATTAAATCAATTCAGACTTACACATTTGACTGCTGTATTTGTACTTTGTACTTTGTAATTACATCAAATCAAGAGTTGTATTGAAAAAAAAATGTTCTTACCATTTTGATGTCGAAAGATTGTATCAACTTGTGAACTTGTTATACTTTGAAACTTTTCTGGTCTTAAAAAGCAAATCTCTTCGTACTTTATTAGACTCTGGTTTCATTTAGACTGAAACTGACATGGATTGAAGAGACATTTTTAAATAAAAGAATCAATGCCAAAGGTTGATAAATCGACAAGTACAACTAACATAATATGTGTATTGTAAATTGTAAGAATCAGCATTATATCATTTATAATTTAAATGAAATAAACATAACAACTTGCAATGCCAAGGGCAACAAAATAAAATTCATTGCAAAAATATTGAAAACACGTGTGTTTAAATATGTGTTTAACTATTTATTTTTTACTTTTTTTACAACGAAAAAAATAACTAAATATATTAACAAAACATTTTTGACAAGTATTTATTTCTCAGCTCTTTTTGTCTCTGATTGAATTCATCAAGACTGGAAGAATATTCTTCACCATTAATGCGAATATCTATTTTGTGTTGTTTAAAATCATTTATAATTTGTTTTTGCTTTTCAATACTTATATCAGGAGATAATATGGTTAGTCGTCTAAGAGATGGTAAACTTTTTTTCATTTCAGTGATGTTAATATTTTGTTTTGGATGCAATTCAATAACAAGTTCCTTTAATTTTTTTAAATTGGAAAGATCTAAAAAATTAATATGATCAATACCATTGTATGCAATATGCAAGAAGTGTAAATTTTCTAATGGTGAAAGAAGTGATAAATTGGTAAAATTATTATGTTCTAATACCAAAGAGCTTATTGTACTATTAGCGTGAGCTGCAATATAAGATATTTTATTGCCCTGTGCATAAATTCTAGAAACATTCATTGGAATAAAAAGTTGTGAAAATCCACAATTTGCCACATTTATTATACCGTGAACATATCGGATTTCATAGAAAAAATCAGTGCTATTTAAATTAGGGTTATTGTATGCATCCAAAAAGAACAAGTATCTTAACGTGCTGAATGATTTAGGTTCAATTGATTTCAGGTTATTATAACTTATGTTTAATCTAAATAAATGCTCATTATGTAAAAACAGATCTGAATTAATTATTTCAATTTGATTTCGACTCAATTGTAACACTCGTAAATTAATAAGTGGTTTGAAAACGTCTCTAGGTAAAATTGTTAGTTGATTAACGGATAAATCTAGGGTAAATAAATTAGATAAATTATAGAATGCATCGTGTGCGATTTTCATAAGTTTGTTATTCGATAGAACCAAAGTGTCCAGACTATGACAATTAACTAAGACACGACTGGGTAACAACTCTATAGGACTATTTGAAACATAAATATTCGTTAAATTTTTGCATTTACAAACACTTCTACCGTCTATGGACGTAGAATGTTGATCATGAATATAAACGCGATACGATGTCAATGATGGTATGAAACAGAAAATCGATGCTACTAGCAACAACTGCCTGAAATAATAGAGATTTTCATGAAAACCAGATTTTTATTTGTAATATTTTTGTGTAAAATATTCGGAATTGGTTTGTTTTCTTAAAAAAATCAATAATTTATTTTTGAGGAAAACATCAACGATATTTATAAGCAAAAAAGTGTGTTTTGACTTACCAGATATTTGTAAACATTTTCAATTGAAAACTCTGCTGCTTGATGAACAATTCGAAAATTAACAACCACAATTCTCTCTCTGACTTAACAAAAAAGTTTGTTTCGGATGATTTATATTTTTATCTAGTGAGTTCGCATCCTTTTCGTTTGAATGATAAATGAAGACTAACTTAAATCATCAGAATTTCACAGACAAACAGAACCGAACATCGGAAAACAGATATACAACACAATAGTTTCAAAAAACGGGATTAAATTTACTTCACTTCTCAATATTTCTGTCAACTTTATCTCTACAACAAAATGCATTTTCAATATTTTTATAAAACAATGGAATTCTTTGAAGTTGCAAAGTATGCATGTGCTCAGAATTAACAAAAGAGAGATTTCTATTACCATTGAAATTAGTTAATCTTCACATTTTCATGTTATACATATTTCTATTCCCTGCATTTTCAGGGTTTTATACCTGAACTGAACGTACCGAAATTTTATTGTTTTATAAACATATTTACAACGTTTCAAACTGAAAACGTCACATACATTTTGTACGATAAATTTTTACACATACATTGGCATAACAAACTTGGATTGTGTTTAAAACATGTTTTTTTTTTTGCCGAAGAATTTGGAGAAGATCATTTTTGAATTTTCGTCAGAAAAAAGTAAAGAATTTCTGAAATAAATCGAAAAACATTTTAAGAAATAAATGTCAAAGCCAAAGAACGCAAAGAACAATTTAATTTTCAGACAGAAAATTTTCAAAAGAAAACAGTTTTTCATGAAATTACTAGAATTCAATGTTGGCAACCCTAATTAAAACTGTCATTAAAACTTGCTGGCTTCAGCTCTATACCGCAACAGTGATTCATTCAGTGAGTCTTTGTTAAAAAAAAAAAAAAAAATTTATTCGAAAAAAATCCAATATCATCGGTCATCCAAACTAATTTTTTTTGTTAATTTCCAAAGTTTTTCGCATCAATAAATAAATTCGATAAATATTTAATGATTTTGACCATTAAAAACATGATCATATCAAGGATAAACTGATAAAAATATTTGGTTTTTGAGAACAAAAGAAATTGTCCATTGTAATGTATTGAATGTATTTAATATTTTCCAAAACAGAAGAAAGTTCAAGATCAAATTAAATCATATGGTATAAAAAAAAATTGTCTATAAAAGTTCAATATTTAGATTTATGTCGTTGATTAAATACACGAGAATATTCCATGTATTTATAATTGTTATAATGTCATTAACTTTTCATGAAAAAAAAAAAACGATATTCGAGTGAATTTTCAAAGATTGAATTTACTGAGTCGTCATGCCTAGTCATGTACGCATGGTACGCATATAACAAAATATGACCCAATATAAAATATGATCGATTAGTCGTCACCCACAGCGGAGTGATTTGGAAACATGTTGATATTGATTGAGGGGGTGATTTCTTATTAAGTGCGTTTTTATGTGTATCGCTTGCCATCGCTTGCTGTTCACTTTTTCTAACCAACAATGAAAAAAAAAAAAAATACAAATGATTTGAATGGAGTCATTCACATAATGGCCTATCATAATTAGTCTCATGAGCAAATAGTCGAACATTTTGACCCTGACACAATTGCCTGAATTGAAATCAATTTTTTTTTTCTTCTTCGTAAAACAGGAAACTACACAACAAGGAATACAATTAGACGAAATTATAAGCGTTGCTAAATTTGAGAATAATTATAAGAAAATCATATAGAAATGGCAGAAAATGTTAAAGTAATTGTTCGGTGTCGACCGATGAACGAAAAGGAACGGAATATGAAATGAATCAAGGTATTTGATTACATGCTTTTGGCCTTGCTCCAATAAACTTTTATTCATTTTGTTTTTTTTTTTCTTCATATTTTTTTCATTTCCATGATTCAGAACATCATCAAAATAGATAAATGCATGGTGAGCATACAAAATCCAGCTGATTTAACAGTTCCATCAAAAGAATTCACATTTGATAGTGCATACGATGCAAAATCATCAACTGAATGCATTTACAATGACATTTGCTTTCCACTCGTTGAGGTAAGTTCAATGCAAATTCATTTAATTTTGCTTTTGAATATTTCATTGAATGCATAAGCATTATTGCATATTGCATCAAGTGTTCAATTGTTTGTTTAACCTTATTTAAATAAAAATGAATTCTCTGTTGAATTTTGCATAAATTCTATTTCGAAAATTTTTATTCTAATCAACTGAATAAATAAATTGAAAATTTGCAGAATGTTTTGGAACGATACAATGGAACGGTGTTTGCATATGGACAAACAGGTTGTGGAAAATCGCATACAATGCAAGGTCCTGATATTCATCCGGGCATCATATTAACAAGTGAACAAATTTCTCAACGAGGCCTTATCTCACGCTCATTTGATCACATATTCGAAGCGATGTCAGTGACATCGGGTGTTCGATATCTTCCGTTAGTCAGCTATTTGGAAATTTACAATGAAAATATACGTGATTTATTGAATCCCACCGCATTATCGAGTACATTAATATTAAAAGAGCAACCAAATGAAGGTTTTAATTTTAAGCAGTGGCTCATTTTTTTTTTGTTTTTTAAGAAATTATTTAATACAGAAATATGTTTGAATTTTCATTAAATATTTATTATAATTTAAATTATTATTAAACCAATTGTGTATATAAAATTAGCAAATTATTTATTGATTGAAACAACATTGAATTGAAATGAATTATATTGAATCGTAATTGTTTTGTATTTGAACGAATTAATTTTGAAATGATAAATGTAACACATTATGTGAAAATAAATTTGACAAACATTTAGTCAGCTTGATCTCTGATATTAATAAAATTACTGTAACAACAATAGAGGACGCTTGACAAGGGTGTATAAATCAATTTCATAACATATTCACTGAAAACCATACTGATTTCACTATTCAAATATTTTGAATCGGAAAATTCATCATGAAAATGCATAAACATACGAGTTTGTTTCGAAATTCATTGGATTTTCTTGAATATTTTTTTTAAAAATTCTCACCTTTTGCTGTAATAATATTGCTGCTTTGAACATCAACAGATTTAAATTTGTTTTTGTAAGTTTGATCAATGAATTTTATCTTAACTGGTGCATTGAAAAAATGAATAACAGTAATTCCAATTGAAACATTTAGTTTTATTCAAATTATTTTATTTAGTTTGCTTTATGAAAAAGTGTAAACAATGTGTTTGACACATACTTAATTTGACAGCGTTTGACAGTATCAAGTTGTGGAGATTTGTTTTGAAATTTCGAGAAATTCATGCAGATGCCGTAAGCAACTGAAGTTTGTCATTGTTATTTAGTATAATCAGGCGTTGCTTTGTCTATTTCTATCGATTGGGATTTCAATGTGTTTTTCATTTTCAGTATATGTAATTTTGCTCTTATTCATCAAAAATTGATCGTCTAGAGGTAAACTCGGATAAAATCATGAGCAAGCGATAAAAGAATATTTGGGTGGAATATTGATTTAATGTTTCGATAACGCGTCATATATTTATCATGTAAAAGCAGGTGCATGCTATTCGATCATAAAGCAAAAAAATAAATAAATAAAAATAGCCGTTTTAATAATGCGTTACAGCTCACAACTATCTATGAATCAACAAAATTATATTGATAATAATCATATGAATAGATCTGAATCAGCGCACCAAAATGTTTAATGAAAAAATATAAGTTTGAATTATGCAATGTGTAATGTGAATAAATCTATGCGTGCTGGTCAAATGATAAGGTTTTTCAATGTTAACTTTAGTAATTTGCATTTTCAGTAAAATAATGGACTTTGTTCTATCTCAAATCTGGGAGAAAAAGTATTATTATTTTACATTTTCGAAGAAATTTTTTTTCCCGCCTTGATGACGGAAATCTGTATGCAAATAAAAATGAAATCCGGAGTAGGGTAGCAATGTATGTTCTGGACCACTTTGAGGTAGGACATGGCATGAACGAAAGTCATTGCCCTTCGATCAATGCCCTTTAAAAGTGGTCATGCTAAAAACAGCTAAATCAGCACAATTAATTTTGTTTGAAAAAACGAATCAAAACTTGATAGTCAAAACATACTTCGTTCAATCAAGAAAAAAAACACATTTTTGTAGATGTCATCATCTCACTTTGGTCATGCTCGATATTAAAAACAGCTAAATCAGCACGATTTAAAAAAAAGCATTTCGTTACTTATCGCATAAATTATGTATATACAACATAAACAATTTCAAGTTTTTGTTTTGCTCAATCAGCAATCTGAGACAATAAGGTGGTGTATTCACATTTTTCGCTGAATCATCAATGTTGACAAAAAAACAAAAACAAAAATATGTTACATTTTTCGATTTGACATTTAATTTTAACTGTACAAGTGTTTTCTGTTGCAATTTCACACATACAACAACAAAATTAGACTATAACATCGGTTGGAAACGTTTTCAATAGTAAATCATGGTCACATCGATATTTCTCAGTTTTTAAATGATGCATTCATTTTGTTCGAAAAACGAATCAAAACTTTGTTGGAAGAGCATTATATCTTGAAAGTTGGTTCCTGTTTCTATGCTAATTTTGAGAAAATTATCATCACAAGCGAAGGCGAAACGAAGGAAACAGAATCATTTTACTTGCATACCAGAACAGAAATTGTGGATTTTGATATAAATTTACATTCTTTTTATGTTGAATATATTACTGACATCATTCGACAGAAAATAGAAGAAGTAGAACTTCGCGGTTCTGGTTTTAAACTTGCAGAAATAAAAGAGCTGAATATACAAGTTAGTCGATATGATCCATTTGGTGGTTCATCATTCATCAAGTTACCAATTCACCTTGCAAATAAAAAAGCTATCATCAATGTGCAGAATCGTGACAATCAATGTTTTAAATATGCAGTTTTATCTGCTTTATATCCAGCTACTGATCATGTTGATCGTGATTCAAAGTACAAACGATACGAACATGAATTGAATTTCTTAGGACTTGGATTTCCTATGCAGTTGAAAGATATTTCAAAATTTGAAGAACTCAACTACACTATTTCAATAAATGTGTATATGTATGATGAAAAATGTGAAGTTGTTCGACCAATACGTCTGACTAAAGCTGTAAAAGTTAATCACATTCATCTGCTATTGCTGGTGGAATCATTAATCGATGATGATGAAGCTAATGAACTCGCTGAAAAAATGGAAGATGCTGTTTTTGAGAGAAAAATGCATTACTGTTGGATAAAAAATTTGAACGCATTGTTAAGTCGTCAAATATCAAAAAATTGCAAACGTAAAATATTTTGCGATCGATGTTTGAATTATTTCACCAGCATCAAGGCTTTGGAAGAACATCGAGTAAATTGTTTTAAACAAAACGATTGTCAAATAACATTACCACATCCGGAATTCAATCTGAAAATGTCGCAGAATTTGAAACACTTTAAATATGAAGAGGGAATTTTATTGTGAATATGTGAAATGCAGTGATGTTAATTTTTAGATGTTTTAATGTCAGTCTCTTCTTATCAACTAATTTTATACAATGCTTTCAGCGTTTTTCTTACTGTTGAAAACTAAACGTCAGACGATTTGTCTGAAGTTGTCGCTATTCTTTCAATTCGCCGTGTGACAGTATTTCCATTATTCACAGTTTGTTCATACTGCCAGAGGGCAATGAACATAAGTCAATTGGTTTTTACATATGAATATGATTTTTCATTTTTTTTTACTCGCTTTAATGGACATCAATCATTACGTTT